>JAOTNS010003631.1:0-472500 GCA_028476615.1 Culter alburnus
TCTAAACGATCTGTTAGAAAAGCGAACGTATGTTGGACAGGACACCACGAAACTACTAAGTTTTCGCCTTTCGTGAAAGCTAAAAACAGGATTGAGTCCAGTAACGATCAATAAGACAAATGCTAGATCTACGTTTTATGTTGTCAAATCGCTTACTAGAAACACCTCCATAATCCACAAAAATCCCTAGTATTTATTTACACAGCATGGCTATAATAATAACTATAAACAGAGATTCAAACTTGCTAGACGAGAAAATCATCACAATAGAGCAACACGCACACTTACTTTAATCGACTCTCTTTACTTCAAGATTGATATATTAGAGAGAACATTATACTGCACCCGTCTACAGTTTCGCTTCAGACAGTTTCACTGTAGTTCTCCTGCGGTAAAACAGAATCATTCGCCGCTATAGGATGAGGAATAATTCTCTTAAACTTTATCATAATCATCAAAAGTCGATCCCCTGTATGTTACTAACCCCACATGTCCGACTAACACTACTTACAGAAATGCTTCCAGAGGTCTTAGTCCACTTCTGGTATAATAATTCATCCTTACACAGGTTAGGCCTCTCGCCCAAAGGAACACATTAATTCAATTACAGCCTACATATACTTTCATAAACCTCTTATAAACACTCAACTAGACAAGTTCCGATAGAAACTGTAGTAAATTACAGGCCAATCTCGAATCTACTCTTTTCTGTCAAAGATACTATGCAAGGCATGTTTTCAACACAAACTGATCTGCGCACCTTCTTTACGACAGAAATGGAAATCCTATGATTGAGAAGTCTTTCCAGACTCATATGATTCAGACACATACCATACGATTACTAAGAGACTGCCTCGTTAGAGTTACACAACACACGATCTACCTTACTCAATCACTGAGCGTTGGCTGTACCGCTTAATCCTCCTATTAGTAATTACATTAAATCTCAGTGCTCGCTTTTGACATACGATCACAACATTTCACTTTTAAAAACGAACCTGAAAACTATATTCCGGCATTAGTCGCTGGAATCTGTCGTTGTGGTCCTGGTTCAAATCGTACTTATCTGATCATGACCGTGTTCTACAGCTCTGTCACTTTCTAATTGACAGAGACATGTCGATATTCGCTCACAGGTTCATAATTGGAAGATACCACTATAGGCTCAGTACTAAGGGACGCCAAAGGGTTGTGCTTTCACTCTGTTAATGCTGCCCTTGGGTCTAGGTCATTATATTTACAAGGAAGCATGGTTTTTTTCCACCTGCGCACGCCACTAAGCGGGGGCTACCACGCTGACATACTCAGCTCTATTCATTACCATCGCTATGCCCTTGACGATAACACTACAAATTACACAAACCAACATACATGCATAGCTGAGACATTATAAACTGAAATGACAATAGACATATCTCTTACTATTCAATTCAGAAAACACTGATATCCTAATCTTTGTTGACCAAAACTTCCTCACTTGAAAAACCTTGAATACCTCTCTAACACTGAACTCGTTGCTCCATAACAAACCCTTCTTGCCTATCCTAAATATAGGAACCATGGGTGTGCTTCTTTGATACCAATCTTTCTTTGAAGTCATGTTTCTAGTATCGTACCCCGCCATTCTTCCGCTTCTAAAAATATATCTAAAATTACGACCTAATTGTCTCAATGACAATGCGGAAAACACTTTGGTCATGCATTCCTGACACCAATACATCGACAATTTCCATTGTCTAACAATCTCTTAAAAACTGGGTAAGGTATTTTGTTCTAGCTACAGTTTACGTTTAAACAGACATACGTATGGTTCAAATGCGTGCAGCTTATAGTTGCAATACTAAACCAGAAAGTATGAACATAGTACCTCAGTTCTGTCAACATTACATTTGGCTCCCGATTTAAAGTGCATCGTGTACTAGATTTTACTTTAAAACTCTACTGTGCCTACTATTGCGTTTATCAAGAACTTTACATGAGTTTAGCGCCCATACCTCCAGTCGAAATCCTCTTAACTCGAGTCTAGGTACCTACTCCACGTTATTGCGATCGATCATAATTCAGGCCAGTTGATAATTACCCATACTATCAAAATCACTGAAGGCGGCAGATCCTATCAATTCCATCATTATGCACCTAAACTACTGGCCACACAAAATCTTCCTAGCAGTGTTTCGGAAGCAAAACACACTCTGTCATTTTATCTAGAACTAAAACACATTCTCTTTGCGCTTGGAGCATACTACACTCACACATTTACCTAAATACCTAACCATATATTCAAATCCGTTTTAAAGATTGTTCGCTGCAATACTGAGGTCGGCCGAACCGATGAATTTCCTATAACACTAGATATACCTGTCATCAAATAAGAATGGCATCCATACGCATATATCTGCTCAGCAATTCTGCTTATCCTGAGGTTATTGCCAGGGTGTCTGGATCCGGTCCTATCCAGACGCTGATCTAGAAACACTGTGTCTGGACCAACCTGCCACAATGTAGCCCAGGAGACAATGGGCCTACAGACTCCAGTTTCTGCTGCCTCTATAATTCTGAGTTTTATAAAGGCCCGCTCCCGCTTACATTATGTATATAATAATCTATTATTTACTACTCTAAACTACAAATTTGTATAATTCAGTTTTAATCTCACAACTACCATTATACCATATATTATATATATCTTCCCCGGGGTTTTTTCCTCCTAGGACTTTTTTCCCATGTTTAGCCACGCATGGTTCTATCTCCTAGGGGGTCTACCAATTTTTCCACCCCTGGGAAGTCAAGGCCCGACTGGCTAATGTACCACCATCTTGTATATTGTTACATATTAACCACCTTAGTTGTAACCCGCTTATTTTACCCCTTCCTCTTTTTTCTGCCTTCTAATATGTCAAAAAACAGGCTCGCTTTGAAACAAATTAACCCAATTGTACAAGCCCGCAAATATAGGAAATAAATTGACTTTGACTCTGACATTTACCTAGACACTCCCCAAGCCGGCACGTGGACACCCAGCTCGTTGCAGTGATATCATCATAAAGAGCTAAATACCAAATCTTGCACCAACAATACTCAGTAAAACATCTTTTACTGTCTCAATGATAGGCCGTACTCAAAGCGTAGAACTCCGACATGTAATGCACAGGAAGAGCCTAGAAGCGGTCCTGTAACACTTACAAACGCCGCTTAATGCAGGCCGAGAGCTCAGTCTTTACCCAAGTCACGGTAACAATGCAATGCCCCGTACACGCCAGCATAGCGGGGCCCAACAGTAAGCGATAAGGATAGGCCTGGAGGAGGCTGCTAGCTTAAAGAAGCCATGTGCAGTCTAGCCCTTGGTCATGATCAGGGCCCTAGTACAAGGAAGGGCCAGTTATACCTACCTATAAATGACAAAAGTTTATATGCGGACTAGCTAACCAACACTGACTCAGAGCAACACATATCCAGCAGGCCATGAATAGCCATATGCCTAAACAGCGTTAAGCGTCAATAGAGCATCGTGTGTAACACCCCATCGCTGTATACCACACAATCTAGCACTACAGACTCAGTGCTAAAAAACAATAGCCCAAAACATCCAAAACAGCAATGAAACCCCCAGATGCGTGGTGCAACGACCGGGAGAAGTCGTGTAAACCAAAATATCCCAAACCAACTCATCTGAGTCTGGGCCGATCCAACCATGTGATGCCCTCAGTGAAACACAAACCCAAACCGTGGATGTAGCCACCCACACACAGATATACCTGCTACTTCAATATAGAGGCCGATCAAAAATGCCTTATCATAGACGAACAGCCTTTAATACCTGTGGCGTCCAACAATACATTATCACGCTTCAACTTAAACACACCCTTACATCACACAACCCCAAAATACTAAGGGGGAAAGATTATAGGCCAAAAAGAAAAACAGTCGCAAATCAAACTTCCGTCGGCAAATGATAGCCAGACCTCGTGACTACTACAAACCACAGTGGGATAGTCCCCATACATGACACACGCGGTGAAGGATGATAACAAACTACACCTAAACCTCAGTCTCAGCCATAGCCAGTAGCCTAAGGCTCGAACTAGTACTACTCCATAGCTAACACTCTCTAACCGGCTCCAGCACAAATTCCCCAAACCACACGGAAGAAAGCCGCGCGAGCGCCAGCATTAGGTGCCGAAAACCTCGCGGGCCAACACATACACTGACATAGCGAAGCTAGTTCTAGCTATACCATTCTCAGCCGAAAACACACCACGCTAAAACAACAAAGCGGCCATAAGGGCCTGCTTAACACGTCCAGCCTAACATACAAAGCTAAATTTGCCCCCAAAGTAAAACCCCTATAAAAACCAATGAAACAGTCATGACACATCCCTATAATGCAACAGGACGCATAAAAATGGAAAAGCAAGTGTCTATATTGATAATGAAAACAATGAACCTGGACTTAACCTACCGCGGACTCAGTACGAACGCAGATTCCATCCCCGACTTCGTCACAATGCATAACTATAATCATTACAAAACACGCGAACGGGGAAATCACACATAGCCGTACCCACATACAGCCTCAAAAGCCTATTCCTAATCAATCACCGATGTGCGAGAACGCCGCTCCTTGGCATTAATTAGTTCATCATAGTGCTACCACAAACCTCAGCCCGACTGTAAAGCCCGCAGCATATAGATGTCACAAAACGCCTACCGTAGGGAGGGCGATGTTGGAAAGCTGAGGCGCTAGAAAAAGCCCTCGATCTAAACGATGACCGTGATGGAATCCGAATTTACCAGCGACTCGCGACTAGGTCCGCACGCACTCTCCTTTCGTCACCTCCCTCGATCTTGTTCTTCCTTCTACTCTCGCGTCCTCTGGCGACTTACTCCGATGAGGAGGTAGGCCCCTAGCGGACGACCTTTCCCTTTTGGCCTGGCCTTGAGCCGTCAGGAAAAAAACTACGACGTCGCCCGATAGGTATCTCCCAATGGACTTGTCCTGTGTGCAAAGTCCCCAATACCTTCGGATCTGATCTACGAGACAATCAAGGTCGTCAATAAACGCATCAAGACGGTCAAGACAACCGCTGTTCTATCATCCATCCTGACATCACGATCCGTAAGCAGATCAGCCTGGTACCTCAGAAACTAACCGTCAATGTGCAAACGCCGGCAACCAGCCTTACCTGGGGCAGCGGGGTCGTCACAGCCCTGCCTTCAAAACGTGACGTCACCCTGTCAATCGCTTTGCTAGATGCTGTGTCGCAGGCACCCATATACCGTCCGCGAGAAACTGCCGTACTACGGCCATGGGTAGAGAGAACTACCGATCGTCTACCTGCTTGCGCATCGGGTTTCCCCAGCCCCCTCACAACTCGCAGTCCCAGGGCAGTCTGCCAGTCGCTCGAGGCGCGTTCCATAACCTCAGCAACTCCGAAAACGCCGCGCGGGAGGCCAAGCGGGAGCCACGGGCTCGCCCTCTATTCCATCCACCCCTCGGCCATCTCTCTGGCTCTCTGGGTGCTTACTTGTGTGGACAAGAAGCAGCCACTACATGAAACGAAATTCCTGGGTCCAAGAAATGTTACAACCGAATAAAACAATCGATTCATCATCACCGCCGATGTCGTCGCCTCCTTGTCAGTCGCTTCAGCTTGAGAAGAATTTGAACACCTTACCAACTCTCATATACTCTTTCTAGCGTAGCTCCACCTGCGAGCTCAACATGAATATTCAATCATAGCGTTGGGGTGTGCACAGGAAACCACCAGGCAGCGGTCCGGGCAGATCCCTCTCCCCTCGACCAAGACCGGGCCACACCGGGCACACGGAGCGTATTTCATATAGGAACGCGTCACAGTTAGCACAGTCAGCACTCTCTGAGTACATGACCGTACAAGCCAGCGCTCCCAATTCGCAACCCGCAAACCAGAAACGCACAAGTTTGGTGTCCTCCTAGTCAGAAACCGGGGACAAGGAATCCACACCGTCCTTCACGATTTAGCAGACATATTTTCGTTTTGGCAGGTGAAAAAGGCACAATGCAAAAGCAGTTACTCGCGAAAGACAAAAGGATGTCGGGCTGTTTTTTCCCATGAGTAAAATCTATAGACCGATGATAGGACACGTCGCCGCCATAGGATTGGTTGTGAGTGATGTTTTTGTCATTTCGAGCACGGGTCAAACGGAGGAAGTTCCCCTCTGCGCAGGTCAGCGCAGAGTAGAATTTCCCTTTCCGAAGGGAGCATAAATTCAACAATTTGAGGCTCTATTGCTTGCAGTTTCATCTCTGTACAAATTTTGCAACTCGCCAATTGGAGGCTTAATATGTGTAACCCGCCACTATTAATGAATACAATTGTCTGTGTTTATGACAACCTTTGACATACTTGTCTGCTAAATTAATTGATTATAAATAACTCACGATCTTTTTATTACCATGTCATTCGACTTGTGTCAAGTGGATGGACAAATGATACACACGAAGTCATGTACAAAACTAAAACGTTCCAACATGTATATAAAATTAATCTGAATGCAGAAAAAAAAAATAAGCAAATTCCATGGCAACATGATGCTTTTCAGATTTTGTTTTGTCAATTTGGATTTGTTTTTAGTTCTAGCAGTCACTGACTTTGAACTAAACAAAACTTTTACGATGAAGAACGTCTATTGTGCTACACTTCAATTAGAATAAAATGAGATGCGATCAGAAACTCACATTCCGATATTCATAATTTTGTAATTAAAAGATATAAATAGTTTATCTTATAATTCGACTATTCAAAACATCTAGTTGGCATCTAATCACACAAAAGTACCATGGAAGGCTGTCAACTGTCTTTTATGTTGATATTTCTGCAACATGTTAGAGTCTAAAACAAGATTTCCTGCACGAGGATGCACAGTCATCTTAAACCCTCAGTATGTTTGACATGGTAATTTGCAACATTAGTTTCAACATTTTCGTGTAAGTGGTAAAGAACTCATAAAGTGCATAAATATGTAATGATACCACTTTCGCTACAGTCATGTGTACAACACTACAGATACATCCAGTCCTTTCTTTTTGTTATACGTTCTTATTATTCATTACATATGTCATGTTTCCATGTCTATTATGAATGTATACTACAATAGCCTATTAATAATTAGTCATACCTGTCGTAAAGGATAATGTGTTGCCAATATAACAATAAGAGCGGTGACCACGTATCTGCATAGGTGAAAACACCACTTGCACAGCTAAGGGTCCGGGTGATAAGGCCGCATGCGTATTTGTTGTATGGTTTCCACACATGTGCATGGCGGACCATCGAATCTCATGTGCGTTCTGGTTAACAATCGTATTTCGGTACAGGGATATTGCTTGCGAATCTATATCAAACTCATTGTAGTGACTATGCAAAGTACTAAAGTAACTTTCTAAAACTATGCTGTTAAGGCTGTGAATCGCTGTAGGTAATTCTAACATTGTCTAAAACACGACAACAATCTGTCAGTTCACATAAATTGATGTGCAGGATAGTGTCCTTTGATATTCTATACAACTCTCACACTTGAAGATGAAAAAACACAAATGCACATCAGGTAATGTCTATATTGTTAAGTTGTGGTGTCATTTAGCTATGATCAGCGTAAGGAACTGTTAAAAAGGTTAATCGAATGGGTGATAAGGCGCATGCGTATTTGTTGTAATAGGACCATAGTGCAATGCTGTGCTAGCACGACTTAGTATCACATCCTGATAGCTGTTCTCATTGATTTATAGTAATTTCGTGTTCAGCACAGTAAGACCTTTATTCAACACGCTCTGGGAGTGGTGGGTTTGTCAAATCCCACTCCTGACGTCTGTTGTGTGTGTACATTCGCCAAATTTTTTGTGTCTAGTGGCCGACAGCTGAAAAAAAAAAAAATGCAATACAAATTACTTAATTCCATAAATGGCGGCACTGGACACCCTGAACACTCAGAAGTAAAAGCATGAAATTGTATAAAATAGGGGGGAAAAAAGAAAAAAAAGCGGATAGAGGGAAAAATGAAGACGTCTGTATGGGCGTTATTGAAGTGGGGACACCTATTCTCTGACCCATAGAGAGCCTCCGTTTATTCGTGTATTGAGGTCTACCACGGATTTTTCTGTGCGCTGTCCGGCTGCATCCTAAGTGTTGAAGTTCACATGAAAAGCCATCATGAAGCCACTGTGCATGCTTCGCAAACTACAAAACCCATCTGCTATCTACCCAAAAGAGTTCATTCCCCAAGCTTCATTCCAAGCTTGTCTCACTAGTCGTCACCTGCTACTGTGCTCCAAGAAAATCGCAGCTCACCAAAATTAAATTCCTAGAACCTCCATATGCACCTGCAAGAGAACATTTGTCCATTGCCTTATTATATAAATAAAATAGGTATCTTCCTCATAGTCCCTTGACTTACTTGTTCACGAGACCCCTTGGCTCGACACAAACATCACACGAACAAACCAAACAGAAGACCATGACCATCTATTACATAATGATACCATACAACCTAATATACAGTAATAATAATCGCTCTAATAATACATAACAGCATGTGACACCTAACTCTTAAGCTTGACTCGGTCCGTGTGACACTCTACTACTACTCAAAACTAACTAATCTGTGTTCAGCGTCAACTCCCGGAACAAAAAACCCACATGGTTGCCTGACAGTGTTTTCAGAACGCACCCCTTTATCTGGAAGCGCTGTGACAACTCTAAACCGCACCGCGATGTCGTAGTCCACACCAACCGTAGGCCTCCGGGATGCTGTCCAGAATCGCATACCTCCGTGAGTAGGTACTAACATCTGAGATTTGAACGTACTTCACACACCCGTTAAAATCACAGCTACGTTGTCTATATAGTATGAACTCACTAACTGGTGTTACTGAACTGGAATAATCGGACGTACTATACACCCTCCATGTTATGTTTGACCCAGGGGGTTCGTGCCTTAACCAATACGCGGCGTCACAAACAGCGCGAAAAATTTAAGGGCCTGCTCTACTCCGCTTTCACACAATGTTGTTATTATGCTTACCGCTTTCATCTTGTTTTAATGTCGATTCAATCAACAGCTCAAAGCTAGGCTTGGTCCGTCTGCGCGCAGATCAGGTGCTAATTATCTTACAACAAGCTCTCGTGTGTTAAAAAAATAATTCACAGATATAAATCACGCTAACCGGTAATTACTTACCCTAAACGGAATAATTTATTAAACCTCAACATAAAATACCACAACCATCTGTGAATAATATCCACGACCATAGTATACTTTGAAAGCAACCGAATTTATTTAAGTTTATTGTAAAAATGATTGCATAAAAAAAATCCATACTTAGAACCAAGACATGAAATCAATAAAAAACTTGAATACAGTGTGTAATATAAAATACCATACTTAGTGTAGATAGACAGAGAAGTGCGTAAGCATCGAAATACCCAACATAGCCTAAACTAATTATATAGCGACTATACATAAACAAATATTCATCATCCCCATCATTATATAGATAACAAATAATCAATATTACACAATACTGCTATAGGATATGTAATACC
Organism: Culter alburnus; assembly: GCA_028476615.1. Taxonomy (NCBI): domain Eukaryota; kingdom Metazoa; phylum Chordata; class Actinopteri; order Cypriniformes; family Xenocyprididae; genus Culter; species Culter alburnus. The sequence continues at coordinate 9,582 of JAOTNS010003631.1, forward strand.
ACTAAACTTAATCTACAAAAAAAAAAAAAAAAAAAAACCTACAACTGAGCTCTACAATCTACTCTGCCTGAAATGCCAATTAAGGTTGCTGTCCGTCTAACGTTTTCTATCTCCTTCACCATGCTTCAACCAACGAACGTATCATCCGTTTAAATAACCGATGTTAACAAGCGGCTGTAAGCGTTATCTGCGACCTGTGTCGTCTAGCTGGATGTCGCTTTTCAGTACTTTACGATATAAACATCTTCTTTAACAGCCGACTCTTAAAAGCTTTCATCAGTACATTGTTAAACTTTCAAATAATCACCGTTTTTACCTTACATTCAAAGGAACTTAAACAAAGTTGAATTTAACCACAAACAACCGTTTTTTCCTGAATACTTTTTTTTTTAAAGGAACTTGAATGAGCTGCATAGTCGCTGAGCTTTCCCCATTTTCTGAATTTGAGGACTCCTCAGTGCCTGTGGCATCAAAACGGGATCGCGCAGCGCCATCCGTACCTGCCTACTACCAAAATTCGCGCAGCGGAAGAAACAGTAGACAAGAGTATCATCCAACGCCGAGGTACTTCTCCAGCCTCACGTAGTCTATTTTCGATAATACTATGAATATCGCGACGACCTTACTGACTTACGTTCCGCCCGATATCTGCTGCATAACTGTTTTTCTTCGCATACTTTAGTAGGTGCAGTATGCGATTTCGACGCAGCTCTCGTTGTCATCGTTACGTGATTATTCTAACAATTCCCCAACAAACAATACCTCGATTCACGCTTACATCTTGCACAGACCCTACATTTTATGCCTCGAACACAAGCTCCGAAACCCAATCGGTTCAAATGAATCCATTCACTACTAAGTGACGAGAGGAAGTGCCGCCTCCCCTGCACCTGTTTGCTTGCCATGGTGACAAAGCATAACCTTCCCCGCTACCCTCCCAGTTTTGACTATGCATGCCACAACGGTACTCGCATGCTGATGACTCCATCTTTTAACCTCACGCCAACCGCCAAAGCGATGGTTTTCCTTACGGCTCCGATGTGCGTACGATGACAGCAGCGTGTTCAGTTGGAAAACACTTTCATTCGATCTCCGTACTGGTTCATCTTGCGGGTGCAACGTAAACTTGAGTCCGACTCGCCTGGTCCACAAGGTATTTCTCCATTGACTTTATCGCCCAACACACATCAAAATCACATCTCTAAACACCATCTTCCAGGGCTTTCCACATCCCTTATGTGTGCTGCTGAGAACGTCTACGCAGACCTTCAACGCGCAAGAACCACCCACCACCTTCCCAACCACACCGTAAACATACCCACGCGAGATAATTCGCCTTGTTTTGTTTGTTAATGTCTTTTTTTCTTTTCCTCTTCTATACTTTTGTGTTTGTATTTTGACAATTTACGATACTTTTCTATAGAACAACATAGACTTTTAAACAGAAACGACGTCGATTGTGAATTATGGCAATTGATGAACTCAAAATAGTTTTTCTCACGGTACTTTTGTGTTGGTCACTGGAAAAAATTAATACTACAAACTTCTGTTCAGCAAAATGGAACTTAGTGATCACTAACTGACCCTTGGGTCTTTCATTTTTTTCTTTAACAGTGCATTATACTTGGAAGCTGACCGGCCTTCATTCTTTGTGACGGATCCTTATGCAATGCTCTTGTACTGGCACAATTCTACAATATTTTCTATTGTCAATCGGTGATTTCAGACTGGTTAACCGTGACACGAACTTATTACTTATATACCTCCTATTTAATATATTCATATATTATTCATTACTTATTATGACAAGTATTTTTGACTTGTCATGGCTCCCCAGAAACAATTTATGTGTGAAGCTTTTATGACTTTAACAATTAAACTCGGCGGCCGCCACCGGTACAATGTATAGCCTCCCTATTTTGTCCGAGTCACAAAGCGACCTACCAGTTCATCACTATCCCCACTCTACAAGTTTCTTGAACAATGTCATAGTAGCTTTTCATACCCCATGTAATTCCAGTACAATTCAGTTTTTGAAAAATATAACATTCAAGTAAGTGCTGAGTAAGAAATTATTGTTCATTATTACTTTATTCATGTTAACTAAGTTGTTTAACATAGTTCCTTTCCCATTACATAATAAATGTTAACAAATAAACTTACTGTAAAGTGTTTTCAAATATCAATGGGTAATGACATTACTTATGCTTCAGTGTCTATAGAATACATCTTTTGGAAATAAGGTCAACATTTTTCACATAAAAGCTTTTTTATTTGTTGAGTAATGAATTCAGACTCCAACATAATCTGATGTGATAATGAAATGAACCTACAGAACCAAGTTAATAGAAACACTCAAACATGTTAAATGGATTATCATCGGAACGCATATCTTTATTGAATCAATATCCCGCAAAAATCATTTGGCATTCAATAATGTAAGATGATGTTTATTTCTAGATATTAAAATGAGGTTGGGCATATAATAATGCCCTCAGAAAGGTAAAAAGGTTTAGGGTAACATGATTGACAGTATGAAATCAGTGATAGTATTATGATCAATTATTATAATCCATTTGGTCTTCTTGCTGTTCTTGTTGTCATCCTCCTACACCTGAAAGAAAAAACAGATTTAGTTGATCTGCAGTATGTGTCAGTCTGAGGTTTAGATTATGATCACATTACCTCATTCACAGCAGTACATTTGCGCGTCATTGAGAGCGGTGTCATCTCCACTTCCCTGTGGCTCTTCAATCAGCGTCTTGATGCCGCAGATTCCTTTTCCACCACACGCTGAGCTCCATTTGCCCCAATTACCCCAGGCTGTGCCGTCACCCTGAAGCACAGAACCTTGACTGCATTTGAACCTGCAGAAAATTCAGATGTGACAATATTATGATAAGAAATGTTATTGTGCTGTTGGACTGAATGTCAGTCACATGATCACCTGCAGCCTATGGCATAATCACAACCACGATCAGCAGCACGACTGAGTGTGATATTAATTGAACTGCTTGATGAGGGAATACAGAGTCCTTAAAGGGTTAGTTCACCCAAAAATTAATTAATTAATTGATTCGATACGCTGATTCATATCGCTCCGAAGCTTCCTGAAGCAGTGTTTTGGAATCGGCCATCACTATATAAGTCGTTATTTTGGCGCACCAAAAATATTCTCGTCGCTTTATAATATTAATATTGAACCACTGTACTCACTGTACTCACTGATTTAAATATGTTTTTAGTACATTAATGGATCTTGAGAGAGGAAATGTCATTGCTGGCTATGCAGGCCTCACTGAGCCATCGGATTTCATCAAAAATATCTTAAGTTGTGTTCCAAAGATTAACAAAGGTCTTACGGGTGTGGAACGACATGAGAGTGAGTAATTAATGACATTATTTTCATTTTTGGGTGAACTAACCCTTTAAATGGCAAATAAATCCAGATGATTTACAGCAGCACATTCTCACCTGATGTTTTTTGCGGCCGTATCATCACCAATTCCTGGGAAGATTCGACTCTCAGCTGGAACTTTTAAGAATCCAGAAGGACACCACTGATATTTGTCCACTTTCCCCAGCTGAAGAAAAGACAGAGGTTTCTTGATCAAATTTATATTATTTTCAAGAAAATCTCAATTTATTTATGTAAATAAAAACCTTAATGTAAAATTCGGTATAATCTGAGCCATTACTGTCCTACTTCGGACTCAATTGGGCATAGAGCTCATATGAGCCTTCGGATGGATAGACACAGTGAAGACGAATCCCATTGAGTGATGTATCATCATACATAACATGAGAAGGTTCTTCCACCTTAAAACAACAACATTAAAAACAATCATCGATTTAAAAGAGCTGACGCTAACGTTTATCTTTATGTTCTTTAGTATTATACAGACCCTTAAAAAAATCTTAAACAGGTGCAGTTCCCTGGAGATTAAATGACTAATAGCAAATGAACAGTTTTGAACTTTTGAAGCACTAATCCACCAGTGTATTAGCAAAATAAGTCAATGCCCAACTTACCCTCAGACTGAACCCTGCGGCATACGTTTCCACTTGGACACATGTCCTGATGACCCCACGACCCCCAGTGCATTCCGTTAGACACGGACAACACTGATTTGTAACTTCTGTGTGTGCTCCACTCATCTGGTCTTACTGTGGACTGAACGCTCACATGCTGCCCAATAATGGCTAGCAGTAAAAACATGGAAAGGAGGCGACGCATTGCTACAGCACTGACCTGATCGATAAAAAAAAATACTGATTGTTAGATTAATTTTCAGGTAGACAATCTGCAGCCTCAAAGATATCAATCATCAGTTGATCAAGCAGACACAGAGACGGTGTACCACAACATTCTCAAGTTAAGGAAGAAGCCTCATATTTATACACAAGATTTAGCAAAATCATCCACGATGTCCAGGCCGTCCAATCGTAGTACTCAAAGATCAACCCATACCATATATGGCATATTAAGAAATATAATAACTAGTAAGAGAGGGCAGATGTTCAAATGCATTCGTGTCTTGAGTTCCTGTTTGTGTGAGTGTATAAAGCTAGTTCTGGTTTTGTCTAGGTGTGTCCATGATGTGCAGAACATAACGAAAGAAGTTACACAAGGACAGTCTTACACAAGATAGTCAAGAAACAAGAAAATATTAACAATTAAAGCCACTTTAAATGAATTTTGTTTGGTTTCTCAACTAAAACCAACCCCGGGGTCAGTAAAACTGCTCTAAGGATTCTTTTTTCTGATCATTTTTTGAGCCGATCAAAACATCTTCAGACTACATTTACGCTTTATCAATATTGTGATGTCCTGGTTCTACCCAATGAGCATCAGGAGCACTGAGCGCACATCAATGACCTGTACGTGAACACACAAAAATATAAACACTGATCCAATAAATTATACGTTTAACCGTCAGTGTCCTTGTTTTTCTTGGTAAAATGCCTAAAAAAATGATTTGTAACCCCATCATCTCACAAGAGATGAGGAGAACTCAAGAGAGCAACCACCACAGTGTGTTTATTGCAAATGTACAACAAAGTTTATTAGAAAACATTCAAAAGTTGCACAACGGGTAATCAGAATGGCAAAGAAACAAAACAAGCAAAATCTAACAATTGTACCCACTAAAGATAACAATTATATCCAATGGCAATTGCTCTACACTCAATCACAAATAAAACAATTCAATTCACATTTATTTGTATAACGTTTTTCACAATAGATATCGTTTCAATGCATTCTTCTTACAGAGAATGAATGTCAACATTACAATTTAGAGTAATCTGTTATCGGAGGTGACTGTCCAATGTATATGGTTTCAGAAATGTACATATATAATCATGCCGTTAGCTAACAATATAATAATTTAGGCAATTTAAATTACAATCACTGTTAGCAGATTAATGATTACATGTTAACAATAATTAGGATATAGAAATTTGGGAATGTGCATGTTGATCCAGATGTTGCTTCATCTGAAGTCCTCGCAGGAGTTTGTGCCGTCTCTTCACATGTGTTGGTCATCTGAAGTGTTCATAAGAGGCTGGATCCAAACTGAAGCTGATGTACTCTCTAGTCACCTCAGGACGGGCGTCCCGAGATAAAACAGAAAAGCAAATGGAGAATAATTAGCATAGCTGCTGTTCATAACATTAAGCAAAGATAATCATGTGCAATTGATCTGATATGAGATGCATTATGTGAACGCTTGGCTAAAGAGATCCGTCTTTAATCTAGATTTAAAGACAAACAGAATTTCACTCCAAACTCAGTAGTAAAAGCCAACAGTCTAAAAGCAAAGGAAATGAAGTGATGCATTGCTACAGCACTAACCTGATGGATAAAAATAATGATTAAATTAATTCTGTTTGGTTTCTAAATCAAAAACTGACCCCGGGTTTCTGAGCCATCTGTGATTGGTCAGTGGAACCTGTCTGCTTCTTTTGAGCCAATCAGAACAATACATTTATATGATTTCATCAATAAATTCAGCCAATCAGCAGCCAGGAACACTGAGCACACATCAATTCTTGTAAATGAACACAAAAATTCAAACATCTGTTTGTTTAAACAGTAGTGTCCTTGGAAAGTGTTCACCTCAGTAAAATGCCAATGAAATGCTGAGCTGATTTTGTAATTTTAAAAAGTTTAGAAATAGTAAGAAAATAGTAAGACCGACCTTAAAAACATTCTGTCATCATTTACTCACTCACACTCATGTTGTTCTAAACCTGTATTACTTTCTTTATTTCAAGAAGAATTTAAGTGTCATAAATGTATTTTCACACAACTTGACTTCTGAAGTCTTATGATAATTTGCATGAAGAAATGAAACAGATCATACTCCGTTAGCAAAAGAATCAGCGTTTATCCACGTAAGTGAGCAAGACAATAATGCAAAACTAAATGATTGTAAAAGTCACGTAAACACACTTTAGACAAACACTGAGATGGTCGAATTGCCAGTAAAATCATGTGCAATACAAGTCTCTTTAGATCTGCCACATGCACTAATGTAATAAATGATGTGATGTAAAGTGTTGTGCAAAAGAATGTGAAACTACAAGGTTCTGTTTAGAAAGTCTTTAATGCTGATATATTTGACATCCGTTTTGACTGACAGCAGAAGTTCAGGAGTCTGTAGAAGAATCATTAATATAGTAGAATAAAATAATATGAACTCCAATAATAGGGTGGAATGATGTCCAGTCAGCCCCAGATGTGAATTATCCCTTACAAAACTGTTGTATGACATGGTTCATGTTAGCTGATTATAGTATGATGATCAATTGTCTTCTTGCTGTTCTTGTTGTCATCCTCCTACACCTGAAAGAACAAACAGATTGAGTTGATCTGCAGTATGTGTCAGTCTGAGGTTTAGATTGAGATCACATTACCTTAATCACAGCAGTACATTTGCACGTCATTGAGAGCGGTGTCATCTCCATTTCCCTGTGGACCTTCTACCCGCGTCTTGATGCCGCAGATTCCTCTTCTACCACACGCTGAGCTCCAGTCGCCAGTCGCCCCAATCACCCCAGCCTGTGCCGTCACCCTGAAGCAAATAACCATCACTGCAGCTGAACCTGGAGAAAATTTAAATGTGACAATATTATGATAAAATGTGTAATTGTGCTGTTGGATTGAATGTCAGTCACATGATCAGATGGGCCCAGTTTTTCAAAAGTAATCCAGTGGGATTTCAGATCACTGATTGGATCAAATCTTGTAAATGGGTTTTTCAAAAGCAAAAGACGGATTCCGAACTAAGATCAGAGCATGTAATCCAATCTTACATTTGATCTGGATCAAACCTGCCCTTTGGGTTTTTCAAAACTTTGAACTTGGTTTGGGATCCATTTGATCCAAAAAAAAAACAGGATTATCCTGATACCATCAAAAGGGTGGATTCTGTTATGATTTTTCGAACCAAATAAAATCAGAGAGATATTTAAGTGAATGACCACAAAATCAATGTTTACTTATAATATATATTTTTTTATATTTGAATATATAAAGCATCATATATGACATATATGAAAGTTCCTCAGCTACAAACCAGGATGGTGACACCTATGAGTTGTGTTACAATCACAGAAGGGCAGAGACACAGGATGTATAAAAAGTAAGGTGTTAATTTTCACATCCAGATAAAACAACAGCAGCAGATGAGTATATGACAAGTCTTTGGGTGAATAGAGATGAATTGGATGGTAATACTGTCCTTTGTTTTGTAGATGGTGAGCTGGTGGTTGAAGGCAGATTACCAAACACAGATGAAGCTCACAGGAGGAAGACAGGAGACGAACGGGGAAGCAGGTAGGTATTCCAATGAGGTCCTTGAGGTGAGCATTCGGATGCGATGCTAACTTATTAACGGGTAGCTGTTAACGAGACCGGACAATGAGTGTGACTGAGTAAGAGTCCTTTATACTGCTGGTGACGAGTACTGATCAAATGCAGGTGTGCGTGATTGAAATCAGGTGACGGTGCACAGTGAGCCAAGGTGGATAATGGGAAATGGAGTTCAAACACGGAAGGGAACTGTGACATTACCTCCCACTCCCGGTAGGCGTGGCCTCACGCCGTTGATGGAACAACCGGGGAGAGGGAGGGGGTGGGCGCCCTGGAGACCTAACCGTAAGTGAGGTGAGTGCAGACAGATACGGAGGTCTCCAGGGCAGATCTGGAGCCTTGGGCAGCCATGGCGGGTCAGGAGCTCTGGGCGATCAGTGGAGACGTGACTCTGGGCGATCAGACGTGACTCTGGACAATCAGTGGAGACGTGACGTGACTGGGCGATCAGCGGAGACGTGACTCTGGACGATCAGTGACTGGGCGATCAGCGGAGACGTGATTCTGGACGATCAGCGGAGACGTGACGTGACTCAGCGGTGACGTGACGTCAGCGAGACGTGACGCTCTGGGCGATCAGCGGAGACGTGACTCTGTCTGGGCGAGACGTTCTGGACGATCAGCGGAGACGTGACGTGACTCTGGACGATGGACTCTCAGCGGACGTGACTCTGTGACTCTGGGCGATCAGCGGAGACGTGACTCTGGGCGATCAGCGGAGACGTGACTCTGGGCGGATCAGCGGAGACGTGACGGGCGATTGACTATCGCGGAGACGTGACTCTGGGCGATCAGCAGAGACGTGACTCTGCGAGACTCTGGGCGATCAGCAGAGACGTGACTCTGTGCGGAGACGTGACTCTGGATCAGCGGAGACGTGGGCGATCAGCGTGACTCGATCAGCGGAGACGTGACTGGGGCGATCAGCGGAGACGTCGTGAGGCGATCAGCGGAGACGTGACTCTGGGCGATCAGCAGAGACGTGACGTGACTCTGGGCGATCAGCGGAGACGTGACTCTGGACGATCAGCGGAGACGTGACTCTGGGCGATCAGCGGAGACGTGACTCATCAGCGGAGACGTGACCGGCGATCAGCGGAGACGTGACAGCGGCGTGACTCTGGGCGATCAGCGGAGACGTGATTGGGCGATCAGCGGAGACGTGACTGTTGACTCTGAGCGGAGACGTGAGTCAGCGGAGACGTGACTCTGGGCGAAGCGGAGACGGGACGTGACTCTGGGCGATCAGCGGAGACGTGACGTCTGGGCGATCAGCGGAGAACTCGGGAGATCAGCGGAGACGTGACTCTGGGCGATCACGGAGACGTTTCTGAGGGCGATCAGCGGAGACGTGACTCTGGGCGATCAGCGGAGACGTGACGTGACTCTGGGCGATCAGCGGAGACGTGACTCTGGGCGATCAGCGGAGACGTGACTCTGGGCGATCAGCGGAGACGTGACTCTGGGCGGATGGGGCGATCGCGGAGAGGACGTGACTCTGGGCGATCGCGAACGTGACTCTGGACGATCAGCGGACGTGACGGGCGATCAGCGGACGACGTTGACTCTGGGCGATCAGCGGAGACGTGACGTGACTTTGACGTGAGATCAGCGGAGACGTGACGACTCTGGGCGATCAGCGGAGACGTGACTCGGCGGCGATCAGCGAGACGTGACTCTGGGGATCAGCGGAGACGTGACGTGACTCTGGGCGATCAGCGGAGACGTGACTCTGGGCGATCAGCATCAGCGGAGACGTGACTCTGGACGATCAGCGGAGACGTGACTCTGGGCGATCAGCGGAGACGTGACTGGGCGATCAGCGAGAAGTGACTCTGGGCGATCAGCGGAGACGTGACTCTGGCGATCAGCGGAGACGTGACCTGGCGATCAGCGGAGACGTCTCTGGGCGATCAGCGGAGACGTGACGTGACTCTGGGCGATCAGCGGAGACGAGGCGAGGCTCTGGGCGATCAGCGGAGACGTGACTCTGGGCGATCAGCGGAGACGTGACGTGACTCTGGGCGATCAGCGGAGACGTGACTCTGGACGATCAGCGGAGACGTGACTCTGGGCGATCAGCAGAGACGTGACGTGACTCTGGGCGATCAGCGGAGACGTGACTCCGATCAGCGAGACGTGACTCTGGGCGATCAGCGAGACGTGACGTGACTCTGGGCGATCAGCGACGTGACGTGGGCGATCAGTGGAGACGTGACTGGCGATCAGCGGAGACGTGACGTGATTCTGGACGATCAGCAGAGATGAGGCGAGGCTCTGGGCGATCAGCGGAGACGTGACTCTGGGCGATCAGCGGAGACGTGACTTTGGGCGATCAGCGGAGACGTGACGTGATTCTGGACGATCAGCAGGATGAGGCGATCTGTCAGCGAGACTGGGCGATCAGCGGAGACGTGACTCTGGGCGATCAGCAGAGACGTGACGGATTCTGGACGATCAGCAGAGATGAGGCGAGGCTCTGGGCGATCAGCGGAGACGTGACTCTGGGCGATCAGCGGAGATGTGACGTGACTCTGGGCGATCAGCGGAGACGTGACGTGACTCTGGGCGATCAGCGGAGATGACGTGACTCTGGGCGATCAGCGTGAGTTGACTCTGGGCGATCAGCCGAGACGTGACTCTGGGCGATCAGCCGAGACGTGACGTGACTCTGGGCGATCAGCGGAGACGTGACTCTGGGCGATCAGCGAGACGTGACGTGACGATCAGCGAGACGTGACTGAGGGCGATCAGTGGAGACGTGACTCTGGCGATCAGCGGAGACGTGAGGATCAGCAGAGCGAGAGATCAGCGGAGAGTGAGGCGATCAGCTGAGGTGACCGATCAGCGGAGACGTGACGTGATCTCGATCAGCAGAGATGAGGCGAGGCTCTGGGCGATCAGCGGAGAGTGACTCTGGGCGATCAGCGGAGACGTGAAATCAGCAGAGACGTGACGTGATTCTGGGACGATCAGCAGAGATGAGGCGAGGCTCTGGGCGATCAGCGGAGACGTGACTCTGGGCGATCAGCGGAGACGTGACGTGACTCTGGGCGATCAGCGGAGACGTGACGTGACTCAGCGCGTGACTCTGGGCGATCAGCGGAGACGTGACGTGACTCTGGGCGATCAGCCGAGACGTGACTCTGGGCGATCAGCCGAGACGTGACTTGTCAGAGACGTGGGCGATCAGCCGCGTGATCATCAGAGACGTGACGTGACTCTGGGATCCGTGACTAGGATCAGCGGAGACGTGACGTGATTCTGGACGATCAGCAGAGATGAGCGAGGCTCTGGGCGATCAGTGACTCTGGGCGATCAGCGGAGACGTGACTGGGCGATCAGCGGACGACGGCGGCGGAGACGTGACGTGATCTGGGCGATCAGAGAGATCTGGGCGATCAGCGGAGCGTGACGGGCGATCTCGGGCGATCAGCGAGACGTGACGTCTGTTCTGGGCGATCAGCGGGACGTGACTCTGGGCGATCAGTTGACGTGACTCTGGGCGATCAGCAGAGACGTGACGTGACTGGGCGATCAGCGGAGACGTGACGTGACTCTGGGCGATCAGCGGAGACGTGACGTGACTCTGGGCGATCAGCGGAGACGTGACTCTGGGCGATCAGAGACGACTTGGGCGATCAGCGGATGAGGAGTGACGTGGACTCTGGGCGATCAGCGGAGACGTGACTGGGGCAGCGGATGATCTGGACGATCAGATGACGTGGACTCTGGGCGATCAGCGGAGACGTGACTCTGGGCGATCAGCGGAGACGTGACGGGCGATCAGCTGACGTCTGGGGATCAGCAGAGGACGTGACTCTGGGCGATCAGCGGAGACGTGACGTGACTCTGGATCAGTGACGGGCGATCAGCGAGACGTGACGATCAGCGGAGACGTGACGTGACTCTGGGCGATCAGCGGAGACGTGACGTGAGGCGATCAGCGGAGACGTGACTCTAGGCGATCAGCGGAGACGTGACGTGATTCTGGACGATCAGCAGAGATGAGGCGAGGCTCTGGGCGATCAGCGGAGACGTGACTCTGGGCGATCAGCGGAGACTGTGACTGGACGATCAGCAGAGATGAGGCGAGGCTAGCGGAGACGTGACTCTGGGCGATCAGCGGAGACGTGACTCTGGGCGATCAGCGGAGACGTGACTCTGGACGATCAGCGGAGACGTGACTCTGGGCGATCAGCGGAGACGTGACTCTGGGCGATCAGCGGAGACGTGACTGGGCGATCAGCGGAGACGTGACGTGACTCTGGGCGATCAGTGGAGACGTGACTCTAGGCGATCAGCGGAGACGTGACGTGATTCTGGACGATCAGCAGAGATGAGGCGAGGGGCGATCAGCGCGTGACTCTGGATCAGCGGAGACGTGACTGAGCGGAGACGACTCATCAGCAGAGACGTGACGTCGATCAGCGGAGACGTGACATCGGGCGATCAGCGGAGACGTGACTCTGGGCGACAGCGGAGACGCTCTGACGTGACTCTGGGCGATCAGCGGAGACGTGACGTGACTTGGGCGATCAGCGTGACTCTGGGCGATCAGCGGACGTGACTCTGGGCGATCAGCGGAGACGTGACGTGACTCTGGGCGATCAGCGGAGACGTGACGTGATCTGGGCGATCAGCGGAGACGTGACGTGACTCTGGGCGATCAGCGGAGACGTGACTGTGACTCTGGGTGATCAGCGAGACGTGACTCTGGGCGATCAGCGGAGACGTGACTCTGGGCGATCAGCGGAGACGTGACGTGACTCTGGCAGCGGAGACGTGACTCTGGGCGATCAGCGGAGACGTGGGCGATCTGACGTGACTGGCGATCTGACGTGACTCTGGGCGATCAGGAGACGTGGGCGATCATGACGTGACTCTGGGTGATCAGCAGAGACGTGACTGACTGACTCAGCGGAGACGTGACGGGCGATCAGCGGAGACGTGACGTGACTCTGGGTGATCAGCAGAGACATGACTTTAGGCGATCAGCGGAGACGTGACGTGACTCTGAGCGATCAGCGGAGATGAGGCGAGGCTCTGGGCGATCAGCGGAGACGTGACGTGACTCTGAGCGATCAGCGGAGACGTGACGTGACTGAGCGATCAGCGGAGATGAGGCAAGGCTCTGGGCGATCAGCGGAGACGTGACGTGACTCTGAGCGATCAGCGGAGATGAGGCGAGGCTCTGGGAGGTCTGCTGAGATGTGGTGAGGCTTTGGGAGATCAGCTGTGAGTTGATTTGACTCACAAAGATCAACTGTGGCTTGACTTGGCGTTGTTGTGGCCACCATTTTGTGAATGTTTTCTAGCGTGGCAGAATTCACTGGAGACTTGGACTGCTCGGCGGAAGAATTTAAACAGATCACCCAAAATATTTTTTAACTACTCACATCACATCACTTCCGCGAGAGGATAACAGATCTGCACGCGAGGAAACGGGAGCCCGCGAGCTCATTTTAAACCCGCGCGCGCGCATGACATCTCCTCTGCACGCAGATCAAGCCCTCGTGTGCTCGGGCATGACTCGCAGCACGCGCGTCATCACTTCCCACACTCGCGCTCGATCTTCTATTTCGCTCGCGCGAACACTTTTTATTTTTGACAGTCGTGGGGCGGGACTTTACTTATTTCAGTGTAACCTCACATGTCATTGGTCAATTCAGTATTTCCGGAAGTCTGTTGTGAAACGATTAGACATGGCTTCATCAATGGACCAGATGCAAGTGGGTTAAACTTTATTTATTGACTGATTGATTGCATTATTATTATAATATGTCCTTACCAGATACTATATTAACTTGATTTATTATTATTTTTAAGGAGCTGTAGCTGCTGGGGAAAAATGAGAACACATTATATTTGCTGTAGTTCACCGCTACATTACTACTATACTTCCACTAAACAGCATCTATGTTTACCCAGCCAAAATTATATCAGTTCTGACAACTAGATCAGATGGCCCGACGGACCGACGAGCTCAGACGGTGATTCAACATTTCGAATCGGCCGAAAAAACCCAACTGACCAGGTGGGCTTCAGCAGGGCAGACGGCCTGGGCGGCGGTGGCGGCAGGGCAGAAGGCTTGAGCGGCGGCGGCAGGGCAGACGGCCTGGGCAGCGGTGGCGGCAGGGCAGACAGCCTTAGTCTGGTTAGTACCGTTTCTTCTCTCCTATCTCCACCTCCTACCTTATTTACTTTAACACTCTTTTGGATATGGTATAAATGTCTCCCTTTCCCCTCACTATCCCACATTTCTTGCCATTTTTTGTTATTTTTTTCCCAGATTATACACTTTACTTCCGCTTTACTGATTCTTATTTGCATTTCTACATTTTCCTTCTTTAATGCCTTCTTTGCGACCTTGTCCTCTTTTTCATTCCCCTCCACTCCTATGTGCGCCGGAACCCATAAAAATGTAACTAGTCCACCCTGGTGTGTTATTCTAGTAACTGAGTAGAGAATTTCATATAGTATATCCTGTCGACTTGAATGGAACAATATTAGACTAACTAGAGCTGAAGCTGAGTCTGTACATATTATGATTTTGCCAATTTTTGCTTTTTCCACCCAACATAAAGCAACTAAAATTGCAACCATCTCCACTGTGCATACTGCTAAATTATTAGATGTTCTTCTATTGATTTCAAATCCTCTAGCTGGAACCACCACACCCATCCCTGTTACCCCTGTTTCAGGGTTCTTAGTGCGATCTGTATATATTTGAGTAAGGTTTTTATATACTTCAGTAATATAGTCATTAAACACCCCGACCAGATCAGCACTTTCTTCTTTCCTTTTAACCTCTAATAGATACCAATCTACGTCCGGACATTTCATCTTCCATGGGGCTATGACCGGATGTACTATTGAGGAACTGATTTTCATATCAGATACCCCAAGCTCTTTTGCTGTTTTGTTCCCCATATGACCAAAGTTGTCCTTTTTACTTCTCACTTTCCTCCAGCATTCCTTCAGCACTTCTTTTGTGGGGTGCGAGTCATTATGCCCCTGCAAGTTAACCCAGTAATTTGCTATTATATGCCGTCTACTTAGTTCCAGTGGCATCTCTCCTACCTAGACAGGCGATGTTTTTAAAACTCCACTACACACTCTCAATGTCTGAGCCTGAATCACATCCAATTGTTTTAAATGGGATCTAGCTGCTGAAGTATATACTATACTGCCATAGTCCACCATAGATCTTATCAGGGCCACAAAAATTATTTTCAGTGCTTGGCAACTTACCCCCCATTCTCTACCAGTCAAGCATCTCATTACATTTATTACTTTTTTCCACTATTCTTCTTATATGATCTGCCCATGTTAAACGGGAATCAAAAAGCACCCCCAGGAATTTGAATGTTCCTGCTCTTTCTATTTCTTTCCCATACAACCTTATTTTCAATCTCTCATCTATTCTTTTACTAGTAAAGAAAACACTTTGGGTTTTTTCCACTGAGAATCTACATCCCCATTCTTTCCCCCACTCCACCACTTTATCTACAGCTCCTTGCACTTTCCCAACTACATAATCCATATTTTTCCCCCTCTTCCACAGAGCCCCATCGTCTGCAAAAAGTGACCTACCTATATCTGCTGGAATCTTTAAAAAGATATCGTTAAACATTATTATGAATAGTAGTGGGCTTACTACACTACCTTGAGATGTACCATTTTCTACCGTATACTGATTTGACAATTCTGATCTTATTCTTACTTGGATATTCCTTTCACACAAAATTTTTTTTTATCCAATTGAAAACTCTCCCTCCAATCCCCAACTTGAGTAACTTAATTAGAACTCCTTCCTTCCACATCATATCGTATGCTTTTTCTATATCCAAAAACACTGCAATTACTGCCTCTTTATTTTCCTGGGCTTTCCTTGTTTCATATTCTAGTCTAACAACTGCATCCATGGTACTCCTACCTTTCCTAAACCCACTCTGATAATTTGCTATCTTTCCCTTCTTCTCAAGCTCATACGACTGTTACGGTACACAGGAGGCAGACACAGATGTAACAGGTATTGGTAGTTTTATTGACCACAGTAGAGCAGGAGATAACAGACAGGTGAGTGAACTAGTTGTAGATGATATAGAACTGGTAGTATGAGGAATAGTTACTGTCCTTTCCGTTGCAGGTAGAGATACGTTGGAGCTTGGAGATCGCTGGAGTAACTTGGAGCTGGCTGGAACACACCCACACAGCAGACGAGGCACACAGAGGGAAGGAGACACGCTGGAGACAGGTGAGTATACGAAGAGGAGTCCTTGAGGTAAGCATTACAGGAAGTTTATGCGAACGAGACTGGACATAGAGTGCTGTGTGCGTGTGTGCTTTATAGTGCTGTTGATGAGTGGGGTGATGAGGTGCAGGTGGTGGTGATCAGTACTCTGGAGATAGCGTGCGTTGTGATTGGGTGATGTTGGAACCTGACGTGTCTGTGACAGTACCCCCCCCCTCCACGCCCCGCTCCAGAGGACAGAGGACCCGACGCCGTGGTGGTCGTCCTCTTCCCCATGGTGCCGGTTTCTCAGGGTGACTGTCATGGAACGTCTGGAGTAAGCTGGGGTCCAGGATGTCGTTTCTTGGGACCCAGGAGCGTTCCTTGGGGCCGTATCCTTCCCAGTCCACTAAATATTCCAGCTGACCACCACGACGCCGGGAGTCCAAGATCTCATGAACCTCATACGCAGCTCCGTCCTCCAGGATGAGTGGAAGGGGGGGTTCGGCGGGAGCCACGTCAGGTCCTGTGGGAAGAACAGAAGGGTGGTGAGCTTTCAGCAGTGACACGTGGAAAGTGGGGTGTATACGATACCCTTGTGGGAGTTGGAGTTGGTAGGTGACTGGGTTGACCTGCTTGACGATGGGGAATGGGCCAATGAACCTGGGACTCAGCTTTCTGCAGGGCAGACGCAGTCTGATATCCCGGGTGGACAGCCAAACCATCTGACCAGGCTGGAAGACTGGAGTGTTGGAGCATCGAAGGTCGGCTGGGTTGGTAGCCGAGTACGCACTGGAATGGTGTGAGTCCTGTAGTCGACTGCCGGAGAGAGTTTTGGGCGTACTCGGCCCAACCCAGGAACTGGTTCCAAGAGTCCTGGTGGTCATGACAGAAGGTACGGAGGAAGCAGCCAATCTCCTGCACCTTCCTTTCTGTCTGCCCGTTCGACTGTGGGTGGTATCCGGAAGTCAGGCTGACGGCCACACCTAGGAGGGAGTAGAACAATCTCCATACTCTGGATATGAACTGGGGTCCTCGGTCAGAGACTATGTCTTCTGGTATTCCGAAATATCTGAAGACTTGGTTGAAGAGTATTTCGGCGGTCTCCATGGCAGTGGGTAATCCTGGGAGTGGAATCAGACGGCAAGACTTTGAGAAACGATCCACAACGACTAGGATGGTGGTATTTCCTTCTGAGACAGGGAGATCAGTGATGAAATCCACTCCTAGGTGTGACCATGGGCGATCTGGAACGGGCAGCGGAAGGAGTTTCCCAGCTGGCAGATGACGAGGACTTTTGGAGATGGCGCACTCCCGACAGCCCTGCACGTACCTTCTGACATCCGAAGCCATCCCTGGCCACCAGAAGCGTTCTTTTAGCAACGAGAGGGTTTCATTGACCCCCGGGTGACCAGTGCCAAGTGACGTGTGAGCTGAGTGAATGGTGGGAGTGCGTCGTGTCCGAGGGATGTACAGCAAGCCGGGTGGACAGCCCGGCGGAGGGTTCGTGGAGGCATTGGAGGAGGGGATGGTCTCTTCTGACCAGGTAATAGGACTCACGATGAGGGAGCTCGGAATGATAGGTTCAGGTTCTTCGGTCTTTTCCTCAGGAGCATGGAGACGAGAGAGAGCGTCCGCTTTGACGTTTTGGTACCTGGACGGTAGGAGATGGTGTAATTGAATCGGGAGAAGAACATGGCCCAGCGAGCTTGTCTTGGATTTAGTCTCTTTGCTGACGAAGATATTCAAGGTTCTTATGGTCTGTCAGCACCAGGAACGCATGTTTGGCTCCCTCCAGCCAATGCCTCCACTCTTCCAAGGCAAGCTTAACAGCAAGAAGTTCCCTGTCACCGATGGAGTAGTTGACTTCCGCCGGGCTGAGCTTGCGGGAGAAGAAGGCACATGGATGGAATCTACTTGGCGTCCCCTGCTGCTGCGACAACACCGCTCCCACTCCAGTGGTCGAGGCGTCCACTTCAACGACGAACTGTTTCTCTGGATCTGGATGGACGAGTAAGGGAGCGGTGGTGAAGGCTTCTTTAAGGTGGTTGAAGGCGTTGGTGGCTGCCGGGTTCCAGGACAGAGACTTGGGCTTATTACGGAGCAGGCTGGTAAGTGGATGGGTGATGGAACTGTAACCTTTGATGAACCGTCTGTAGAAGTTGGAGAATCCGAGAAAGCGCTGTAACTCTTTGATGGTGGTGGGTTCTGGCCAGTTGGTGATGGACTCCACCTTCCTCTCGTCCATCCGGATGCCACTGTGGTCTATGTTGTAACCAAGGAATGAGACAGAGGGTGATGGAAGGAGCACTTCTCTGCCTTGAGGAACAGGTTGTATTGTCGAAGACGGGTGAGGACCTCCGCAACGTGTTGGCGATGTTCGGCCTGGCTCCGGGAGTATATGAGTATGTCGTCGATGTACACTAGGACGAAGCGATGGAGAAACTCCCGGAGCACCTCATGTATGAAATCCTGGAATACGGAGGGGGCGTTGACCAGACCATACGGCATTACCAGGTATTCATAGTGGCCAGTAGGGGTGATGAAGGCGGTCTTCCACTCGTCCCCCTCACGTATCCGGATGAGGTTGTACGCGCTGCGGAGGTCCAGCTTCGTAAACACAGTGGCAGCACGGAGATGTTCCAGGGCCGCTGGGACGAGAGGAAGGGGATATCTAAACTTGACGGTTATCTTGTTGAGTGAGCGATAGTCGATGCATGGCCGCAAGCCTCCGTCCTTTTTAGCCACGAAGAAGAAGCTGGAAGCAGCAGGGGAAGTAGACGGGCCTGATGTAACCATGGGCGAGGGCTTCCTTGATGTAATCCTCCATGGCCTTCTCCTCCGGGATGGAAAGTGGGTATATCTTACCCTTTGGCACTGGTTCACCCGGAAGCAGGTCGATGGCACAGTCCCATGGCCGGTGTGGAGGCAGCTTGGAAGCCCGTTGCGGGCAGAAGACATCGCTGAAGGGGGCGTAACACTTGGGGATGTCGATGGAGCGTTGTTCGACTGGACTTTCGATGGACGTGGCGCAGAGAGAGAGGTCAGGCGAAGGAGATGGTGGAACAGGAAGTTCAGCCAGACAGCGAGAGAAGCATGTGTCGCCCCACTTCAGGATTTCGCCCGTTTTCCAGGAAATGGTTGGATTGTGCTGCTCCAACCAGGGGCGCCCTAGAACCACGTCAGCGGTGGAGTCCTCCAGAACCAGCAGATGTATCTCCTCTTGATGCAGTAAACCAACTTGGAGTGTTACTGGTCCAGCCACGGTGCGGACGCGCTTACGACTCAGGGGTTTGCCGGTTATTGAGTTGATCTTGTAGATGGTTGGAGACGGAGAGGTCTTGAGACGTAGCTGCATGCAGATGGCGCCGGAGACGAAGTTGCCGGCTGACCCTGAGTCGAGGAGCGAGACCACTGAAAGGGAGACAGTAGCGGCAGTAAGATTGACGACCGTGGTGAGTGGTTTCATTTTATGAGTAGCAGGAATAATGGCACTCACCAGGGGTCGAGGTGGTTGTGTGGGGCATGCTGCAATCACATGCCCAGGACCTCCACAGTACAGACAGAGATGCAGGGTCAGCCGACGGCGGTGCTCTTCTGAGGATAGATGAGAGTTTTCCACTTCCATGGGTTCTTGGGCTGGTTCTGGAGTGCTGACGGGTTCGGATCGACAGAGGAGCATGTTGGAAAGTGACTGGTCCTGGTGCTCTTGGATGCACACTTGCATACGAGTGGCGCAGCGAATGGAGAGCTGGATGAATTTTTCGAGGCCGATGGAATACTCGCATGCAGTGAGATGCAGCCGTACCCGAGGTTCTAGTCCTTGATGATAAGTTGTTATCAGGGCTTGTTCATTCCATCCGCTGAGTGCTGCAAGCGTTCTGAAGTGCAAAGCATAATCGTAAATAGACATTGATCCTTGTTTCAAATTATAGAGTTTCTCACCAGCTGAAGAATCTGTGATCGGTTTCCCGAACACTTCCCGGAAGTGGGAAATAAACGCCGAGTAGGATTGGGTTACAGCGCCCCGCTGGGACCAGATGGAATCGGCCCATTTCAATGCTTTGCCGCTGAGCTGAGAAATGATGAATGCAATCTTGGATGTGTCACTCGGGTACAGGTGCGGCTGCATCTCCAGGACCAGTGTGCATTGCAGCAGGAATCTGCTGCAATCCTCCGCCGATCCTGAGAAGGGCGTCGGTTTGGCCATGGGACTGGTGTACGGCGGTAGTGAAGGAGAACTGCTGGCATTGGTGGTGGTGTTCGCTGGTGCAGGTGAAGGGACAGTGACTGGAGATGGCGGTGGTGGATTGATGGTTAGTGTTCGCCGAAGCGCATCCACCAGTTCTTGAAAAGGATCCGGCTGGCTCATACTGGGTCTGCGGTGTTGATCCGGTCTTCTGTTACGGTACACAGGAGGCAGACACAGATGTAACAGGTATTGGTAGTTTTATTGACCACAGTAGAGCAGGAGATAACAGACAGTTGAGTGAAGCAGACGAGGCACACAGAGGGAAGGAGACACGCTGGAGACAGGTGAGTATACGAAGAGGAGTCCTTGAGGTAAGCATTACAGGAAGTATATGCGAACGAGACCGGACATAGAGTGCTGTGTGCGTGTGTGCTTTATAGTGCTGTTGATGAGTGGGGTGATGAGGTGCAGGTGGTGGTGATCAGTACTCTGGATATAGTGTGCGTTGTGATTGGGTGATGTTGGAACCTGACGTGTCTGTGACAACGACAACCTTTCTGTTATCATTCGTTCCATTATTTTGCATAAATTAGAGGTTAATGCTATTGGTCTATAGCTGATGGGTTTTGATGGATCCTTGCCAGGTTTCCTTATCGGGATTACAACTGCTTCTTTCCACGTTTTTGGCAATCTTCCCTCCTTCCCAGACTCTATTATACAAATGCAACAATTTCAAAAGCGCACCTTCTCCTAAATTTTTTAACATCACATAGCATACCTTATCTTTCCCCGGTGATGACGATCTTGACATTTTTATTGCTCTCTTAATTTCTTCCATTGTAAAAGGTTCATCTATTATACTATCTACTTCCTCCTTCCTTTCTAATATCCCTGGATATTGACTTATTTTCCACTCTCTTCTCCTTCTTTCTTCCTCTGATAGGTTTTCTAAACTATGTATCCTTGTAAATGCTTTGACCATGCTCTCTGCCTTTTCCCTATTTGATACTGCTGACCCTTCCTCTGTTACTATAACCGGATATTCCCATTCCCTTCTATCTCCTCCAATCCTTTTTATCATTCCCCATACTTCGCCCACTGGAGTTGTTCTACCTATCCCATCACAAAAAGTCCTCCAGCTAGCCCTCTTAGCCTGTCGTACTGTTCTTCTCACTGTAGCCTGTGCTTTTTTGTACTGGATTAAATGTTGCATATTTTGGGTTCTTTTGACTAATCTGAATGCTTTATTCCTATCCCTTACTGCCTGCTGACGTTCCATGGTACCAATTTTCTCTTCCTCCTATTTTTACTTTTTGGAATAGAATTCTCTGCTGCTATTATAATTGCTGATGTACACTGATTATTCAATTCATCGACATCTTCAGATACCTCCATCCTCATTATTGCCTCCTCATTCAATATCTGGAACTTGTCCCAATCTGCCATCTCAAATATCCATTTCGGACTTCCATCACCTGGTCTTTCTTCCCCTCTTTCTCCAATTGAACAAACAACTGGGTAATGATCACTACCTATTGTATCACATGTCCAAACCTCCCAGTTACTAAAACCAGCTAGCGAATTAGATACTAAGGTAAGATCTATTGCTGATTCTTTCCCCGTATTTACATTAATTCTCATACCTCTACCATCATTCATACATACTAGGTAACACTTTAGAATAATGGTCCGCCATTAATAAGTAACTATGCAGGAAGTAATGCAGGACTAATGAGCAGTTCTACATTAACACTTCCGCTACTTCTATTAACTAATATAGAAACAAGCTTAACTAATGAGTAAGTAATATCAAATTTAGGACTAAGATAGTTCCTTATTAGCTAATCAATAATTAGATAATGAGATTGGCATCATTAATAACTAATAGGTTATTAATAACTAATAACTATGAGAAATTATAAAGAATTACTAATTAATTACTTATCACAACATTAAAGTGTCTGAAATGTGAGCAATTGTCTTTTTTTTACTCTCAACATGGTCATAAAATGCATCACTAATTACTCAAGTGTTACTTAGACACTATGCAGGAACTACTAGCGATCTGGACCATTATTTTAAAGTAAAAAACATCTTTTTCACTTTAAAATAATGGTCAAGATCACTAGTAGTTCTTGAAGATTGTCCTTTTTTTAATCTCAAAGTGGTCATAAATGCACCACTAATTACTCAAGTACCTAGTCATTCTTCAAGAACTACTAGTGATCTGGGACCATTACTTTAAAGTGAAAAAGATGTTTTTCACTTTAAAATAATGGTCCAGATCACTAGTAGTTCCTGCATAGTGACTAGGTAACACTTAGTGATTAGTGATGCATTTTATGACTATATTCAGAGTAAAAATGATGACTGATTACGTCTCAGACACACGCTAATATTCTTTACAATTTGTCCGTTAGTTAATAGTTATTAATGATGGTAATCTTATTAGGTAATTATTGATTAGCTAATAGGAACCATCTTCTAAATTTGATATTACTTACTGATTAGTTCAGCTTGTTCCTATATTAGTTAATAGTAGTAACTGAAGTGTTAATTTAGTACTACTCATTAGTCCTGCATTACTTCCTGCATAGTTACTTATTAATGACGGACCATTGAGCTTTAATTACTTTTCCTCCTTTGATATTCTTCTTGAATTCCTCCATTCCTACACTCATTGGCACTCCTGTGATGACTCCTTTACTTCCCACATCATTCTTCCCCCCCACTTTCCCCGAGCTTTCCACCTTAATTTTCCCTATCTCTTTCACTTTAAGAGCTTTCTCAACTTGATTTTCATTTGCACATCTTATCAGTAGCACCTTTGTGTATATTATTTCTCCCACTTTATTCGCCAGGGCTGTTGTCAAAGTAAACGGGTTGATTTTCTTCATGTCACTTTGCGATTTCTCATTAAATCTTACTATGATTGTAAACTTGTCAGGTCTATCTCTTTGATTTCCCTCTATCTCGTCATCTTCATTCTCCGATTTCTCTTCATTATCACTTCTAACTTTTTTACTCCCTTTACCTTGATTGATATGCATCAATCTCCCTACTTCTCCCTCATTCTCCTCATCCCTCTCATCATTACAATCCATATCAGCTCAACTAACATTTACCTACCTCTGATCCATTCGCAGAACAGTCGTGCTCAACCGCTCACAAAAGATAATTCCACCTCGACTTGTTTTTTCTGTAACCTTCTGACTACTATTTTTTCGATCCCATAACAAAAGCAGAAACAAACTCAGTATAAATAGACAGACACTAATAACATAATACAAGACAGCTGGGTGCAATGAAGTGATAATGAGTCCAGGAAGTGGGTTATGGGAAATGAAGTCCGAGTGGTGAGGTAATGGTCTGGGGTGGAGTGCCCTCTGGAGGCTAAATAGGGCACTCCAACTGGTGATCATGACATATACACTGTAGATGATGATAACTTCAAACTCTTTGCAATTATTCTCTGAGAAACTCCTTTCTGATATTGTTTGGTTTGGATCATTTTCAAGCCCAAGTTTGAACTGTAAACTACACACAAAAGTTTACTTATTTTGGCTGTCAGCTCCTAGTTGTGTTAATCGAGTCAAATGAGTGTTATTTGTGACTATACGATGAAAAGTGTGTTAATTGGCTTGCTTGTAAACTCTAAACTTCTGTTTATTTAATTTAAGACTTTATATGCGACTTCGATGCTCTGTATGCTGTATTCTCATCAGCTATTTGGTGCTGTTTTCTCAGGTATGTGTTTTATTCGGGTTTTGTCATGTTCTGTGTTAAAATATTAGCCCCAGCTAAATGTTAGCTATTAGCACATGTGCTGTGTCGTCTCGCACATGCTCTCCTGTGTAACTGCGCCATCTAAGGGCTGCGTTCTTTTTCTTCTTCTTTTCAAGTTTAATGGCAGTTGGCAAACCAAACTAAAAATGGTGCATTCCCGCCACCTACTGGATTGGAGTGTGGATAACGTTATGGTAGTAGTGACCTAAATCCTGTTAATTAAATGTGTATCTTTTAAGAAATTAAATACTTCTTCATATCGTCGCTGTCCGATGAAAACCACGTATGTCCATTTTGCCGATTTTGAGATTTTTCGACGGATTGAATGTCCAGGTTCATTTCCGTATACAGTATGCTTCACATATCTAAATGGCCAATGAAAAGTTGTGAAATCATGTCATCTGATTTTCACGTATATCCATTTGGTGTCAAAGCTGTCAATCACGCCGCGTATCTCCCGCCCTGTGGAAGCATCTCGCCGGTCTCGTGAAGTTTCATCGAAGCTCAGCACTGGATAGCCGAATAACACTGTGAGGTTACATTGCCAAATAAACATAGCCTGGTGAGACAATGACTTTTCTTTATCGAGGTAAACGTTTCCCCCCTGACGCCAGACGTATGTCTAGGAGTGACAAAATTACGGTAGGACTGTGCAAACAAAGTATCTGTCTAGCATTACCATGTCAGTGTATTGATTCATTGTCCCTTCATAGTTTGCAAGAGACATTTAATAAATTTATAATTAATATTAAATAAACTAAGCGTATTTAATAACTAAGACGTAGGCTATTTAATAAACTGAGCGTATTCATCTGTCAATATGAAACGCGACTTGGCCATTCTAATTAATGATCGGAAGAACGCGTATCGACCACCGTTACTGTAAAATATGCACGTATGTCCATTTAAACTCAATTTTGGTCAAATGTGGATTATATCATTACACTGGCAAGAATATGGTTACATGTAAAGATGCCGTACCAAGTATGACAACGCTACATTCAACTGCTTTTGAAATACGGTGTTTTTTTCACTTCCTGAAAAGTAACCGTTTTGGACATACGTGAGTTTCATCGGGCAGCGACGATATATTTTAAATTGCTTTGGGCCATTACCTAATAATGCTTTAATAGAAAAAACTTCCATTTCCATTTCTCTTAATACTTGAAATAATTTAAATCTTTCTCTAACATAAGCCTCACATTTTAATAATACATGTTCTACTGTTTCCATACTTTCTGAACTACATTTGTCACAATACCCAGTCTGGTGTTTCCCAATCCTGACCATACTTTGATTTAGTAAACAATGGCCAATGTGCATTCTTGAAATTAACACATCCTTCCTCCTATTTCCAATGTTTCTTCTTTCTAAACCAACTGTTCCTTGAATGTTGTATAAATGTCGACCCTTATTTCCACTGTCCCACTACTTCTGCCATTTCTTCCTAATTTCCCTTGCTATTATACTTTTTATCTCAGTCTTACTTAATGCAATTTTAATATCAACCTCTGGAAATTTTATGGCCTGTTTGGCTAAACTATCCACCTCTTCATTTCCTGCCACCCCCATATGAGCTGGTGTCCAAAGAAAATGAATCCTGATTCCCAATTGTCTGGTTCTAAAGAGACTTTGTAATATTTCATAAATTAAGTCCTGTCTAGCTGTAGAAATACCACTTGCTAGACTTTCAATTGCAGATAAAGAGTCTGTGCATATAACTGATCTGATTGGCTGAACTTCTTCAGTAATGAACTTCTTGTAATGCTAATACACTGCGTTCCAAATTATTATGCAAGTGACATATCAGTAAGATTTCAGTACAATAACATTCAGATTTTAGTTTTTCTAAGAAAATGTTTGTTTGTTTATTTATCTATGTGTTTTTTTAGATAACTGGTATCAATCTCAGACAAAATAATTTCCCAAATCTATGGAAACCCTACTTAGAGGTTGTTCCACATTATTAAGCAAGTCACAGTTCTCATGCAATATGGGGAGGAAGAAAGATCTTTCTGAAGATGAAAAGCATGAAATGGTTCAATGTTGTGCAAAAGGCATGAAAACAACTAATATTGTGTGAAAACTGAATAGAGATTATCAAATTATCATAAGATTTGCGAGTGATTTAAAGCACTGCAGAACTCGGTCAGATAAAGGCTTATTAATGAAAGTTAATGTCAAAAAAAATTAAATGTATTAAAAGGGCAGCTATAAAAAAGCCAGTGTTGAGCAGCAAACAGGTATTTGAAGCTGCTGGTGTCTCTGGAGTCTCAAGAAGCTCTCTATGCAGGCTGGCAGTTGTGCGTAAAGATGCATTTTAGCCACTCCAAACCAAAGCTCACAAAGAGAAACATTTACAGTGGGTGTAGAAATACATTTTCAAACAGTTTTATTGCTGTGGTGATTTTTTGTAGCATGGGATAGTGCATAGTGCATTGTACAATAGTGCATTGTACTATGCACTATCCTCCTTTTATACCATAGCTGAAAATGGCCAGTTATGAACTCCACATATCTTGCAAAAGTAATTTTAATACTCTCCATCTCACTTCCCAATAATCCAGCCCAAATCATCACCCGCCAGCTCCTTGCTGACGTCGCAGTCTTGTTGGAAAGTGGTGGCCATTCACCAACCATCCAGAAATCCATCCATTTATAGACCTTATGTAGCCCCGCCCCTTTTCAGTGCTTCGCTCGTTGTCTTTTGACTTCCGGTTTGTATTTCCACAGTGATCTTACGTATTTATGAATGAACTGCTCATTTAAAATCTTCCCGGTCTACTGACATTTGTTAAGACATCTGCTTTAAACATAACAATGCTCATGATAACTTTCATTAACTCTACAACAGGTAAATTCACTTCACCAGCTAATTATTCTTCAACAGCGATGCCATAGAAATATACAGGGCTACCACAAAAACGGAAGTTCAAAGACAATATTCTAAGATTCTTAAGATGGCGGCGCGCATGTTTCTCTGGTAAATAAGGTCTATAGAGTACCTCAGGGATGACGTGTTTTTGTAGGCCAACCCGGAAGTTAGCGGCGCACAGGTTCCCTCGGTTGAAAGCCTATGCTTTTTTCCAATAGACTTTTGGAAAATCGCAGAAAATAAGCTCTGTGTTTAACAAAGGGTTATGACACTTACACGTTTTGTCTATCAAGATAATCTTTACAAGTTAACACAACATTTATACATTTTGAAGCCTAAATAAAGTCGTCAGATATAAAAGGCTAACTGTGAGATATTCTGTGTGCAGGTAAATGGTTGGGACACCAATGGCCTAATTCTTCGGTCAGAAAGAACTGCAGCTACTCTAGAGTGAATGTGGTTGATCTTATATTTATTGTGCGGATATGCACATCAATGTGGTTTCTGTGAGAAAATAAAATGAGGATAGTAAATATACAGGATAAAATAACATGGCTGAAATACACGTATGATCTACAGTAAACCAGAGCTCAGTATATGCAGCTCTATGCGCTAACACATTACAAAGTGTGTGCGCGCTGCTCTAGCACTTCAATATTACTAAAGTGCCGATCAAACATTGGATGCAACTTCCTTTCAGAAGAATTCTAAATAACAATAACTAGATGATTCGTCGAATATGAGTATTGCCGCCATTGCGCATATAGTAATAATTCTGAGGTGACTGCGAAACGTTGCTACTTACGGAGTTATAAACGCACAGCAATACCACACAAGGAAAAGCAGATTTATGGAATACGAAGCCAGGAAACTCCGTATAACACTGCACGCTGCTGTCTGAACAAGTCTGAACAAGTAACTCGCGCAATAAGTTCTTACAATATATGTGCTGCCCTCTAGTGACAGAATAGGGAATTTTGTACACTAACAGTAGGCTGGACTACAGCACACCATGATCGCGGATCAACGTCATCACCACCAAGCTTCCTCAAGTTAGCTGATTATGATCTGCGCTGTGTAGCTGTCCAAAATGATGACGTCTAAAGTCCCCGCCAACGGAAGTAGTCCCTTTTAGCACTTCGTTAGCAACCGCCGTTTTTAAGACACAATAAAGGTTTATGGTGTGTTTTATATCATAGATCAAAACGTGAAAATATTTAGAGGCTTTGTTAACCACAGACCTTATTTCAGGAGATTTAGCAAAAACCCATTCAAAAAACCATAGACTTTACGGCGTTGGAACCAGAAGCCCTAAAATGCTAACTCACTTCCAGGTTTTGCCTACAAAAATGCGTCATCCCTGAGGTACTCTATGTGCATGACAAGCTGCTTCTTCTTCGGCTTTTGCCTTGATACTCAACATTACCGCGTACACTGCCTACTAGTGGTCTGCATGCACGTTGACGCGGACAACGACGCAGAAGTATAAATGAAAACAGACGCATAGCCTACGGCACAGAGGCTCTGGCGTAGGTCCGATGCAGAAGTATAAATCAGCCTTTAGATGTTGCCATAGGAAATCACGTTTAAGCGCAAACATATTCACGCAATAGTTCCAGCTCAACGCAACAGCGAAGCTGACCAGAATAGAATAGTCATGCAAATCACTGTTTGGTAGCATAAAGCGCCAAACATAGGCTATAGTGCATGACAATTTATGCTGCAGCAAATAAATGCAGCCAGTTATGTGAAGGGAGTGTTGGTAGCATAAGGGCGATCACAAAAAGGGAGGCTGACCATGGTGAGCGTTAAAATGGGTTGCCATAAGAAAAAAATACTCTTACATGTGAACTCATTCACACAATTGTTCAGCTAAATGCATTTCTATAGCCTTTATCCTGATTCACTGATCCTGATGGTAATATAAAGAATATACTCCAAAAATCTTTTGTGTAGCGGACCCTGTCCGAATGATGGCTGAAACTTTACTTTACTTCATTAAGTTTTATTGTACATTACCATGAAATGTCCATTTTTAAATCCAGATAATCATGCACTGTTAGAGCTTATGCCTTTTCATGGTTGCTTAACAAACATTCAGTCCGTAAGAAAACTCAGATGAACCGTAATAATGTGCATGACACATTCTCTTATTCATTACTGCAGTGAGCAGTAACACTCAGACCATAATACGTTGAAATAAGAGCCCCTTTTTTTAAGACGGATAATGCAGACCTTATATATAATTACACCCACAAAAAATATGGACAAAACAAATTAAAAGAACAATGCAACCATGGTGGAGTAGCACGGAACTCCTTTCAGAGTCTGTTCCCGTCCCAGTTTTAAAGCAAAACATGATTGGTTGTAGCGAGTGTGCTGCGATTGGTCAGCGCAACGTGGCTGTTATCTGATTGGCTTGAGTAATCGGTGGGTGGAGTCGACCTATTTGTGGATTTGTCTGCAGTCATGATGCTAGAATTGTTTCAGAATCCACAAATGCACAGGAAAGCAATTCACAAATGTACAGGTGGTGATTCACAAGTCAATGCAGGCAGAGTTGTGCTTATGACATAAAAACATATTTGTGAATATAATTTTTTTTTTATAGCAAGTCTCATTTTATTTATTTGTGAATTTAATTAATTTTTATGATACTCCAAACATATATTTGTGGATTCCATTCTGTTAATTTGTGCATATGATTATTTTTTTGTGAATATCTTTACATTTATTTTTGGATCATAATCTATTTATTTTGAGATTAGCTACAAATCTACCTCCATAGAAACAGTGTGTATAGCCGTACAGCTGCAGGTGCCACCGCGGCCACATATCTAACCAAATTTAGCCGCACCGCCAGGAAAGGAGGAGGAGGGAGACTGAGGTTCGGATTTGGCCCGTGGGCCACCAGTTGACGAGCCCTGCATAGAGTATGCTGGTCATTCCCAGGAATGCATGAACAAATAAGACAATTACTTTGAATGCAATATAAGTTGCTTTAGATAGAAAAATCTGCCACATGCACTAATGTAATGAACAATATGTTGTGCAAAAGGGTGTGAAACTACAAGGTTCTTCTTAGACAGTGACTTTTGGCACCCATTTAAGTTGAAGACTAGAAGCTCAATAATGTCTTGTTAAAGCAAATTGAAAACATCACAGAAGAACAAGGAAGGCTGCTAATCTACAAAATATTAAACTCAGGATGTTGTCCAATCATCCTCTGCTTTGTGTTTGGATGCAGATAATCCTGTCAGGGTTTATTTTGGGTTAATGACAACATTAACCTTACAAAACTATTGTACGACATGGTTCATGTTGGCAAATAACAGTATGATGATCATAATGACAATCCATTTGGTCTTCTTGCTGTTCTTGTTGTCATCCTCCTACACCTGAAAGAACAAACAAATTTAGTTGATCTGCAGTATGTGTCAGTCTGAGGTTTAGATTGCGATCACATTCACCTAATCACAGCAGTACATTTCCACGTCATTGAGAGCGGTGTCATCTCCTCTTCCCTGTGGCTCTTCTACCCGCGTCTTGATGCCGCAGATTCCTGTTCCCTCACACTCTGGGCTCCATTCGCCCCAATCACCCCAAGCTGTGCCGTCACCCTGAAGCAAAGAACCTTGACTGCATTTGAACCTGGAGAAAATTCAGATGTGACAATATTATGATAAAATATGTAATTGTGCTGCTGGAATGTGCAATGATCAGATCAGCACGACTGAGTGTGATATTAACTAAACTGCTTGATGAGGGAATACAGAGTCTTTAAACAGCAAAATAAATCCAGGATGATTTACAGCAGCACATTCTCACCTGATGTTGTTTGCGGCCGTATCATCACCAATTCCTTGGGAAGATTCGACTCTCAGCTGGAAAGCTTTTAAGAATCCAGAAGGACACCACCTGTTATATGTCCACTCACCCCAGCTGAAGAAAAGACAGAGGTTTCTTGAGCAAATTGATTATTATTTTCAAGAAAATCCTCAATTCATTAATGAAGAATAAACACAGCGTAAGAATTCGGTATAATCTGAGCCCATTACTTTCCTATGCTGGACTCAACTGAGGCATAATAGCCTGATGATCCTTTTGATGAATAGACACAGTGAAGACGAATCCCATTGAGTGATGAATCATCATACACAACATAGGAAGGTTCTTCCACCTAAAAACGACAACACTGAAACCCAAACCATTGTAACATTTATCTTTATGTTCTTTAGTATTATACAGACCCTTAAAAAAATCTTAAACAGGTGCAGTTCCCTGGAGATTAAATGACTAATAGCAAATGAACAGTTTTGAACCTTTGAGGCTTTGAAGCACCAATCCACAAGTGTATTAGCAAAATAAAGTCAATGCCCAACTTACCCTCAGACTGAACCCTGCAGCATACATTCCACTTGGACACATGTCCTGATGACCCCACGACCCCCAGGACATTCCGTTAGACACGGACAACACTGATTTGTAACTTCTGTGTGTGCTCCGCTCAGAACGTCTTCCTGTGGACTGAACGCTCACATGCTGCCCAATAATGATGATCAGTGAAAACACAATGGAAAGAAAGTGATGCATTGCTATCGCACAGACTGATTTAAAAAAAATAAAAATAAATAAATAATTGCTGAAATTATTTTTGTTTGGTTTGCAAACTAAAACTGAACAGTAAAACTGCTCTAAGAGACAACTGCTCCTTCAAATCCAGAACAGGAAGCCTTTCTGAACTGTCTGTGGTCCGTCAGCAGAATCTGCCGGATTCCTTTTTTTAGCCGATCAGAACTTCTTCAGACTACATTTATATGGTTTATCAATTTTGGGATGTCCTGGTTCTACCCAATCAGCATCCAGAAGCACCGAGTGCACCTCAATGACCTGTACATGAACACACAAAAAAAAAACACTGATCCAGCAAAATATCCATTTATTTAACTGTAGTGCCCTTGAAAACTGTTTTTCTTGGTGAAATGCCTATACAAAATTGAGTTATTTGATTAAAATAAATATGAGGGTGAGTTTTTTCATTTTTGGGTGAACTAACCTTTTAATTTTATGAAGCGAAGAGAATACTTTTTGTGCGCAAAAACAAAACAAAAATAACGACTTTTGAACTGTTATAAGCAGTTGAAAAAGTACAAAAAAGTATTCTCTTCATAGCATTAAGGTTGAACCACTGCAGTCACGTAAACTATTTTAATGATGTCTTTAGTAGCATTCTGGGCCTCAAAAGATGACGTTGCTCCCTATGTGTGGATCAGACACCCTCGGATTTCATCAAAAATATCTTAATTTGTGCTCTGAAGATGAAGTCTTACTGGTGTGGAACAACACGAGGGTGAGTAATAAGTGACAAAATTAACCCTTTATGTGTCATAAATGTATTTTCACACAATTTAAGTCATAGGGTTGGGAAGAAATAAATACTCACAGATCATACCCAGTTAGCAAAAGAATCAGTGTTTAACCATATTATTATTCCAGCCAGCGATCAAGACAAAACCAAATGATTGTGCAAGTCAATGACCTAAACGTGAACTTTAAACAAACACTGATCTAGTCAAATGTTGCTCATTGCTAATAAAAGCATGTGCCCTTTGAAACAACTTTGCTTGATCATTTATTTACACTTTTTCTCTTTCATGACGTTTTAAAGAAAAACTTAAAGCAAATATGATCCATGAAGCGTCTCTGTATCTGTAGGATAATAACAGTCTTTGATCTCTGATTCATAACTGCTTCTTGATTCTGGCACCGTTTGTGATATTAGCTGCTGGTGTGTGTACAATCTGTCCCATCATCCTCTGCTCTGGCCTTCCTCTCGTTCATGTCGTCCACAAGTGTTTTCAGTCTGTCCAGGTGATGAAGAGTTCTGAGAAACAGATAAAAGAAGAACAATCAACACCAAACGACGAGAGTAACGCTGCTTCACTGAGATCACATGACTCTCCTGACCTCCGTAACGACTCGCCACTTCCCATGTCAGTTTCTTCTGTTTCCTCCTGAGGAACCTTAAAAAAATACAGTCACAAAACATAACATTTAAAAAAGTAAGAGGCTGTGAAAGAATAATGCAAAAAAATTCTGCATTAACATGTTGTGATTGGCTGGTCACGACATACGAGAACCAGTGGTCTTTATCGTCAGCTACACCAAATAGCTTTGTGTGATGAAATTAGGAATATATTGCATGACACACATAGTTTTATGGTGCTTTCTTTGACCTCCTTTTTAGAGCATAGCGGTACAAAAACTAATTGCAAAATGCAGAAAAGACCAGCACAACTTCCCTTTCATGGTGCCTTTAATGAAGTGAACTGTGCTTTTTGTTTCTGATGGCACAATCATCCTACATAGCATATATATGGGATCTAGTTTTAGAAGTTTGTACAAAGACCTCAAAACACACAAACCTCAAGAACGGTGACGACCAAGAAATGTAAAAAAGATGAGCTCTTAAAAATCACTAGAAATAATGAGAAAACAACAAGAAAAGTTTAAATCATTTTTATTGGCCTCGTTTACTGTACCGGCTCCAGCGTTTCTCTCTCCAAGTGTGCAGTGGTTTGGTCTTCACTGGACGCGTGTGATTGGCTGATGTTGTGTTCGACGGCCTGTAGGCGGAACAGCATGTGTTTGAGCGCCTCCACTGGACCAGGATGTTTCCTGCTGCTGTATCCTGATGAACAGGAAGCTGCAGACTAGACAAACACTGTCTCATGTCAGTACAGTAAAGAGCATCGAGTTTGAATCATAATGACCGTCTCATACTGTACCTTGCTCCTCTGAAGTTCTTCAGGCGGTTGCGGCTCATCAGCGCCACCCACTGGCACTGGAGATTTACTACAGATGATGGGACACGTTTTACATTTATGCACTTAGTAGATGCTTTATTTTTATTCATGCATTCCCTGGGAATGGAACCCATGGCTAACATTGGTGTTGCTTTTGAATTGCAGAAATTTATTTTTATTTGGTAAGTAATAAATCAAAGCAGTGGCGTAGCAAGTCAGCCCCGGGCCCATATGCAAATTTTTTTTACGGGCCCCCCTTGTTTTTTGGGTTTTTTTTTTCTTGTTTTTTTCTTATGGGAAAGAGTCCCAGGACTTTAATATAAATTATCACTAACATGCAGACAGAAATGGTAAAAACATTTATAGGAATGATAAAACGGCTTTTCAACACAGTCTACGTTTGAATTCGACCGATACGACTCTTGCTTTGGAATTTCAGAATGATCATCATTTCAGATGCGATGAGTCCGAGGATTATTCCAGTTATGAATTAATTATTCTGTTTTTTTTTAAATGCATGTTTTATTCCTAATAAATTTACTATAAGTTTCTTCTCTAAATATTTTTCCATCACGTTTTATGTGCATTTTATTTCGTTGAATAAAGAGTATCCACCCCAACGAGTGTACGAGTTACATTTATTCACATCTTGTGCAGTATCTTAAAATGTGCAGACGTAGTCGTTTTTTCAGAAAACCAATATGACTCATTTAAAATTCTGTACTATTTACATTACTGCATGCATAAGTTTTCAGACGCTACGCCACTGGTCACACGTGCCGTTTTAAACCGCTATCTTTGATTCAGTGGCGTAGCGTCTGGGCATGCAAGGTATGCACGTGCATATGGGCCCGGGCGGATTGGGGGCCCGATACGGCCTACCCCAAAGTAGGCTATACTTAGGGCGTCCGCGCACCGTCCGCATCGTGAAATTTTCGTCATTAGGAGTGTTCGCGGACGACCGCACTACCCATCCACGTGCAGCCCAATTTTTGTGATGGCACGGACAATGTTCGTGTACTGTACAACAGAGTGAATTGAGTGCTTGAAAACAGAAGTCCACTAGATAGTGCGCAGCGCACACGCCGAACGCGTCTTTCTGCAGCTAAATACTTTCAAAGGCTCGCACGCGCGTCTGTGCGCAAGAGAGAACCCGTGTACATGTTCAGAAAAATGTATAATAGAAATAATGTTGTCAATAACGTTCTATAGTCTATCTATGTTAAATGTACTGAAAATCATTAAGAATCTTAATAAATGGACCATAAAATGGTCAATGCCATGTCTTAGCGATGATCTATTGTATTTGACCAGTATTCGCTTTTTGAAAACTTATGCATGCAGTAATGTAAATAGTACAGAATTTTAAATGAGTCATATTGGTTTTCTGAAAAAACGACTACGTCTGCACATTTTAAGATACTGCACAAGATGTGAATAAATGTAACTCGTACACTCGTTGGGGTGGATACTCTTTATTCAACGAAATAAAATGCACATAAAACGTGATGGAAAAATATTTAGAGAAGAAACTTATAGTAAATTTATTAGGAATAAAACATGCATTTAAAAAAAAACAGAATAATTAATTCATAACTGGAATAATCCTCGGACTCATCGCATCTGAAATGATGATCATTCTGAAATTCCAAAGCAAGAGTCGTATCGGTCGAATTCAAACGTAGACTGTGTTGAAAAGCCGTTTTATCATTCCTATAAATGTTTTTACCATTTCTGTCTGCATGTTAGTGATAATTTATATTAAAGTCCTGGGACTCTTTCGCATAAGAAAAAAAAAACAAGAAAAAAAACAAAAACAAAAACAAGGGGGGCCCATAAAAAAAATTTGCATATGGGCCCGGGGCTGACTTGCTACGCCACTGCGTGTGACTAAATATGAAAAACCAGAATACAGTATGTAATAATAAAAATTTCAAACAGTATTATGTTGCTATTGTTGTCACATGACCTCTTCACTTTGCATGAAAAATACATTTATCTTAAAACGAATCATGAAAATTTTAACAGTATATGTGTTTCATAGTATTTTCTTCAAAACCAGTTGGTAGTATGCCATATTGACTGACAGCTGTCAGATGTCTTTTTCCCCTTTCAGCTGAAGATGATCTTAGTCAAAGTTTTTTGCCAATAAATAAATAAATGAATAATGAGATTAAATGTGAAATTACTCACAAGGCCACAGGCGGATTGTCCCAGGATCGGTCTGCGTCCAGCGCGTCCTCCGTATCTCCTGAGCTGTTGTGCTCCTTCAGCGGCTCACAGAGACCAAGAGAAGATGAGTTTAACATCTGCTCGGCTCTTAAGATCAGAGAACCAATCTGATCATCTGAACAGAGAGAAGAACAAGAGAGCAATGAGGGTTTCATCTGGAATGACACGGAGGAAGTGACGTTATCATGAACTAAAACTAAAAATTAATAAAAAAAAAAAAAAAAAAAACGTATTTAATTTCACCTAGTTACCAAGCCAACATTTCATTTAGTTTAAGTACTAAAATAGCTTGTACTAAAACAGAAATAAAAATAATAAAAACTAAATAGAAAAAAATAATAATAAAAATTATAAAAACACAAGGAAAATGTAAAGACTAATTAAAAATATTAATAAATACTACATTAGTATCAGTGTTATTTTATTTTTATAAATAATTTGAATTAGCTTTTTTATATTTAGTTAGTCATTTTAATTTTAGTTTAATTATTAGTAATTACATTTTGTTTGGTTTTCAGTATTACTATTTATATTTAATTTATTTTTATTTCAGTTTTAAATTATTTTTTCCAGTTAATAATTTTAGTGACTCAAGTTCATTGCCAATGCAACATTTCTAATTTTCATTTAATTTAATAACTATTATTCATTATTAATTTTATTTCAGCTTTATTGCAATGAACATAAATGTTTTTAATAGTTTTAGTAAATGATAATACAGCTGATTAGTATATTAATGATAGTAAAATAACACTGAGTATTGTACATGATCATTTAATTGTCATAATTAGGTGAAATATGCCTTTGATATGCCAGTAGTGTTACTCTATTATAATTGAGATACTAACTAGAGTTTTTAAGTTTTATATTTTCCACTTTTATTTTAATGTTTTAGGAATATTTTTTTGTCATTTTTACTATTTTAAATTATTTAATTTTAATGTCTATATAATTTTTAAAATTAATTTTTATTTTAGTTTTAATTATTTTATTATATCAAGTTAAAGTAAATGAAAATGAGTGACAGATGATATACATGAAATAAAATAAGTTTAAGGGTTTTCATATTTTATTTTAATAAACATTTTATTTCGAGTACCAGTTTTTTATGGTTTTAGTGAACTATAATGACCTTTAGTGTCTCCGCTGGACTGTTCCAGTTCTCCGACCCATGAAGGAACTCTGAGAGGACGATCGCTCTGCTGGCCGTCAGACGACACCTCACACTGTCTGAGCCACACCGGGTACTTCAGGTCAGGAACGCTGGTCATGCCCGAAAAATCCATTTCAGATTTCTGGCTGGTCATCCAGCGCGGGAGATACCTGGATCTGGGTGTGTCGGGTGGATGCGTCTGATTGGCTAGCAGGATGTTAGGAGGAGGAGCTTGGTGACATGATCGCAAGCTGCCCATCAGTAAATTGTCCACAGGGAGGGACTTCCTGCTGGCTGGTGGAACGGGTCGCCGTGCGGAGCGTTTCTGAGTCACTGCGGGCCGCGAGTGCGACCGGGAACTAGAGTTGAAGCTTAATCCCAACGGAAAGCTCCCTGACCGGGAGAGGAGGGCGGAGGTGCGGGTCACAGGGAGAGAGCCGTCATTTGGGAGAGCCAAGAGGTCGTCGGTAGTCACACTGAGCCGATCGGAGTCTCTCTTCCGGACGGGAATGTTCAGGAAGTTCAACTCTCCATCCGTCAAACTCATCTTCAGGACTGCACGTGTCAATCAAAGCAAATAAAAACACAGGATGTTATGAGATCAAGAGAACAGGCACTGCAGATTCAGTGTTGCTATTGTTAAATGAAACTTAAAATACACTTTCATTAATTGAAATAAGAAACATAAACTGAAATAATATATATATATTATATATATATATATATATATATATATATATATATTTCTGTTGTAAATAAAGCGAACCACTTTTGTTACATTGTTTGTCCTTGTGTCACTCACCCACAGTACTTCCCAGAGACCAAGTTTATAGGTTGTTTTAAATATTTATTATGTGCGTCTCCCCCATACCTCTACACCACCAGGGGACGTAACATAATTAATATTTAAAACAACCTATAAACTTGGTCTCTGGGAAGTACTGTGGGTGAGTGACACAAGGACAAACAATGTAACAAAAAGTGGTTCGCTTTATTTACAACAGAAATAAGTTTACACAAATGGAAACACCAACCAAAAATCCCAAAAATCATGTTATGTCGGGACATCTCGGGGTAACGAAGACATACAACCGTCTGTTGCGTCACTTCTTTTGGCCCAGGGTTAAAAAAGACGTTACGGTGTATTGTCGTACATGCCCTACCTGTCAAATTATGGGGAAACCGAATCAAGTTATTCCTCCCGCGCCGTTGGTTCCAATCCCAGTGCTTGGTGAGCCCTTTGAGCATGTGGTCGTGGACTGTGTTGGACCACTGCCTAAGATTAAGACTGGCCATCAGTTCTTGCTCACGATAATGTGTGTCGCAACCCGTTACCCAGAAGCAGTGCCGTTGCGAAAAATTACTTCTAAAGCGGTCATTAAAGCATTAGTTAAGTTTTTTTCTACGTTTGGTCTGCCCAAGATCG
This sequence comes from Culter alburnus, assembly GCA_028476615.1. NCBI lineage: Eukaryota > Metazoa > Chordata > Actinopteri > Cypriniformes > Xenocyprididae > Culter > Culter alburnus. The sequence goes on from JAOTNS010003631.1 coordinate 48,167, forward strand.
TACAAACGGATCAGGGCACGAATTTTATGTCCAAATTGTTCACTAACACCTTATGCTCGCTGGGTATCAGCCATCGTACATCCAGTCCCTACCATCCTGAGAGTCAGGGAGTGCTCGAGAGGTTTCACCAGACGCTGAAGGCGATGTTAAAGAAGTACTGCTGGGAGACAGGCAATGATTGGGACGAGGGGGTGCCGTTTGTTCTTTTTGGTATTCGTGAAACCACTCAGGAGTCTCTACAGTTTAGTCCAATTGAACTGGTATTTGGACATAGTGTCCGAGGACCACTGAAAGTTCTCAAGGAACAAATGCTGGGTCTCGATAAAAGTTTAAGTCCCACAAGGAATGTTCTTGAGTATGTGGCTCGTTTCCGTGAACGAGTACAGGAAGCTTGTGCATGTGCTAAGGAAGCTCTTGCGGAAGCTCAGTCTAGCATGAAACGACGTTTTGACAAAACAGCAGTGTCTCGTGAATTTTCAGTGGGTGACAAGGTTCTGGTGTTGTTACCAATTCAAGGGTCTGCATTGTCTGCACGCTTTGTTGGTCCTTATGAGGTAGTGGGTAAAAAAAGTGACACTGATTACATCATTAAAACACCCTGACCGTAAGAGACAAAAACGGATGTGTCATATCAATCTGCTTAAAGCTTATCATTCCAGGGAGACAGCGTCTCACGGCTCAGGGGAAAACACAGGGCCCGTGGTTTCATCTGTTGTGGTGAGTTGTGAGTCAGTACCATCTGTTCCTGGTAATGCTGAGTTTGATGCTGATGAGGTGAGATTACGAGGTGATCCTTTGCCTTTTAAGCCACTGTCTAATTCTGAGATTTTAAGTGATCCTTCAAAGTTGCTGTGTCATTTGACAGAGGAGCAAGGTGCAGATATTGTAATTCTGTTTCAGAGCTTTCCTCAGATATTTGGAGATGTACCCAAACAAACTGACGTGCTGTATCATGACATCAACGTTCGCGATGCCGCTCCTATTAAGCAGCACCCTTATCGGATGAATGCTTCTAAGAGAGCTACAATGAGGAAAGAGGTTGAGTATTTGTTGCAGGAGGGTTTTGCAAAACCTAGTGTTAGTCCGTGGAGCTCTCCATGCATTTTGGTTCCTAAAGCTGATGGAACAGTTCGATTTTGTACTGATTATCGTAGAGTGAACTCTATAACCGTACCAGATTGCTTCCCGTTGCCAAGGATGGAGGATTGCATTGACAATGTGGGTTCTGCCAAATTTGTTAGCAAGTTAGACATGCTCAAAGGTTACTGGCAGGTGCCATTGACATCCAGGGCATCCGACATCTCTGCTTTTGTAACCCCAGACTCATTCCTACAGTATAATGTTATGGCGTTTGGCCTTCGAAATGCACCTGCAACCTTCCAAAGGTTGGTAAATAAAGTGATGGCAGATGTACCTAACTGTAGTGCATATCTAGACGATCTGGTTGTATACACGTCTACTTGGCCTGAGCATGTGTCAGTATTGACTATGGTGTTTCAACGACTTGCTAATGCTTCATTAACTCTGAATTTGGCTAAATGTGAGTTCTGCAAGGCCACAGTGACTTATTTAGGTAAGCAAGTGGGGAAAGGACAAGTTCGTCCTGTGGAGGCAAAGGTTGTTGCCATCAAAGAATTCCCTGCCCCCACTACTCGTCGTGAGTTAAGGAGGTTTTTAGGTATGGCAGGGTATTACAGAAGTTTCTGTAAGAATTTTTCTTCTGTTGCAAAACCCTTGACGGATTTACTTAGTCCTGCAAAGGAATTCATCTGGTCTGCTGAGAGTCAGTGTGCCTTCGAAGCCATCAAACATTTGTTATGTAGTTCGCCTGTGTTGTCTGCCCCTAATTTTTCTGTACCTTTCAAACTAGAGGTGGATGCGAGCGCAGTGGGAGCAGGTGCTGTGCTGCTGCAGGAGGACGAGGAAGGTATTGATCATCCCATCTGTTTCTTTTCTAAGAAATTTAATAGACATCAGTGTAACTATGCTACAATTGAAAAAGAGGCTTTGGCTTTGTTGTTGTCGTTGCAGCATTTTGAAGTTTATGTTGGGTCTACTTCATATCCTGTGGTTGTGTATACGGATCACAATCCTCTTACGTTCCTGTGTCGAATGTACAACCAAAATCAAAGACTAATGCGATGGGCTTTAGTGGTTCAAAACTATAATATTGAGATTCGGCACAAGAAGGGAGTGGAAAATGTGATCGCAGATGCTCTTTCTAGGGTGTAACTCCTGAGTGGGGTAGTTCTATGTACAAACATTATAGAATTTATAATGTTTGATTTTAAGGGTGGGGGTGTTACGTGTTCAGATTATTGCCCCCTCCCTTTTGTTATTGGTTGTTTTTCTCCCCCTTGGTATTGGCTTCTTGTGTTTCCGCTCTCTGCTGTCCTTCTGTTGCAGGTATCGTGATTGGTCAAATTACCTGTCTGTCATGATGAATTACCAGCCAATCAGTATCGGGTACGGGATAAAGGACGCCGTGGAGAACGGAAGAGGGGGAGCTTGGAGTGTTGTTGCTCAATGCTGTGATTTAGTGGTGGTTCGCTTGCTGGTTTGCTTCCTTGAATATTTGTTACAGAGCATGTCTTATCTGAACTGAAAACTTCATCAGCCCGGAGATCAAGAAAAGGAAAGAATGTCACGTGACTTACATCTTACCAACACGCAGGATTGACTCTGTTTAGACACATTAGGGAAGGAGCGGGAGCAATCTTATGTAAGTTTTTGTTTAACAATTAGTGGAGCTTTAGTTATGGCGTGAACGCCGAAGATTCCTTTATTTTCTGGTTTTGTTTTTAGTTAGTTTAGAGGGGCGGGGAATTAGTTAGTGAATGTTTTGTTTTGTTCTTTTCGTTTGTTTAGCGCCGCTCATTTTCTTTTTCTCTGTGGCTTGTTTCCAAATACTATAATTTCTTTGCGTTGTATATATCTGTAAATAGGGATTTTTGGTTGGTGTTTCCATTTGTGTAAACTTATTTCTGTTGTAAATAAAGCGAACCACTTTTTGTTACATTGTTTGTCCTTGTGTCACTCACCCACAGTACTTCCCAGAGACCAAGTTTATAGGTTGTTTTAAATATTTATTATGTGCGTCTCCCCCATACCTCTACGCCACCAGGGGACGTAACATATACACACACAATTAAAAATATAATTAGGAAATATAAAATCAGAAATAATCAAATTAGAAATATTGACTTGTCAATTAACTAAAATAAGTTTAAGTACAACAATTTAAATAAAGATGAATAAAAACTAAATAAACACCTAAAAAGGCAAAAACACACAAACTGAAACTAAAATTACAATGAAAACGGAAAATATAAAAATAAAAATGAACACATATTCATTTATATATTTATATTAATTAAAAACTTAAAACTAAACTAATTAGAAATGTTGGCAAATAAAACAAGTTTAAAAATTACTGAAACCAAAACTGAAAAAGACTAATAAAATAAACACTTAAAAATCAAAACTAAAAAAGGCAAAAGCACACAATAAAATTACTAAAGCTTAAATTAAACTTACAATAAAAACACAAATTAAAATTAATATTTATTTATATATTTATAATAATTAAAATACTTAAACTAATTAGAAATGCTGACTTTCTAATTAGTTTAACTAAAATAAAAAGTTTAAGTCCTAAATTATATTATTATGACTAAAAATAAAATAATAATTAAAAACTAAAACCAAAGCTAATAAAAAATGCAAAAACACAAAAATGACTAAACATTAAATTAAAATAATGAAAAGGGAAAATATAAATAAAATAATAAATACCTTTTTATATATATTTATAATAAGCAAAAACTTAATAAATTATACTAATTAGAAATGATGACTTGCAACTAACTGAAAATAAGTAAGTGCTAAATGACAAAAACTAAAAATGAATAAACTAAATAAACAAAAAAAACTAATAAAAGACAAACACAAAACAAAACTAAAAATTACTCAAACTAAAATTACAATGGAAAATATAAATATAAAAACTAATTCAAAATATTAATAAATAATAATAATATAGTGTTAATAAAAAAATAAGTAGTAGATTAATGATACTAAAATACTGCTGATCTTAAGCAATACAATTTGTCACAGCGGTCTGTGATTTACAGAACTTAATGATGTATATAGAATATAACATTTACCATCTCTGTTCCTGGGATGAGGTTTTGAAAGCTCTTTGGGCAGTTCAAGCTTCCCCGTTGACGTCTCAGAGTCCCGCAGACTCCTCTGGAAATCACAGATGTACGCATCCAGCGCCTCTGACGCAGAGACGTAGCGTTTGTCCTTGTATTTGATGGTGGCGACGGGCTCTGGATGGAACGAGCTCTGCAGGCGTCCTGACGTGGCCAGCAGAGACGTGACACTTGACTCAGGGGACGCCATGATCACACGCTCGACTCATAGCGCTCTGCAGAAACAGATCATGGGTTTGGGTTAAATATCTGTAAGATGTGTCATAAACATTCAATTATGCACTTTATAATTCAGGGCTCTCACACCTTTTGACCAATGAATGCATGTATGGGTCATTGATGAATAAGGTTTTTAAAAATGTAAAAAAATAAATAATTTTGAAGTTTACACTTGTGTAAACAAAGAGATTGTGGTTTTTTATAATCAATTAACACTGATATTGTCATGTTTTTACAAGATGGACAAAATTTGTCACCAAAAAAGTCATTTGGTTTAACCAAAATTTCAGTTTTACAGAATGACACTTTTAGATATACCGAATGATGATATTTTCAAACAATGCTAACAGGCTGATATCTAGCTAGCTAGCAAAAGGACAATCAAACATTTTATATTTAGTACAAGTTTTTAAAATATTACAACATTTTCCATGTTTTATAGCATTTATTACATTTTAAGATATTTTAATCACAAATGAAATGGCTGTATTGGCCTTTGGACGGTTAAACTGAATGATTTTTTTAATCCTGAACATTCCAGGATTTTTCTCCTTATAGTGGACTTCAATGGACTCCAAAACGGTTGAAGGTCAAAATTACAGTTTCAGTGCAGCTTCAAAGGGCTTTAAACGATACCAGACGAGGAATAAGAGTCTTATCTAGAGGAACGATCACTCATTTTCTAAAAAAAAAAAAAAAAAAAAAAATTATATACGTTTTAAACATAAATGCTCATCTTGAACTAGCTCTCTTCTTCTTTTCCATTTGAATTCCAGCAGTGTGGACGCTGCTAAGTATATTACTGCCCTCCACAGGTCAAAGTTTGTACTAAATTGTCATATACAATATGCTAGTGCAAGTATATAACAATTAGTTCAAACTTTGACCTGTGGAGGGCAGTAATACATGAGAGCTAGTTCAAGATGAGCATTTATGGTTTAAAACGTATATATTTTAATTTTTTAGAAATGACCGATCGTTCTCTAGATAAGACTCTTATTCCTTGTCTGGTATCGTTTAAAGCTCTTTGAAGCTGAAAACTGAAACTGTAATTTTGACCTTCAACCGTTTGGAGTCCATTGAAGTCCACAATAAGGAGAAAAATCCTGGAATGTTTTCATCAAAAACAATTTCTTTTTGACTGAAGAAAGAAAGACATGAACATCTTGGATGACATGGGGGTGAGTAAATTATCAGGAAATCAGGAAATTTTAATTTGAAAGTGAACTAATCCTTTAATCACATCTAACATATAAGTTTGTGTATAGCTATATATATATATATATATATATACACACACACACACACACACAAACTTTTGACTTTTTCTGAAAAATAACAAAAATATAGTACTATAGTAAGTAGAAAAAAGTAATCATATAAAACATTTTCTAAAAGTAGATTTCACACAAATTCATATTAACTTTGCAAAGTATAAATTAGGTCTTTATACATGAAAATATATAGCTGCCTTTTAAATTTTAGGATCATGTCCCTCTTATTTGGGGGTCTGTGGCATCTAAAATTATTGATAACTCCATTAACTAACGATAACTTAGTTTAGTAAGGTTAGTAAAACTTAGTTTAACTGATATCAAACCTTTAACAGCTTTGAGTTGATATGTTTGACAGGAATTTCGGGTTTTTTGGTTTCTGTTGCATAATTTCTACTAGAAATAATTGTTGCTATGCTAATATAACACTACTATCTTAATTAGTTAGTTTGTCTACTTCGTTAATTAGTTAGTTTGTCACTGAGTTTGATAAATAAAGACGATCTGATTTTGGACTCGACTGACAATGTTTTGAATCCGTTTAAACGTTCACATTCCTACATCAGAAACCAGTTTACAAAACAGAAACTCACCAGATGAATCCACTGCAGATCCCCGAACAGAAACCGAAAGTAATGATCTAATGAAGTAAAAATGATTAGAAAAAAACACACAAACATACGCGTGCTAAACACCCAACAGAAAACTCAAATCACTCAGACAACCGCCAGCGGCACTGCGCATGCGCACTGGATCACGGGACCTTTCTCGAGATGATCTTTGCTCGCTAGCTACTCCACTCAGACGCGTTCCGAGCGAGCTGCGCATGCGTATTGGGTCATATGACCTTTCCTCGAGATGCTCTATGCTCATTAGCTGCTCCACTCAAACAGAATAATAGGATTGATAGGATATCAATGATTATGCGAAAAGTTGTTGATTTATGTCACAGTGTTTCGCATGAATCGCGTTAATATGGAGGTCAATCGAAACTATTTTCATCAGTGAGTGAACATTAGACAGTTCATATTGAGGGAGTAATACTTTATAAAAATGCCTGATTCACGAGTGGGCGGCGGTTCTTTCGTTTCTCGCTAGAAATAGAATTAGCAGGAAGGAAGGGAAACATTATTAAACGTGTCTCGAAATGGACGTTGTCGCTAGTTGGTCAAAGTTCACTTGTAATATATTTTATAAATTATAAATATATTTTTTTTATGTTTCCATTTGCACAAATAGCAAAAGAAAAACTCCACAATAATGTTTTCATAACTTTAAAAAAGAGAAAAAAAATAGAGAGCGATTGATAGCGGCAGCCAGAGGAGATAAATATGTCATTTTCAGCGTTAATTATTTTTTTTGTAATTTGATGCAGCGGTAATATAATACTAAGTGTTGTAAATGTATACATACATTTAAAAAAAAAAATGAAAATATAAAAAAATTGCAGGATTTACGATATTGATGACCGTTAAAAACGCGTCTGTGGTCACGTGATACTACCCGGACAGCGGTTGAGGCATAAATATTATACGTCTTTTTTGTAGATATTGAAATACCGTGTTTTCTTTTAGATGTCATATAATAATCTTTTGAAGTAATATTTTTAAATGTTTGTACTTTACAGATTACAGATATCTCAAATAAGACAAAAATCGTCGTGAGGATCGGGTTTATTGAGCCATCGAGCGCCCCCTGCAGGATCACCCGGACTGTGTCTCATTAGAAACGGCTGTTTTCCGCTCAGTGTGGGTTTCGCTGTCGCTGTGCTGCTGAGTTCCTGACACATGTAAACACTCTCCGTCCGGACCAGCTGCTCTGTCTCTTTGTGCTTCTGTGTCCGAACCGAGCTGATCATGTGGCTCCGGTCCTGCTGTGTTTGGGGCACTGGGTTGATCTGCATTCTGCTGTTAATCGCCGGGATTGCGATGGTTGTGTCGCAAGTCTTTCTGAAGCTCTTAAACAACAGAATAAAGGAGGTCAGTGAGTGTGTGTGTGTGTTGTGTGTGTGTGTGTGTGTGTGTGTGTGTGTTCATATGTTCATGTGTTTTTCATTCATATCACGTTTATGGTGTTTTTCATATAGATACTGTGACAAAAATGAACATAGTAGAGATATGTTTTATATAAATAAAACAATATTATATAGTATGTTTATATTATAATATAAAATATTATAATATATAAATCAAATATTATTATTATTATTAGTAGTAGTAGTAGTAGTAGTAGTATAATTTTCCCCTCACATGATATTATGAAGATAAATAATAATACAATATAATATTTGATATTAAATGTTATTATTAATATATATATATATATATATATATATTTATTTATTCATTTATTAAATAATATTATTACATTTATATTATGAAATATAAATATATAAATCCATAGTGTGTGTGTGTATCAAACATATTATTATCTAATATATATTGCAATATAATATGTAATACATATATTTGGATTATCAACTATATTATTAAGTATTATGTATTGTAATATAATATGTACTATTTTGTTACGTTAGTATTATTAGTATTAGGATTATTTTTTCGGAATATTCTTATGATTTTCTCCACACGTTATGAAAAAAATCTTATAATATATAATATAATAATTTGTTATAATATCATAGTATATTGTATAATAATATTATATTTTATAAATCAAACATAATATTATGTAAAATATATTATAATATAAGATATGTTATATTTTTTATAGTATTAGTAGTAGTATTATGATATTCTTACATAATATTACAAAATAAAGTAATTTATTATATAATAACAGTATATTGTATAATAATATTACATTATGTAATATATTATTATTATGTAGTAGTATTATGATTTTCTCCTCAAATAATATTACAAAATATAGTAATTTATTATATTATCATTGTATATTGTTTAATAATATTATATTATGTAATATATTATTATTATTATTATTATGCAGTATGATGATTTTCTTCTCACATTATATTATTACATCCCAAATTATTTTTTCTAGCATTATTACTATGAAATTTAATTCTATAATACCATGGTGTTGAATTAATATCATATTCATAAGCCATATGCTTAAGGAGAGAAATTAGATAATACCATGTCCAGAAAATATCTTTTTTTTTTTTTTTTTAACACACATTTTATAAATGTGCACTTTGAATTGTATATTATAAATATATAATATTAAGAAGCTGTCTCTTGCGCTAAAGTAGTTTTATGTGTTTCTCTTCCTAAAATATGAGTAGCTCTGGTAATTTTAACCCACAATTCACTTTCCCTTACAGCAAGTAGTTCTGGAAAATGGTACAGAAGCGTTTTCGGTGTGGCAAAACCCGCCTCCGCCTGTTTACATGCAGTTTTACTTCTTTAATCTGACCAATCCAGAAGAGGTTCTGAACGGAGACAAACCCTCGGTCATAGAGATCGGCCCGTACACGTACAGGTGAGCATGACATGTGACATACAATAGACTGTCTATTCTGCTCATCAAGGCTGCATTTATTTGATCAAAAATACAGTAAAAATTGTGAAATATTATTACAATTTAAATATCTGTTTTCTATGTGAATATATAGTAAAGTGTAATTTATATCCAGTGATCAAAGCTGAATTTTCAGCATCATTACTCCAGTCTTCAGTGTCACATGATCCTTCAGAATAATATGCTGATTTGATGCAGTTTTTATGACACATCAAAAACTGTTCCTAAAAAATGTGTAACAGGCGGCGCCCATGTATCAGCAGCTTCAGGGCTCCACATCTTAGTATTTATTTATTCGAATCACATGATGTGTTGTTGAAAAGTAGCTCAGTTTCGTGACATTGCTGTTTTCTTTGGTCAATAATAACCAGATCTGAATACTTGAATTTCCTCTTTCAGGGAGTATCGACCAAAAGAGGATGTGAAATTTATGGACAACGGAACCAGAGTTCAGGCTGTCAATCCAAAAACATACGTGTTTGAGCCTGACATGTCACGCGGCTCTGAGGACGACCTCGTACGGACGGTCAACATCCCCGCTGTGGTGAGATTATGATCTGACATACTAAAACCACAGAGATCTCGTAAAAAAGCATGTCACATTTCATCCCAAAATCAAAATAACAGTAAGAAATTATATATTGCATAAAGAAATGATGTCTGAGATGAGCTGACTCACTGTGTTTGTGTGTTTTTGACTTCAGACCGTGATGGAGAAATTCAAAGATAGCATCTTCAGTCGCCCCATCTCTGACCTGATGAAATCCCTGAGCGTCGGCGTGTTCAAGACGTTCAGGGTCGGTGACCTGCTGTGGGGTTACGAAGACCCACTGCTCAAAAAACTCAAAGTCTTTGACCCTTTGCTGGACATCTACTTCGGACTTTTCTACAAGGTTAGAGTCGATCATCACTATTACTATTACTTGAAGTGATCAGACCTCTACCATGAAATCTGAGGTTTTTAGCATCAGTCAGCAACTGTATATACCTCTATACATTAGGGCTGACGATTTAACACGTTAATTTAATTAATTAGTTATGAGAAAAAATAACGTGTTCAAATTATTAAAGGGGACCTATAATGCCCCAGAATGTGTCTGTGAAGTTTGAGCTCAAAATCCCCCACAGATCATTTATTATAGCTTGTCAAATTTAGCAAAAACACGCCTTTTTTGTGTGTGTCCCTTTAAATGCAAATGAGCTGCTGCTCCCGGCCCCCTTTCCAGAAGAGGGTGGAGCTTTAACAGCTCAACAACAACAAAGCTGGAGAATCTCACGCAGCCAAAATGAGGAAAGTGTTCAGCCTTACATTGTTGGACCAGAGAGAACTATTTTCGCACAGCAGCGGTTCACATGACAAACGGACTTCATTCGCGTCAAAGGAAAGCATATTTACACTGTTTGAATCCTTTCATATCCTGGAATCCTGTGCCATTCACCATGTAGAAACTAGTGAAGGTGTGAGCAAATGACCGATTTCAGGCGCAGCTTCAGCGTCTGTTTATAGTCTAGGAGGGGGGCGGGACTTCAGATTTTAGAGAGCATTTGATTGGACAGAAGATTTGATGAGAAGCTGAAGTGCAATGTGATGTCATGAAAATCTGTGATCCATTTTAGCGGAAGTGAGAGACTGTAAGTTTTGAATGCTTTTATCTCCTAAATGTGAATTTTGTCATTGTTTTGGAACACACCAGCTTATTCATAACCTTAAGGCTAACATATTCATACTAAAAGCTAAAAAACTTAAATTTTGATTTCAGGAGGACTTTAAATTTTAATTTAATTTTAATAAATTTGAATTTTAATTAAATTTAATACTTTAAATGACTTTTATTCATCAAGGATGCATTAAATTGATCAAAAGTGACAGTAAAGACATTTATGATGTTACAAAAGATTCTATTTCAAATACATGCTGTTCTTTTGAACTCTCTATTCATCAAAGAATCCCGAAAAATAAAATGTATGACGGTTTCCACAAAAATCACAAATGTTTCTTGAGCAGCAAATCATCATATTAGAATGATTTCTGAAGGATCATGTGACACTGAAGACTGGAGTAATGATGCTGAAAATTCAGCTTTGATCAATATATTCACATAGAAAACAGCTTTAAATTGTAATAATAATTCACAATTTTATTGTGTTTTTAATTTATAAATGCAGCCTTGATGAGCAGAAGAGGCTTCTTTGAAAAACAGTAAAAAATCTCACCGACCCCAAACTTTTGAACACTAGTGTATGTTGTGCATTATGTAGCTATTGAAGTTTCAGTATCAGTCGATGACTGTTATCAATGCAACTGTACTTGATATTTGTGTTTCTGTGTTTAGTTCATCTGTTCATGGTTTCATTCTCATGTCATTGATTCTGTTTCAGAAAAACGGCACAGATGACGGTGATTATGTGTTCTTCACGGGGAAGAAGAATTATCAGGACTTTGCTCGTATAGACGAGTGGAACGGACAGAGGTAAAATCAGCAGAAAACTCATTTTATCTCCAGAAGATTCATGAATGGATTTCAAACGAGCTGCACAATCAGCATGTGCTCAGAGAAAATTGAATTATGGATTATTTGCTCTGTTTGTCAGTTCATTAAACTGGTGGAGTTCAGACGAGTGTAACATGATCAACGGCACCGACGGAGCGTCTTTCCATCCGATCATCACAAAAACTGAGAAACTTTATATATTCTCCTCTGATCTGTGCAGGTGAGGATTTCAACATTTCTACAGTGAAATACTGTTAGTATTTAGCATTAACATACACTACCGTTCAAATGTTTGGCATCCATAAAGATTTTTTTTTAGAGAAATTAATTTTATTTTATTCAATAAGGACACATTAAATTGATCAGACATAAGACATTTATAATGCTACAAAATTTCTATTTCAAATAAATAAATCTTTTGAACTCTTTATTCATCAAAGAATCCTGAAAAATAAAATGTACGATGGTTTCCAAAAAAATATGACTGTTTTCAACATTGATAATAATCATAAATGTTTCTTGAGCAGAAAATCAGCATATTAGAATGATTTCTGAAGGATCATGTGACACTGAAGACTGGAGGAATGATGCTGAAAATTCAGCTTTGATCACAGCAATAAATTACACTTCACTATATATTCACATAGAAAACAGTTATTTAAATTGTAAAAATATTTTATAATTTTTACTGTATTTTTGATTAACTAAATGCAGCCTTGGTGAGCAGAAGAGAAAAAATTAAAAGATCTAACCCCAAAAATTTGAACAGTAGGGTATATGATAATATCATGACTATTAATATGTGATGTGTTTACTTATAATCTTAAATTATATATGGTTAATATAATAATATGATGAATATTAATATATGATTATATATGCTTCTGTATTTAGATTTAGATTTAATTTAGCTTATTATTAACTTATTAAAAATATTTAATATTCATATTAATTTGCCAAATCATGAATAAAAATAATTATATTATTGTATTTTTTTATTGCAATTTTTCTAGAAGCGATTAATAATAGTTGCTGAGCTGTTTAGAAATGCTCTTATTGATTCAGTATTGATCATATTGGGTCTGAACACTGGTTTATCTGAAAGGTCTTTGCATCAGAAAAGGTTTTTGTGTCACCAAGCGTTTTTCCTAAATAAGTGATTTTTACTCTGTCATGTATATAGGTCAAATGTGAGTCGGTCTTCATGTGGTTTGAATCAGAATCAGCTGATCACAAGCACAACTATTCAGCAGTTTACAGAAGTGATTACTAAACATAAAAATGTGTTACATCACAGGAACAGAAACAATCCTTTAGCCGGAACCATGTTAAAGTTTATAGGGTAATTATAGTGACAAACAAAGCCAATAAAAATATGAGAAGTAGGTCAAACTGAAACACATCTGACTCTTTCCTTGTTTGAGTGAAATGAATTGGGAAAACAATTCTAGTGCTAATTAATTTCAATGTGTGTTTTGTGTTGACAGGTCAATTTATGCTCTGTACGAGTCTGACGTGAGCGTTCAAGGGGTTCCTGGTTTCCGTTTTGTTCCACCCAGCGAGGTTTTCGCTAATCTTACGATTAATCCAGATAACGCAGGCTTCTGTGTGCCGGCCGGTAACTGTCTCGGCTCCGGCCTCCTCAACGCCAGTGTGTGTAAAGAAGGTCAGTGTGAATGTTGTTTGTGACAGAACAGACACTGGATGGCCCGCTGACGCCTGTGTGTGTGTGTGTGTCTCCTCTCAGGTGCGCCCATCATCATGTCCTCCCCTCACTTCTACCAGGCAGATGACAAGTTTGTCCAGGATGTTTTTGGGATGAATCCCAAGAAGGAGGAGCACGAGACGGTCATTGACATCAACCCGGTACGTATGTTTAGCCGCCCTGAAAACCTCTGTCAAATACAAACCTGCTGCACGCTCACATATGGGAAATAAAGGTGTATGGATGGATGTATGGATGCATATGGATGGATGAAAGATGGATGGGTGGGTGGGTGTATGGATGATGGATGTATATGGATGGATGGATAGATGATGGATAAATGATGTATGGATGGATGGATGGATGGATGATGGATATGCATGATGGATGGTGGTGTATGGAATGGATGATGGGGTTGGATGGATTGATTGATGGATGAATGGATGGATGATAGATGGATGGGTGTATGGATGGGATGGATGATGATGGATGGGATGGATTGATTTGATTGATGGGTTGGTGGATGAATATGGATGGATGGATGGGTGGTGGTGGATGGATGGATGGATGGATGGATGGATGGATAGGTGAGTGGATGGATGATGGATAAATGGATGGATGGATGGATGGATGGATGGATGGATGATGGATGATGGTGGATGGATGTATGATAGATGATAGATGGATAAATGGATGGATATGGATGGGTGTATGGATATGGAATGGATATTATGGATATGATTGTATTTTGGATGGATGGACGGATGGATGATGGTCGGTGGTTTGTTGGATGGATTGATTGCTTGATGGATGGTGATGGATGATGATGTGGATGGATGATGGATGGATTGATGGATTGATTGATGGATTGGTGATGATATGGATGGTGGATGGATATGGATTGGATATGGATGGATGGATGATGATGGATGAGTGTGATGATGATGGATTGATTGGTGGTGGATGGATGGATGGATGAATGATGATGGATGATGGATGATTGATGGATTGGATGGATAGATGGATGTGTATAGATGATGGATGGGTGGATGGATGATGATGGGTGGATGGATGGATGATCGGTGGTGGATGATGGATGGATGGATGGGTGGGTCAGTTGGTGGATTGATGGATGGATTGATGGATTGATTGATGGGTTGGTGGATGAATATGGTGGATGGGTGGGTGGTGTATGGATGGATTGGATGGTGGATGATGGGTGTATGATGATGGATGGGTGGTGGTTGGATGGATGGATGGGTGGGTGGAGGATGGTGATGGTTGGATGGATGATGATGATGGATGGGGGATGATGGATGGATGGATGGCTGGATGATGGATTGGGAGATGATGGATTGATGATGGGTTGATGATGATTGATGGGTTTGTGGATGGATGGATGATGGATGTGTGGATGGATGGATGGCTGGTGGATGGATGATGGATGGATGATGGGTGTGATTGGTGGATTGGATGGATGGACTGGATTGATTGATGGGTTGGTGGATGAATGGATGATTGGGTGGGGTGGATGGATGGATGGATGGATGGATGGATGGATGGGTGTATGATGATGGATGGATGGATGGATGGGTGGATGGATTGATGGATGGATGGATGGATGGATTGTTTGATGGATGATAGATGGATGGATCGGTGGATTGATGGATGGATTGATGGATTGATTGATGATGAAGATGATGGTGGATGGATGGATGGATGATGGATCGGTGGATTGATGCTATGCCTGGATGGATTGGATTGATCCCTAGATATGGATGGATGGATAAATGATGGATGGATGGGTGGGTCACAATCACTTTTCCCAGGTAATATTTCCATTTTCCAGACAATTTTTAATCAATTCGCTTTAGAACAATGACAGTCTAAAAGTCAATTATTTACTCAGAAATAATTAAATTAGTTGTCTTCACAATATCATACATCATATTTTTCTCAGACACTATTTCTTAACATGAAAATACATAGATGCCTTTATTAGTGTTCATATATCTGCACTTCCATAAGAGGGCGTCAGCGCACCACACTCAGGCTTCAAGCCTCCGTGTTCAAGTACAGACTCTCTTTCATCATTAAACTCAGTTTTCACATGACAGCAGTGCCTCAGATCCAGAGCGAGTGAGTGAATGAGTGAATGAGTGAATGAATGTATGAATAACAGAATCTGTGAATTTATGAGTTACTGACAGAACAAACAAACATGTTACTCTTCTGTCTGAGTCACTCACTGATAAACTGATCATGTTTGGATGAGGTTATCTGATTTCCCAGTTAGTCCAGAGGCATCCCACTTCCCGACAGGTAGTTAGTCATTAAACAGGTGGGAGTTTGGTTGGTTTGTGTGCTGTGGGAGTTTAGTTTTATGAGTGCTCATGCTGCAGGATTGGGATGGACACGGATCAACAGGATAAAGTTTGCTGTAGGTGTGTTTTATGGTGTTTGTGTAGGTTCACTTGGAACAGATTCAACCCTATATTATCTGGCAGTACCATGGTACAGTAACAGTATCAGAGGGTAAAACAGCTGTGGTAAAGAATCATTACCATATTTTCTGTTGTTGTATTCGCTCTTCACTTGAGGATAGAGGTTAGGCTCCGGTTTGTGTTAATGCAGGTGCGTGTCATGTAGTGTCATATCAGTACCCATCATGCCTTTAGCACACGGCACACGCGTGATGGTAGCATCTTCCACCTCAGTGTGGGTGAAATGTTTTTAAATGGGTCGCAGATGTGTGTCGTGATATGTTTGAGTGTTCACACTTTCCATCATCATCATGGGGTCAAACTGCTGACCATCAGAATCCATACGTTCTTTAAAGCTCCTGATCTTGTGAACGATCCATCAGTTCACGATAACCTAAAGAAAATACGTGTTTGTCTTGATGACCTTGGCTGACTTTTTTTCTCTTGTCGTTGTCTAGAGCAGGGATTCCCAAACTTAAATATTTCAATAATTCAACAACATATTCACATGATTATGGTTCTTTGATGTTGGTTAATGGTCACGTGCCATGCAGGTCAACAAACTAAAAAAGTATTTGAATATATTTTAATATTTTATAAGTATGTTTTTTTTATTAATAATAATAATGATGATTATTATTATTTATTTTTATTGTACATTGTTGTGATTTAATAATTTTTAGTGTATTTTGATTATTTTGATGGTGTTTATTTTTAAATTATTTATTTATTATTTTTAGTAAGCATTTTATTTTGTAAAATATTTTTTATTTTAAAATAATTTGTTTTAATTATGCATTTTTATGATTAATACATTTTTAAAAGTGTTTTAAAATCATTTATTTGTTTTAATAAACACTATGATTTAATTCATTTTAATTAAGCGTTTTAGTTTGATGGTTTTTATTTAAAATTATTTATTTGTTTAATACATTTTTAGTTAGTGTTTCAATTGAATGGGTTTTATTTTAAAACTATTTTAATTTTAAATTTTTAAGATTTATTTAATTTTAGTAAGTATTTTATTTTGATAGTTTTTATTTAAGAATTATTTATTTTAAGATTGTTTTATTTAATGGCTTTTATTTTAAAATAATTTATTCATTTAAATTTTACATTTACAATCTATTACAATCTGATTACCTCTTCATAAACTCACAAGCCTTGTATTGAATAATGTGAAGGAGTTGTCGAATAGCGATTTATTGGTTGTTTGAGGGAATCTCATGTTGATTTGGTGTGTGTGTTCTCAGCTCACGGGACTCTTGCTTCGGGGAGCGAAGCGTGTTCAGGTGAACGTCTACCTGCATCAGAGATCCCAGCGTTCAGGTGAGGACGAGTCTGATCAAAACCATCATGATAGTGAGTTTAGCATGAACTGCTCACATTTCCTTCAGAAAATCAAGAAAGGCAGTGGCTTCACACACTCCTCATAAACATTTGCAGGTTTTTGAGATATTGAAACAAACCAAATTCAAGTGGTAAACAAATAGAAACTTTTAAGGAAAAGTTACAATGATAAAATACTTACAGAGACCTGGTTTTATGTTTCATATTCTTTTCCATAGTAGTTTCGGTGAGATGTCATTTGCTGGTGTGTTGAGCATCAGTAGTGTAATACTTAGTTTAGAATATAGTCACTTAAATAGTCAGGCATGGCATTAATTTAGTTAATCAAACGTAAGACGGCATAAAAAAATAAATAAAGACGTACCTCACTATTAGTCCTCAGCTAAATTCAATTCGACCATCAGTTTTCAAACTTTTATGTGAAAAAAAGCTTAAAAATTTAAATATTGCACTTTAGTAAGATTAATTGAATAAAATATGTGTTTTCACAAGTGTGCTGAAATCATTGATCTTGCGCTGCACTGACTGACAGCTGCTGTGATTATAAAGAGAGAGCGGCGCTCGCTTTCTGTGTAATTCATTCACAATAAAAGTTATTGTTTTACATGAGATTTTTTTGAGTATTTCATACTTCACATTGACAAAATGTTTTTTAAACCTAGTTATTTTTATAATGTTTAATATTTAATCAAAAAC
The DNA here is from genome assembly GCA_028476615.1 of Culter alburnus. Classification (NCBI taxonomy): domain Eukaryota; kingdom Metazoa; phylum Chordata; class Actinopteri; order Cypriniformes; family Xenocyprididae; genus Culter; species Culter alburnus. The sequence goes on from JAOTNS010003631.1 coordinate 66,107, forward strand.
GAAGTGAAAAACAATTAGAGGAAATGGCTGATATGCGCAAATAAATGCTACTCTGCTGCCACCTGCTGGTTAAAGTGGTAATTATTGTCTTTTTTATTTTTAAATAAGTGTTTTCTATCAAATGTTGGATTTCCTACATTTTGAAACATTCGGTTTTACAATGGGGACAATCTCAGAAGGGTGAACAAGTAATGTTTGTGGTCATCACATTAAAAACGTCCCATTAGCTTTGTCTTTATTGCAAACAATAAACCTGGATTATTGGCAAATTAGGTAAATGTGATAACTGCATTAAAATATGAATACAGCATTAAAAAGTCAACCATTGATGGTTTTGTGTCGATGTACAGCGAGTACAGAATGAACAGCTAACAGTTCACCGGAAATGCCCGAGCTGGCTTAACCACAACCAGGAAGTAACCGTGCATATAGCCCATTGGTTTTGATACATTTAAAGTACCTCATAATGCTTTTTCGACTATTATCTTTCATGCAATGTGTGATAAAACTGCTTTTGAGTGTAAAATGCTGTTAAATGGGGTGTATCCAATAATAAATATTTGATTCTGAACTGCCTGAAATGAGTTGTCAGTAATTCCAGTCTCACCTTCTGCTGAATCTATGTAGATTTGTAACTAATTTGCATAATGGCCCCACCCTCAAACACTGTAGTTGTATCTGAGACTGGAAGAGTTTGGTTCATGTTGTTCATGTCGAGAAGACGCTGTTTTCCACTTCGATGAGATTGATACGGTAAAACTGTTACTGTTCGTATCACTGTGAATCAAGAGCTGAGATTCAGATATGATAATGAGCATTTGGTTTCTGACCAATCACAGCATACTGGGCCATCTGACCAATCAGAGCAGAGCAGCTCTCAGAAAGGTGGGGTTTAGAGGCTGAATCTTCGAACAAATTGTTTCAGACTCTCTGAGAAATGAGCTGATGTGTGTTGGACATTATGAGAAAATTAAAGCATTTTGACCTCTGATGTATGAGACTTCTTTAACATAGCATAAAAGGGCTCTTTAATTTGATTGACACTCTTTTGCTGTTTCCAATCAAATGCAACAAGTTTGATAAATGTAAAACTGAGCTCAGAGGGATTATTTTTAGCTCCAGAACTACTTTTGATTGATTGAGTAACACATGTTTGTAGGGTTACATGAGCTCCAGTAAACCTCATACATTACATAATCCTCTCATGAACCCTGACCTGAAGCAGGTCACTCCAGCTGTAATGATTGACAGCTGCTCGTTAAAGCCGATCAGAGTTATTTTAGGACATGAATAGTGTTACAGAGCGAGCGGATCACTTTCAGAGTCTGTTTGGGGCCCGATGACGTGACCGAAGAAAGATTTCCCACTCTCCCGACAGCTTGTTGGCGTGGTTTTGAAATGTGATATATCTGAGAGCCAAGCAGATAAATCATCCTCATGAGCGTGTGAACGGAAAACATCTCTGCTCATCTATAATTATCAGCCTGACACGTGGACGTGAACCGACTTCCCGCTGTCCCGCCGATCTGATAATGTTCATCTCAGAGGGCTTTCTTGGAGGGATCCTTGTTTCCATCTGCCTGTTTTTATGTGTATTTTGGGATAAAAAATGGTGGATGGAAATGTCAAGATGTGCAGAAAAAACTTGAGGCGCACATCAACTACGATGTACTGAATAAATCCCTCAAAAATTCATGTGACTTTGCCTCATCAGAGGATGTGATTGGATAACTGGACTAACCAGCAGACCAATCGCATCGCAGCATCTCAGATGTTGTTTTGGTGGTTCTGAAATGTCAGAGTCTGTCATCAGAATGATTTTGTTTAATTTCCTCTAGAGGCGTCTCACACGATTGTGTTCACAACTTACGTTTTTATTACCGATATTTTGCACCAATTTCGCAGGAAGTGATGATTTTGTTCTCTTGAACACATGGGATGGCTGCTTTATTCGCAAATGTTTTATGTGATATTCCAATTTCGCTCACAACTTTTAATGGAAACATCGCTGGTGTTCATTAATATTTTTAATTAACTTTTTTATCTTATATCTAGGTTATATCTTTTATATCTATTTTTATATCTAGGTTTAATTGATTTTGATGGATTTTATTTTAAAATTATTTATTTGTTTTATACATTTTTATGATTTATTTAATTTTTAGTGTTTAATTTTGGTGGATTTTATTTTAAAAATAATATTTATTTTATTTTACACTTTTATGATTTAAGTGTCTTGGTGTTTTTTTTATTTTAAATGATTTGTTTATTTTTATAAATTTCACATTTTTTATGATTTAATTAATTTTAGTAAGTGTTTTATTTTGATGTTTTTTATTTATTTATTTTTTTACATATCATTTAATTTCAATGAGTTTTATTTTGATGGCTTTTATTTTAAAATTATTTATTTTAATTTTACATTTACAGTCTTTTTCAATCTAATTCAACTCAAAAACCTAGTATTGAATAAAGTTAACGAGTTGTCAAATAGCGATTTATTTCATTTCATTTATTTCAGTTTTAGTTTTTATTTATTTCCAGTTATTGATTTTGCCGCTTATTTCACTTTCTAATTTTCATTTAGTTTAAGTTTTTTCAACTAATATTTATATTTTATTTTATTTCATCTTTATTTCAGTTAACAGAAATGTTTTTAATAGGTTTAGTGAACAATAGTAATGCTGACATGTGTCTGTCAAATATTGCATTCATCTCAGATGTCTAAACATCTTCACACACTCTTAATTACCAAAATCATATGTTCTTTTTTTGGTTTGCAGTGAAACTGGGAAAATCCGGACGCTGGTGTTTCCAGTGATGTACCTTAATGAGGTAAAGTTTTACAAAATCACCATCAATATCTTTCCACGAGACTTTTTTAGGATGTTGAGGTTGTTTACATGTTAAATCTGATTTTTCGACATGAGGATCTGAGTCCGTCCCGCTGGATGATTTTAACACTCCAGACGGATTATCAAGCACTTCAGAGCTTCAGAAGAAGAACTCTTCCTGGATGCTTATCTCAGTTTATCTGTGCTTTGAACTCTTGTTTGTGTATCAAAACTGAAGCTGGAAGAATCAGCTTCACTTCCCAGGAGAACCGGGCGCTCAGGCCAGACATTTAGAGATGTTTTCCTCACTGTTGCTTTGTTGAGATGCAAAATTAGGACAGGGTGAAAGGTGTGATGGACAGAGCGTCCAAACATGACGCAAAATATTTACTTAATATTTACTTTTGAATGACACAAGCCATGGAAGAGTAAAGGAGACACAGAGATTCAAGGTTGCATCAGTTTGATTTTGACTCATTACTTTTTATTTTATATATAATATAATATAACATATTATGACTCTCCTGCTTCTCCTTCCACACCGATAAAAGGAAACACGATATTGTGCATTTGATGGCATTTCTTTAAGCGCTTAACTTTTCCTAATTTTGACGGCAAAATGTGATCAAAATTAAATCTACATAATTATTGCGGTTACGTCAAATGTTCAGATGTTTAATCAGAAATCACAACAGGCCTAAACTCAATACTGTCGATGGAGATATGGACTTATTGAAGTTATTTTTGAGTTTTAATGAGCTCACATATCAGACAGGATGTAGCGCAGAGCAACCAAGCAGGAAATATGAAAGTGTCTGTCTCTTCTTATCTACTAAACGCTGTCATCCTGTTTTCCAGAGCGTGGTTATTGATGAGGAATCTGCCAAGAAGCTGCAAGCGGTGGTTACTGAGGCTAACGTGATCGTCAACATCCCCTTCATAGTGATCAGTGTAGGCATCTTACTGGGCGTGATCTTCATCGTGCTCGTGTGCCGACAGCAGGTGCCAGAGGTGAGGCGCTCACATTACTGATACATCTGTGGTGTCACTTCCTGTGTTGTCATTGTTTACTAAAACTGTCATTGAAATAAAGCTGCAATAAAATAAATAAATAAAATATTGGAGTAGGTTTTACAAGAAAATCTTTGTAATTGTTTTTGAAACTTACTAGCAATTTTTGAGTGAAAAGTCTGAGTGTTTCTATGCCAAATTATTTTTAGTGTAACTGAAATAAGTTGCAATACTAAAATTATTACCTGAAATAATCTGTGTATGGAAGAGCTTCTGTGCTCCAATTGGTCAATGTCACAAATTGTGGAGGGCCGAAAAAAAAAAAAATGAAACATTCTAGTCCATTATGACACTATACGAGATGAAACAAGACAAGGGGAAGTCGAAACCTTGAAAAAAAAAAATGATCTTGAGGGCAATTTTGCTGTGAACATGAAACCTGAAATCCCTCAAAGGACTGAAGAAAGAAAGACATGAACATCTTGGATGACATGGGGAGAGTAAATTATCAGGAAATTTTAATTCAGAAGTGAACTAATCCTTTAAGTCCCGGAAAACCCTTGAAAACAGCCATATTTATGAAAAGGTACTTAAAGTGTTTGAATTATTGAAAGACAATGTATGAAATTAGTGTTTAATTTTTTATAACAATCATTTCAGGCTAAATTAACGCTGCTGCCCGTCCGATATGTCTGAGCCATTTCGCATGGCTATGACTGTGATATTGTTCATTTATTTCCAAGTATATGATACAGCTTTCATTTTTCAGGTCAATCATATATTAATGGGGGGAAAAAAAAACATTTGAGGAAAGCGATATCTTTGTCATAGTATCCTTTCCCATGACTGACAGCACTGGTCAATGGATTGATCTCTATGAAGCGAAGCGTCTGATTTAGATTCACTCTTTGCTTGTTGGCTGCACCTTATAAGGTGTTGTTCAGAGTTAAAATAACTTCCTTGTTTACAACCTTGCAGAATGAATCAGCGTTTTTTAATGAATGGTCTACTAACTCTTAAAGTCAGTCTCTTGGCGCACTTACTAGCATAACTATGTAACCTGCTCTGAAGTCATTGATAAACCCCAGAAACCTTTCTCAATACCAAGTACGCAAACATTACGATACAAAATATTATTTTTTACCTTATATCTGTAATTTGAGTAAAAAAAATTGAAAAAATATTTTTAGTGCAAACAAGTCATTGCAATATCATTTGCAATTAGTTGCAATGAAATGCTTTTCATTTTACAAATGGAATTTTCTTCTGTTATTACATCTTTTAATAAGAATCAAAGAAGTTTATGCCTTCTTTCTATTTGCTCTTCTATGCACCGAAAATTCTAGGGCTTGATTAATGTTCCCATACTTAAAGTTGCAGATATTTTATATTATTTATTTCTTTTTAGAATTTAAAAGATAATAAAGACAAGTTTGATAAGTTAGATCTCTGATTGTAGTCTGTGAAAACCCAAAAAGTAGTGCTTGAAAAGTACTTAAATTTTACAGTACCTAACAAAGGATTGTGCCAAAATCAGGCTGATATCGTGTAGTCTGAACCCGGCATAACAGTGTGATATTGTAATAAGCACAAAAAATACACAAATATTGGGTAAAATTGTCCAGTTTTAATTAGATCCATCCGTTGCCTTATTGCAATGCATTCTGGAATTGCATTTCTCCATAAAGACAACATACACTGCCTTTGCTGTATATTAAAGCCTTTGTGTTTTTCAGAGCACTGTGGATGAGCGGCAGCCCCTGATTTCATCGTAAACTCACCATAAACTGGAGGACATCATGATGAACTAACATTCGTTTTAGACTTCGAGGTTGATTTCATTTTCACACGGCGAGAGTCAAAGGTTGAAGGAGCAGAGATTGATGCATCAGACGGCTCAAAGTGCAAAGTTTGCCTCAGATCAGCCTGGCTGTTGGATCCATCGCCCAGGACGTGTTTTTAATGCCATTTAAAGCTTTTAGTGACTGAGTGTCATGGAACCCAAAATAAATGTGCAGGTGCCTCAAAATTATGAAAAAAATGAGAAAACACTACTGAAGTGACAGCAGATGTGATGCAACACATTACACATCACAGGTCGAGATATTGTACACATCACCACCGACATCAGCTATATTATTAATAGGCTTATGCAATTCTTTAACGACAGCCATGAGCTCATCTGGCAAATAAACTGACAGTGATGCCAATTTCAGTACTAATGTAAGGTATAGTCTGTGGATTTACAGTCAATAACGTTCAGGATCATTATGTGTTTCAAAATTCTGTTGCTGACCAAATTGGCACTATATTTGATTTGAAGCAGTGATGTATTTGCACTAAGTTTGTCTCCTCTTCTGCCATATTAAGTGATTTTCTTTGATGCAAACCAAGATTTTGATGTTTTTAGACTCAATTATTAACCTGTATATACAATAAACTGGTACAGTGAGAGACTTTGCCACTAAAAGTATGAGCTTTATCACTGATTTGAACTCTAAAATAACCTTCATTTTGTTTTCAGTGTTCAGTGTAAAGAGTTTCATAGCTTCAGTATTACTACAGCGTTGAGAAGGTTCGGCTTGAACTCAATAACCGTCTCAATATGTTCAATATTCATTTAATTCATGCACTGATCAGTCAGAGATGCCTTGTTTTTATCTGATGTCTATTAAACCTCATGTCCAGCATGGTTCATTTTATCTTTTATTTTTTGTAGTGCATAATGTTCAGGTGTTTGGTGGCTGGAGGTTATGGTGCATTTTAGGTTTGAAAAGGGACGAGGGTGACTAGTTGTTTATTTCTGGTTAAGTTAACAATATTACAACATAATGCCTGAAACCGTGGTCTGATTTCAGTTTCACTTCAACCGTAAACGTGCAACAGTGACTGTCGTTTATTGGGAGAACTTTTCCCTGGGTGGAAATATTAATTAAAGCTCATAGTAATTATATATTGTGAAATGTGCTTATGAATAAAGAGCAAGTGATGAAGACAACAACAGCTGTTTTAGGTTTAAAAAAGAAATGTTAATGATTCAGTTTTAATTTTTTTTTTTTTTTTTATCAATTTATTTCATCATGTGAGCATTTTTAGTTTCTGTTTTTCTTTTAAAGAAAAAATGTATTGCACTATCAATGTAACAAGATAATGAGACAAACAATAAAACATTTTAACAAAAAAGCATGTTACACCATCTCACTTTATGTCTGATATTTACAAAATAAATAAAGTCCTGATTCTTCTGGAAGCTGCAGCTCATAATGAAATACATTTGCTACAGATTATTTTTTGCCATATATGTTTGTATTTTATCAGATCAAACATCGGCCTCATTGAATCTGAATCAGAAACTATGCATGCAAAGTTAATATTTCACACGTTATCAAGATATGCACAACTGAAACAACTCTGGTAATGGTGGTTGATGATGAAACTGGAGTTCTAGACGTGTTCCTGAGTTTCTGAAGGGGTGAATCTGTCAAGAATTTGTCATATTTCACCCCAAAATCAAAATAAAAAAAATAAGTTCTATTTTAAATATATATTTTATTTTAATTTTGGAGTTTACTATGACCTGGACATTAGGAGAGATTCACCTGGATACAGTCTTGAGATTCGTGTAGGTCTGACAGTTTTTAGATGTTGATATTTAGGTCCTGATGTTTGAGAAATCGAAGGATGGTCCATATATTCGCCATTTTGTTTTCCATGATTTGAATTTGGCGCCAGAATAACGTCTCCTCGGCTACGCCTGTAGAGCTTTATTAAAGGAGCACGTGTGTTTCCTGAAAGAGAGGAAAAGGTTGGTAAGTTAAACTTAAACACTCACAAAAATATCATGACAATCATAAAAAGCAAATATAAAATGCTTGAAAAAAAAATCTCGCTTGCTGAAGTGAAGCATAATAAACGTCAATTGCACTGGAGTTGCTGATTCACGCAGCGGTTAATCTTTTCTGTGATAAACTAATCTTGTCTTTGTACAGGTTGAGGTTCAGGTTTCTGTGTGAAAGTGTTTTTGTGATTAGGGCTGTGTGTCGATATCGATACAATCATAGCGATATTTTTGCGATTCTGAGCACCGACAATCTCCATTGATGCGCCGTAAAAAACGCGATATAGTGCAGGTGAATCGCGCGCGCGTCTAGTCACAATCTTGATAATTTTTATGTCTCTATTAACGCCCCTTTTTAAAAGATAACGATCTTTTATCACAATTAAGTGAAAATATAGGTGAATTTCAAATCATTTATCTACTTTGGTTTGAATGGATGCTCATAATTTTTGTCTCTTCCAAGAGGAAGTGACATAATTTACTAGAGGATAAAACAACAAACATCAGTAAGTACTATCTTAGGATTTGAGACAAACAAACTGTCGAATTTTCATTGATTAATGACTTTAATGGTTTACAAAATTCATGTCTGCCAAACCTAGAAATACTTTAAACTACAACAACTTTACAATAAGTTCTTATTTGTTGTATAGTTAAAGGATTAGTTCACTTCTGAATTAAAATTTCCTGATAATTTCCTCACCCCCATGTCATCCAAGATGTTCATGTCTTTCTTTCTTCAGTCGAAAAAAAGAGTTTATGATTTTAAGATACGTTAAGATTTTTGAGGAAAACATTCCAGGATTTTTCTCCCTATAGTGGACTTTACTGGGGTTCAACGGGTTGTAGGTCCAAATGTCAGTTTCAGTGCAGCTTCAACGAGCTCTACATGATCCCAGATGAGAAATAAGAGTCTTATCTAGAGAAACCATTGGTCATTTTCTAAAAAAAAATAACAATGTACTTTTCTACCACATATGCTCGTCTTGCACTGCTCTGCGATGCGGCACGCATTACGTAATCATGTTGGAAAGGTCACACGTGATGTAGGCGTAAGTACCGCGGTTTTACCTTTTTTGTAAAGGGCGTTTGACTTAAAGTGCGTCCCAATTCGCGTACTTATGCACTATTCTATGACTTTTTAAGTATAAATAGTGCGACTAGTCAAGAAAAAGTACACTTTAAATACCCGGATGATGCACTAAATTAATGGAAAAAACGAAGTGTGGAATGTTGGACACATTATGCACTCAACTAATTACGTAGTGGAGGGGGAGGGGTTGTATAATTGTATAACCTTATACAATTCACGCACTACATGGACGAGTACATAGTGTATAAGTGCATAGTGTATAGTGTGTCATTTGGGACACAACTTTAGTCTTTGCATGTTCGCTTTGTAGACACTAGATCGGTACTTCCGCCTATGTCACTCGTGACCTTTCCAACATGATTACGTAATTTGTGGCACATCGCAGAGCAGTGCAAGATGAGCATTTGTGGTTAAAACAGTGCTTCCCACACATAGACTTTACTTGGGCGGGCCGCCCACGTATAATAACGGCCGCCCAAGTATATTTGGAGACACATTTTTGCTTTTATTATTTTTATCCTCTTATACTTTTATATCCGCACAAGATAATGAAACCATCCGCGATCGATAAACTAGTCGTTTCAAACCTGCTTGTTATGTGTGCGTCAGAACTGTTTACTCCCACTTACATTCCCACGGGCGCTGCATGTTGCAAAGTCACAAGGCGGCGCTGTTGCGCGTTCTACAAGCTCGCGCAACAGCGCTTCAGTCTGCTTCAAAGTGATTCTCAATCAATGAAAAGCGCAGATTTATGCCAAGCGATTGCTAATGAACTCAAGTTGATGAATTATTACAAAGTCTACTTTATGGCCTTTATATAAAATGTTTTAGATGATTGTAAGAATCTGAAGGATCAGCCTGCAATAGTACAGACATTTCAAAATAAGAGTATCTGTGTATTTCGGACTTGTTTATAATTAAAAGTCACACGCTAAGTTTTTTTCTTTTTCTTTTGGGCATTATTGGTATTTTGGTTACACAATAAATTGTATTTAATTTGATTTCCATTTAATTCATAGTAAATTATTGTAGTCTTCCCCACAGGAAGAAAAGACAAAGAACATTATTTGACACATATATTATTCATTTTATAAATTTTACTAGTAAAATCTGTGTCCCATTCACTGAGAGAGACACAAGGAGAACATAGGAAAAGGTGAACCATTTAAATGCTGTAATTTTGCATAATTTACAATGCATAATAATGCATAATATTAGTATGTAATTAAGTGTAATATGCCATGTAATTAAAATTAATTTCAATAAATAAAAGTACTGTTAAAAATCACACATTATTTGTTTGTCACATGTAGTAGACCATTTTTGTACCGTGGGTAATAGGAGGATTTTTCGCCCGGCTACCACCGCAAGTATATTTCAAACCTGTGGGAAGCACTGTAAAAAGTATATAAATGTTTATTTTTATAGAAAATGAGCAATTGTTTCTCTAGATAAGACTCTTATTCCTCGTCTGGGATCATGTAGAGCTCTTTGAAGCTGCACTGAAACTGACATTTGGACCTACAACCCGTTGAACCCCAGTGAAGTCCACTAGAGAAAAATCCTGGAATGTTTTGCTTAATTTCTTTTCGACTGAAGAAAGAAGGACATGAACATCTTGGATGACATGGGGGTGAGTAAATTATCAGGAAATTTGAATTCTGAAGTGAACTAATCCTTTAACTAACGTTAACTAATGGGACTTTATTGTAGTGTTGCCATTTATATTTGACTAATTTCAAGCATTTTATAAGCACAGGGATTAAATGTCTGTAAGATCATTAGAAACATACATTTAGTCAATTGTGTCAAACTTGAATGCATTTTTAATGCATTAACTAATATTGGGCCCTGTTGGTGCTTCACCTGCAGTAGTTTGTTCCACACTCGTAGTGATCTCTGCATCCAGAACCCACGGGTTTCAGAGTGTTCCAGCGCCATAGTAACGAGCGTTTGGCCCGATGGATCAGTCCAGTTGCCCAGTCAGTATCTACGGGTGCCGACTGGACCTACAGACAGACAGAGAGAGAGAGAGTGTGTGTTAAAGTCACCATGAAATCAAAACAGACAATTCTTGTTTTTTAATGGAATACGACAGCGTTTATTATAAATGATTTATCGGTGCGCAATATTATTGTTTTAAATTCATGTTCCTCGTAATCTTGAATAGCAAACCACAACCATCCAATCAATTCACCACAGACAAAATCAAGCCCCGCCCTACATTTGTTCTTGTTCCAGAAGCCGTTTCACTCGAACATACGAGAAGAAAAGACTAGCGCAACTTCCCTTTCATGCCCATTTTAAGTTTTGAACTTCACCGTTCATCGTGGCACTTTCAGTTCACTGATGAAGGTTATTTATTAAACGTCATCATATCATTGACTCTGAAGGATAATAAGTGTCCCGAAATTACAAATTTAGACTTTTGAGCAACTAAATTTAGAAAGCCGACAAGGTCGGTCTCTCTTCAAACATTTGCATAACATTGTGCAACTTCTGACAATGATTTACCAAAGCCTTCGGATCCTCATCGCTGTGTGTTACTGTACATGTACAAACAAAAGACAGAATAAACCAAGCGTTTCAGTTCTCATGTACAATCACAGGAAACTGATGAGACGAGATCCATGTTTTTCCAGCTGGAGGAAACCTTTCACATGCAGATGATCCGGTTTAGAAAGAGTGACATCTGCAACTAACATCTGAGCATCTGATAGTGTGTTTTATGACAGATGTGAAAAACATTTTAATCATTTTTCCACTTTTGTGAATTGAAAAGGGTAAAAGTTCTTCATGGCATCATCAGTGCCAATAAAGAAGATTTATTTTTAAGACACAATTTAATTTTATGCATTATGGTGCCATTTATGAGTAGACCAAATGTTGCAAACTTAAAACCAACTACAGAAAAACAAATGAATATCGTTTTTTTAAAAAAAGTGGTTGAAATGCTTATCAGTCTATCCCTGTACTAACAGCTGTTAATTGAGTAGCTGATTAACTATTGATTAGTTGAGGAGTTGGTATTTGTTTGATTTAATTAAAGAAAAATGTATTAAATTACACAAATAAAATGTAATAATATAAGCATTCCAAAGGATAATGTCAAAGTTAACGTCAACAAACTGTCAATTTTTCATTGAGCAAAGACTTCAACTCTTTACAAAAATGCTTCTTTTGTCATTATCTAAATGATTGTTTTCGGTAAAGTTTGTTTTCAGTGCTTTATTGAAGCTAGGGCTATAAAACCACACAACAAACGTGCGTTTCCGAACTACGGATCCCGTAAAGGGACATGGTGATTCAAAAATATGAGTAAAAAATATTCCCTCCACCACAATGTCCCTTTAAGGGCTCTGTAGCTTTACATTCAGTGCACAAAAAGTTGACAATTTTAGATGCTGCCTGTATAATTTAGGATTTTCTTCATAGTTATCTTCCCCACAGTTAGTTTGCGGCGTCAAACGCGTGATTGTGAAGTGATGTACCTGCAAGGCCAAGAGTAGAGCGAGCAGAAGGACGAGCAGACGCTGGTTTGCTGTGATCATGTTCAGGTTTTCCAGTGAGACAGTGATTGAGCTGGACGCTGTTTATATTAACAGCTGATAACAGTATCAGAGATCAATGATCAGCAGACACTTTAACCACAGAAATTAGGGCGACTCCACGTCTGCGAGGGTAACGGGACCTTTTATCAAACCGACCGCAAATGACAAATCATATCAGGAGTAGACGAACGGAGTGAGGTGGAAGAGCAGATTAAAACAAGCCCTGCTGAGATCAGACTAATGAAATAAATGACTGAGTTTCCTGTTAGTCACACTGATGATTCTTGTATTCATGTTTACCTGGTCAATGTCCAAGTTGAGCTCTGTTTGAAATTCCCACAGGATCCCCAATGAAGAATCCACTTTACAGGGAAACTCAAGACCTATACATATAATGTAAGTCTAAAATGATGAATCAACACAGATTAATCCAACTTTCTTCTTAATTGTCCAGATTCCAGCTCTGCTCAATCCTGGGATGCTAATAAATATATTAAAATTAAAGTTTTGTAATATTATGGCAGACACTTGACAATAAGATGAACAATATCTACAGCATTAGTTGATGATAATGTCAACATCATTTATGAACACATTATTAAAATCAAAAGTTGCATCTGTTAATATTATTTAAGGACCTGAGCTGAGCTGATATGAACTAACAAACAGTGAACTAACATTAACAAGGATTAATACTGTAACAAATAAGTTTAATGGGACTAATGGGATGGGATCTTATTGTAAAGTGTTATCTTTTATATTTGACTAATTTCAAGCTTTTAAGAAGCCTTTCAAAATGATTAAATGTTTTTAATATTATTTTGAAATGTAAATTTAGGCAAGTGTGTCCAAACGTTTATCATATAAATCTTATCATAATAGAGTCATTTATATGTGGATAGCAGAATTAAAGGGATAGTTTACCCAAAAATGCAAATTCTGTCATCATTTACTCTCCCTCAAGTTAAAACCTGTATAAATTTCTTTGTTCTGCGGAACACAAAAGAAGATATTTGGAAGAATGTTTGTAACCAAGCAGATCTCGCCCCCCATTGATTACCATAGTAGGAAAAAAAAATACTACGGTAGTCAATGGTAGTCTTTAAGAGAGGGGAAAAGATGTTATTTTAGCTTTCTTTTACTCCATTACTGAGTCAAGATGAAAGACATAAACAAGAGCTAATAATAAGTCACAGCTAACAATAAAATATGCGTTTTTGTTGCTGAGGTTTGATTGTTTGCTTCACCTGTCCAGCAGAGGGCAGCGTTACTCCAGCTCATTTACTGCCTTCTTTATGCATTTGGACTCATTTCTGATGTAGTTTTGGGTCTGTTCATGATAATGATAACAATGATGTTGTTTACACACATTCTCGTAATACCTGCAGGTGTTTTCCTCCTCTGAAATGACAGAACTGCATCTTTTTTGACTTTACATTTAACATGGATTCTTACTGATTGCTGCATTTTAATTAACATTTAAAGTCCCCCTGTGGTGAAAATCAAGTTTTTAATGTTCTTTATATGTCTATGTGGTGTTTTTAATATGCTTTAAGACAAACCATGTGCAAATTCATAAGTCAGCACCATTGCTGAGTATTTTCTCTTTAAAACTGCAGTGAAAAAAAGATTCAAAAATGCAGTTTGAAATTGCACAAACTACTACCTTGTAACCAATCATGTCAATGTGCCGGTAGGCTTTAGTATATCAAGGAATTCTAAAGAGAAGACCGGTATTTTTAATGTTGATATGAAAAATCGGGCAGGTTTAACAATGTAGCGGGTGTATGATGTAAATTACAAACGCTATGATGGAATATATGCCTTTCTCCACTGACATTCTGAATTGTTTAAAGCGTTTATATGGATACTGATTGTTAGAAGACAGCTGTCTGACTCGTGAACGGGAATATGGTTTGTGTGACATTAGCAACACATTATTAGCTGTTTAATAACATAGTCAAGCACAAGCCTAATCATATTAAAGGGTTAGTTCACCCAAAAATGAAAATTCTGTCAGTAATTACTCACCCTTGTGCCGTTTTACACCCATACGACCTTCGTTGATCTTTGGAACACAAATGAAGATATTTTTGATGAAATTCGATGGCTCAGTGAGGCCTCCATAGCCAGCAATGACATTTCCTCTCTCAAGATCCATTAATGTACTAAAAACATATTTAAATCAGTTCATGTGAGTACAGTGGTTCAATATTAATATTATAAAGCCACGAGAATATTTTTGGTGCGCCAAAAAAAACAAAATAACAACTTATTTAGTGATGGCCGATTTCAAAACACAATGAATCAGTGTCGAATCATGATTCGGATCGCGTGTCAAACGGCCAAACTGCTGAAATCACGTGACTTTGGTGCTCCGAACTGAGGATTCGATACACTGATTCATAACGCTCCGAAGCTTCCTGAAGCAGTGTTTTGAAATCGTCCATCACTATATAATTTGTTATTTAGTTTTTTTGGTGCACCAAAAATATTCTCGTCGCTTTATAATATTAATAGTGAACCACTGTACTCACATGAACTAATTTAAATATATAAAACTAATTTGTTTTTAGTACATTAATGGATCTTGAGAGAGGAAATGTCATTGCTGGCTATGCAGACCTCACTGAGCCATCGGATTTCATCAAAAATATCTTAATTTGTGTTCCGAAGATGAACGAAGGTCTCACGGGTGTGGAACGACATGAGGGTGAGTAATAAAAGACAGAATTTTCATTTTTGGGTGAACTAAGCCCTTAATTACCGTTATGTGTCTGATATTGTAAAGTGCGATACCATTGTGCATCTCTGAGCTTGTGCGAGTGAGTGGAGGCGGGGCTAATTAGCATATTCAAAGATCCACTTATAGTAAATGAAGCAAGGGTGTAGTTGCATTCAAGCTATTTTAAGACATGAAAAAATCTTTTTCACAGGAAAAAACATTTAAATATGTAATTTTGGTGATCAAAGATGAGTTTTAAGGGATAAAATTATTGACTACAGGGGAAGTAACAAGGAATTTATGTTTTCACATAAATGTATAATTTTTTTTATTATAAAAATAAAATGAGTACAGATATTAAAATCTAAAAAATAATAATGTACTTAAATACAGTGACAGAGTAAAATGTTTCATTAGTGTCCACTTTTGAACTACCAGTATTACTAGCTGTGGATCTAAACCTGTACTAAGAGATACTGAGTAATTATGAGCTTGTGCGATTTTGCTGTTTTTAACTTCTAAATATTTATTATTATTATATTCAGTGTTGGGGAAAGTTACTTTATTCAATTATTCATACCCTTGGAAAGTTACTTTGAAAGTAATGTGTTACAATAATGCGTTACTCCCTAAAAAAAGTAACTAATTGCAGTACTTAGTTACTTTTTATGGAAAGTAATCCGATACGTTACTTTTGCGTTACTTTTCTCACCTGGGCTGGGCTTTCTTGTTTGTTTGTTTGATTTGTAATAACGAAAAAGTATCATATATTTTATTGTAAATGTAAAAGTAATGCATTACTTTACTAGTTACTTGAAAAAAGTAATCTGATTATGTAACTTGTACCCACAACACTGATTATATTTCTGTGTTTAAGGCCAGACTCTTCACTGGAATCAGTGGCTATTTCATTTGATTCGCCCCTTGCGCGCTAAATCATTAGTGCTTATGTGAAGTTATGAAATTTGCGTGATTAGTGATGTCATTAATGAAGTATTGTCTGTCATTTAGATGCTGTTGAACCAGACACACCCTTCACTGAGAGTTCAGTGCTATTATGGGCAGGTGGGTAACCATGGTAACGGGTTACCTGGTGTTCTGGGATGTTTTGACTCCGATAACCCGTGAACAGGAAGTGGTCCATTCTGCTGCATGACATGATCTCAGAGAGTTCAGGTAAAGGCTATGCATGATGGTAAACCTCATTCTGTGAAACTGCACGAACTGAAACACAGACTCAAACTGTCAGTCAGTCAAATTTATTTATATAGTGCTTTTCACAATACATATTCTTTCAAAGCAGCTGTGCATAAAATTAAGAGGTTAATATTTATAATATCTTCATGCCTTATGGCCCGTTCACATGATAATGATAATGATAAAAATATAAAAATTGTTCTAAATATAAGATTCATACCACAATATTGTTGGAACAGCTGATGAACAATAAAAACATTGACAGCCAACCATCCTACATGGACTATATAAACCATCATCCAACCAAGATTTTCTATTTATTAGGCTATATATATCGCTTTACAGGAGTGTACTGTATGTACAAAGTAAAGTAGGACATACACTACTATACATGTACAAATTTCAGTATATAGTTTTTGATGATTTACCAATTAAGCAGTTGAGATTTGCTATATAGTATATAATGTTTAACATGAGTGTCCAGTTAAGTTTGGATTTACTTTTAGTGTTCGATATTAATTCATAAATTATTTTGAGATATTAATTCGTTATACTGTGATATTGAAAATTATGAAACCTGTGAGGTTTTGTTCAGTTATAACAATAACGTTCAGTTAAAATACAACATTCGTTCAAAGTTTTCTGGTCTTTAATAACGTTAGCACAAAAATATTATTTATACATCATTCATGGAACGTTTGGTTGGACGTTCCTCTGACGTTTTTTAGAATGTTTAAATGTAACGTTCCCATCATGTTTGAAGAATGATATAATAGAATGTTCCCTTAACGATCAAATAACCAAAAAATAAAATCATGTTTTCTAATAAGAACGCAAGCGTGTTTTTGTTAGAACTAGTTTAAAGGAGATCAGAATAAGCGTGAGCTCATGTTTTTCTGTGTGCACTACAGCACTGTATATATATACATATATATACGTCTTTGTCTTTACATACTACCCAGACATTCCCATCATTGTGTTTCTGAATACCGGGAAGTACTTCCCAAAATTAACCCCCAGAAACGTTGGACCCCCCAGAAGCCCTAGTGAGTGTGTTTGTGTGTTTATCGTCTGGGATTGTGGGTATAGAGACATTCCTGTTCTGGAAAACTCCTCACTTCTTTAGAAAGACTGGTTAGTCCTATAAATGACTTGAACACACGGGCTTCTGTTTGTTTCATGTATCTCATCTGGGCCCCTAAACGTCTATTGTTGTTTCATGGTCATGTGTGAACGCGTCTCCTCCTGAAAGAAACACAATGAGGATCTGATCTAGAGGCCCCATCCTCCTCAGCTTTCATTGCTATTAACAGGTGACATTTCTGCTCCAGGACCTTGTGCTCCTTTGATCAGACTCTGATTTTCACCTTCAAAGCCTTCAGTTAGTGAATGTAAGTTCAGAATCTGCTAAATATAGTGAATGATTGACAGGGGAGTGGGCGGAGCTTCACTGGACACATCAGAGCATATTATATTGCAAATATGGTCACGTGTGTTTTTACTCACAGCACACTTTGGATCCCATTTAATGTGAAAAAAAATTATATATTATTTTAAAAAATGTTGAAATGATTTCTGATGGATCATGTGACACTGAAGACTTGAGTAATGATGCTGAAAATTCAGCTTTGATCACAGGAATAAATTACATTTCACAATATATTCACATAGAAAACAGTAACATTAAATTGTAATAATATTTCACTGTTTTTACTGTATTTTTGATCAAAGAAATTCTTATACAAACTTTATCTATTCCAAATTATAGTAATCCGAATGAGTTATATTTGCATTACTTTATTAGTATGTTAATGTTGCATATTTTATATAATTTTAAATATATTTATTTTGTATATAATTTGTTTATTTTTTTATTTTATAAAATTAGATATAATAATATTAAATTATAATAATTATATTAATCAATAATATTTATATTAATTAATATGAATTAATTTATAACTTAATAATTTGTATTTAAATTTAAAGTGTTTATATAACTTGTTTTATCTGTTGTACTGCTTTTAATTTTTGCTAAAGTAATAAAAATCAGAATCATTGAGAATTTCATACTAAAAAAACACCTTCATTTACATGTTTGCCCTGTAATATAAAAATAAATAACCAGTGAATATTGAGTTTTATATATATATATATATATATAATAATATACTGAAGAACTCATTGGTTGTTTTGGAGCCGTCAGACCGAGAGCTCATTATTATGGGACCCCCTCCTGTGCCCAGTAATCAGACTGTACTGTAAAGGATCTTAGTGGGGCCCCTCGTCACAGGACCTGGGACATTCCTGTTCGTCCCCTTGACGACAGCGCTAGATTGTTTGAATAAAAGATGTCTGTGGCTTCCACACACAGTGAACAGAATACAAACACCTTCAACTCCGTCCACACCACTGAAGCTCCGTGAAGAAGATAAATGAGCTTTTTGATCATCCTCCTCATGTAAATCTGAGTTGATCAGTTTGTGAGGATTCTCAACTTGCTGTTATTAATGGAAATACTCAGTATACACTGTAAAAAGAAGATTATTGGAGTATGTTTTACAAGAAAATATTATTTTTCTTTTAGTGTAGTATCCCAATATTCTCTTGATGTTCTCCCAGCGCAGTGACGCTTCTCTCATGTCCACCAGCAGGAGGCGTCAGACGTCCTCGCCTGATGATCACATGTTTCTTCAGCCCTGCACTGAGAGGTGAGTCGGTGTGATTATGGGCTGTATGGAGGCCAGAGGTAACCACAGTAACAGTTTCCTGCTGTTCTGGAATGTCTGACTCTAATCACCTGTGAAGAGGAAGTGCTCCATTCTTCTGGACGCTGCATCACATGATCCCAGAGAATTCAGGTGAAAGAGCAAACACAGGGTGTGACCTCTGAACTGACCTTTCACTTCTCACACACATGACTTCTGTACTCATAGAACACGGAGTTAGAGTTCTGACTCACACACAACTGTCCTGAAATGCCAACTTGACCTTAATTGACTTGTACATAACGTCACGATGGAAAACAAAATCTTAGTGATCTAAAACAGGTTTCATTTTCTTTACGCAAAAATAAAATGTTTGCATTATTTATTTGTCATATTCTTTGTATTCATTTTTATTTTCCTCACTAGGACAAATTCTGAAAACTCTTGATAAATGGGGTTCAATAATATTCAGCCCCTCCAGAATTAGTCACAAGAATTAATGCAAATATTTTAATATATTTTTTTGCCAAAAACAATATTAGCTAATTAAAATCCATGATTCTGAGCGCAAACACATTATTATATAACAAATGTATGCATAAATAACAAATTGCGCACCTGTATGGAGCTGTTTTCAGTCATCATGCACAAAAATATTTACTGCTAACTGACCTTTCGCCGTGAGTTTGATTGACAGGCGATCGAACCAATCAGAACACCGAATCCACCGTTTTGTCCGAGAAAGCAGTCTGGAGTTAGAAGATTAACATCGGTGGACTTGAACTTGAAAAAGTTGTGTACTGACATCTTTCCGTGATTGAAACATCATACCTTCTGATGTTCATTCATGTTTATTTGATGCTATAAATGAACTAGTAAGAAGAGATGATCGGTTCACAAGCCGCTTGAACTGGGACGCTAAAACGACATGTCACGACACATTAATTTCTTTAAAAATGACAAAATTTTGTTTCGTATCAAAAGTAACCTTCTCTGTCTTGTCTGTCAGTGTCCTCTTTGCTCCGCAATGTTTTTTTCACTGCGTGATATTATGATGTGTGGTGAGAGAGCGGCATGGCTTGTCGAACGTAGCAACAGTAAATAAAGTGGGCGTTTTTTTTGCGAATGGCTAGTACAGTCACTAATACTAATTACATAAATGTATGATGATTATTGGTGTGTTTTCATTGCAAAATAATAGAAAAATGCTGCAAATGTCACTCAGTTTTTGAGAAATGCCACAGCAGATTGAGTCATTTTGGACTGCAAAAATCAGAAAATATCTGAATAATGTTTTAAAAATAAGTACTGTGGTATATCATAAGGTACAGTACTGAACTTAACCGTGTACCATGGTATTTACAGTACTTGATACTCCAAAAAAGATGATTAATATTCAGTAATAAAACCTTCTAGTAGAGCCTGAAAACACTCTTAAGATTTTGTATAAGGGCGTACCAGGTCCTCTTTAATATCTGCAGGCGTTTGACCCTTTAACTCTTGTGACTTTGTGCTCCACTGACCTCCACATGCGGTTCTTTCACAAACATATTCCACTCCTCCTCGCTTTCTCTCTGAGCGGTCCGTCCACGCCTGGATCCGCAGATGTTTTCCACTGAGCCCTGCGTGTGTCCGGTGAAGAAAGGTCAGGGTGGATCTTTCTTCTTCAGCCTATATGACACGCATAGGTCACATACTTCCTCTGGCATTCGCCGTGACATGGTGCAAAGTTCCCATATTTCTTAATAAAGACCATGAAATGCCACAGGGTTCACAAAAAAATGAGAACCGTAGAAGTTCTGATCATTGAGAGCGAGAGAGAGAGTCCTAGACTTGCACAGGGTTTGTTTATGAAGTTTTCAGCTGTTTTGTCTCGCTGGATGTTTAATTAAACAGCTCCGTGAGGAAAACGGTTTCTTTACAAGCATGTCTTGCTAAATATTTGAGTATTTCTTCAAACATTTAAAGGGCATTACACACCCTGTTAAAGGAAACAGGAAAATGCATACTGCACATTTTCCCACAAATGCATTAATATCAACATCAAGTTCTTGATGAAACATATCAAAAATCAACGTTTCACCTCAAAGTCACAAGAAAATGAAACCTGTTTTAGCACTATTTTATATTGTGACATTATTTTCATGACATTTAAACACATTTACCCCAAAAATCTCTTTCTTGTGGTTTTAACACTCTCTCTCCTCTCTCTATATATATATAATATATATATATATATATATATATATATATATATAATAGAACATAGATAACATAACAAATGTTTAAACTTAGAAATTTTTAAATTTTATGCACAAAATGAGCTCATTTCAAATGTAATGCCTGCTACAGGTCTCAAAATATTTGGGACGGGGACATGTTCACCATGGTGTAGCATCTCCTCTTCTTTTCAAAACAGTGTGAAGACGTCTGGGCGTCGAGGTTATGAGTTTCTGGAGTTTTGTGTTGAAATTTGGTCCCATTCTTGCCTGATATAGGTTTCCAGCTGCTGAAGAGTTAGTGGTCTTCTTTGACATATTTTTCGTTTAATGATGCACCAAATGTTCTCTATAGGGTAAAGATCTGGACTGCAGGCAGGCCAATGCAGCACCCGGACTCTTCTACAACGAAGCCATGCTGTTGTAATAGCTGCAGTATGTGGTTTTGCATTGTCCTGCTGAAATACACAAGGCCTTCCCTGAAAGAGACGGCGTCTGGAGGGGAGCATATGTTGCTCTAAAACCTTTATATACCTTTCAGCATTCATAGTGCCTTACAAAACATGCAAACTGCCCATAACGTATGCACTTATGCACCCCCATGCCATCAGAGATGCTGGCTTTTGCACTGAACGCTGATAACACACTGACACGACGAATGTCAACAAGAATGTCAAATTTGGACTCGTCTGACCAGAGAACACTTTTCCACTTTGA
Source organism: Culter alburnus (assembly GCA_028476615.1). Taxonomy (NCBI): domain Eukaryota; kingdom Metazoa; phylum Chordata; class Actinopteri; order Cypriniformes; family Xenocyprididae; genus Culter; species Culter alburnus. The sequence continues at coordinate 88,000 of JAOTNS010003631.1, forward strand.
AACAGTCCATTTTAAATGAGGCTTGGCCCACAGGACACACTGGCGCTTCTGGACCATGTTCACATATGGCTTCCTTTTTGCATGATAGAGGTTTAGTTGGCATCTGCAGATGGCACGGCGGATTGTGTTTACCGGTTTCTAGAAGTATTCCTGGGCCCATTTAGTAATGTCATTGACACAATCAGTGTCTTCTGAGGGCCCGAAGACCACGGGCATCCAATAAAGGTCTTCGGCCCTGTCCCTTACGCACAGAGATTTCTCCAGTTTCTCTGAATCTTTTGATGATGTTATGCACTGTAGATGATGAGATTTGCAAAGCATTTGCAATTTGACGTTGAGGAACATTGTTTTTAAAGTATTCCAAAATCTGCCTCTTTAAGACATCCCTTTTATGCCTAATCATGTTAAAGACCTGATATCAATTAACTTAATTAGTTGCTAGAGGTTCTCCCAGCTGAAAAATGTCTTGCTTTTTCTTTTTCTTTGCCCCTGTGCCAACTATTTTGAGACCTGTAGCAGGAAAATTTGAAATGAGCTCATTTAGTGTATAAAAGTGTAAAATTTCTCAGTTTAAACATTTGTTATGTTATTTATGTTCTGTTGTGAATAAAATATTGGCTCATGTGATTTGAAAGTCTTTTAGTTTTCATTTTATTCAAATTTAAAAAACGTCGCAACATTTCCAGAATTCAGGTTGTATGTATGTATGTATGTGTGTAAATAAATAAAATTCATTAATCAGAATTAATTATGTTTTTATAAACGTCGAGGCATGGACTCCTCTAGACCCCTGAAGATGTCACAATTATGTCATAATGTTTCTAAAACGTGTTTAATTTTCTTTATGCAAAATATAATTTATGTACGTCACATTTGTTATATCCTTTGTTTTCATTGCATTTGGTTTGTATTTTGTACATTTTATGTAATTTGTCAAAGTGCCAAACAATATTCATCATACACAATAGCAGATTAAGAAGTAAGCTAGAGAAATGCAGAGCTGTCTTTTGTGTTTATAAGAAAAAAATCACAAATATTATTTGCAAAACATCTTTTTAGAGTTTGTTTTTGATTTTGGTGGTGAAATGTGATCTGAATGTGAGTTGTGAATTTACACATAACAGAAGGTCTAGTTAAATCTGGCTGAAGCACTAAAACAGTCGGTCACCTTGATCCATGCATAAGAATCTAAACACAGACCGTCCTACACACACACTCTCTCTCTCTTTCTCTCTCTCTCTCAGTTCCCTCCCACTCTCGGTGACGTTCGTCCCTCCACACTGCACTCATTCATTCAAATACTGAGCCGCCCGCTGGATCACATTTACTCCTCTGAAGAGCTTCTGGAGCAAATACTATTACAGGAGCCAGTCGCAGTGAACACACAGCAGCTGATTTATTATCTCATGCAAATCTGCTGCAAGTGCTGAACTTTCAACCCTGGTGTGTGTGTGTGTGTGTTTAGGAGGAGAAACTCACACACACGTCCAGCTGCTGTAGCAGTGGAATCAGACTTTCAGCTCCATCAGCCTCAGCTTTATTTACACCTGCACCATGAGGAAAGGCTCCTGTTGCATGTTCACGTCTGGAATCCTCGGCGCTCTTCTCCTGGTCACAGGAGTCGCCCTGTTTGTGTCCGGAGTTTTCCAGACCTTGATCCACAACAAGCTGAAGAGAGTAAGAGTCTGTTTTCATCTCAAGTTTATTAGTGCTTGTGTCTTATTCATAATTCTTTTGTTTAATTATAATTTTACATTTTTATGATTTATTTTTTGTAAGTTTAATATTGATTATTTTCATTTTTTAATTATTATTTTAATCTTTAGTAAGTATTTTGTACTGATTATTTACATTTTAAATTTTTTTATGATTTATTTAATTTTTTATTTTTTTAATTATTCATTTTAATTTTTATTATTTAATTTTTAGTGATTTTTATATTGATTGTTTTTATTTATTTATTTTAATTTTAATTAAATTTATACCATTTCATCAAGTCACAAACCCCACACTCTAAAAAATGCTTGGTTAAAAACAAACCAAGTTGGGTTGAAAATGTACAAACTCAGCGATTGGGTTGTTTTAACCCAGCGGTTGGGTTAAATGTTTGCCCATCATGCTGGGCAGTTTTATTTAACCCAACTACTAAAAATTACTATACTATATTACAGTCACTTTTTTTAGTGTGCATGTCTGGGTGAAATATGGGCAAACCTAACCATTGGGTTTAAAATTTAATTAAAGAATGAAAACCACCAGTTAAATTTGTCCATATTTGACCCAAACATGCGTTGAAACAACCCAGCATTTTTTTAGAGTGCAGTTTCTGAAAGATCCAGTGGCGGGAAACAAGCTTGAATGTGTTCAAGCTGTTAGTCGAGCATGTGCTCATACACTCATTCTGTGTAATCAGAGAGTGACATGCAACAAGTGCTCTGTGTTTCTGTCTTCACCACATTCGGCAGCCGGGTCCACGTGTTTTCTTCCTCTTAGAGCTTCGTATAAATGTGGCGTCTGCAGAAATCACATCACATGATCGTTTGTGAGACAAAGTAGAGAATGATCAGCAGGAGTTTGTGAAGTCATCAGGAACATAAACCGCTCATATTGACTTCTAATTCTATTCAATTTCGTATTGAAATCTAATTCTTTTTGCACATAATGTTAGTGTCAAATCAACCATTCAAATGCGTTCTGACTGCATGTAAATGTCATCGGCTGCAGGAACAGGAAACACATTGTGTGTGTTTTCTGAATGTGATGTGTGTCACAGTGGTGAGTGTGTGTGTGTGGGGGGTCCTGGTATTCCCTACGTTATGGGGACTAATATATCCCCACATAGATAGTAATACCAGTTAAATTTGACCTTATAGGGAACTTTTTTCATATATTACTTACCGTTTCTTTGTAATTAGTGAAAATTACTTGCAATTTCTGAGTGAAAGTTGTTTCTACTCCTATTTTTCTTTCAGTGCAGCACTAAAACTACAAGCAAATTCTGATTTTAGTGTAAGTTGAAGTTCTTTCAGCAGAGTAGCAATTTACCGTCTTAAGTTCAGCCCACAGCTGAGAATTATGTTGCGCGGGTCGTCCTGATTGAAGTGGTCGGACGCTCCGGGCATGGAGACGGTTTGAGCCGCCCATGTTTAGAGGCGTCTGATGATTATATCCGAGACATCAAACTCCTCAGATAAACCTCTGCTTTCATCTGCTGTCATGTTCAGCAGATGTTTGGAAGAGGAAATCACACACATGCTGCCCATCTAAGATGTATCTGATTGTCCACATGGTTCATACTGGAGACTTTTGACTATCTGCATGAATTCTGGTTCATGTTTTGTTTGTTTTGTTTTGTTTTGTTTTGTTTTGTTTTGTTTTGTTTGTTTTGTTTTGTTTTGTTTTGTTTTGTTTTGTTTTGTTTTGTTTTCAGGCAGATGAATGTGAAATGGATGATGCCACAATAATAGATCAGATACTGTTCAAAAGTTTGGGATTTTTTTTGTAAAAGAAATAATACTTTTATTTAGCAAGGACATTAAATTGATCAAAAGTGACAGGAACACTCTTGGAAAAAGTTTCAATGTGGTTCTAAATGGAACTCTTGGGTTCTTAAATTTTAAAGAACACTTTACGCCAAAAAGTTTCAATGTGGTTCTAAATAGAACTCTAGGGTTCTTGACTCAATTTTAAAGAACTCTTTATGCCAAAAAGTTTCAAAGGATTCTTTAAAAAACATTCTAAAAAAATCTTTCGGTCATGGTTATTCTCAGTTAGAAAAGCACTGAATTTATTGTCACACTAAGATATTATGAAGACTTTTTGGGCAACTAGTAGTACGCTCACTCAGTTTGTGGCTGTGGCCGTCAGTGTGTCTGACTCTGGTTTGTATCTGACCTCATTCCTTCAGTTCTACAGATAGTCAAACACAATCCACAAACTACAGATGAAAGTACAGGCCTGAGGAGGAGAAAATCAAGTTTGTTCCCCACATCCGTCTGTTAAGAACAAACATTGTACTTAGTGGTGTTTGCTAAGTTGTATCGTTCATTGACATAAGCACCAAAACATATCTGAAGTGTTTTCCGGTTATTTTACTAACTATGCACGACTATATGGTTAGTTGCATTTAATAAAATGCATTCAGCATGTTTTTCCCTGCTGGGACCATACAATCAATCTGGAGTTTGGCATATAATTAATATACTCTTTTGGCCATTGAAAGAGTGTTAAATAGCAGTGAAGCTTAGATTAGTATAAACACGTCATTGTTCTGGACGAATACTTCAGCATTTTTTCTAGAGGTCTTGGCTGGTGGCTGCTGGATTTTTACATGAGAAAAGAATTGAAGAAAAGAAATGTTGCCCCAGTTGATTTCAGGAATGAGTGTGAGCTGATGGTCATGTGATCTGTGAGGTGTGTTTGTGTGTTAATGAGGGGTCATTCAGTCCAGCCTCATGTGTGTGTGTGAGTTTCAGTGGTTTAATAGGGAAGAAACTCATTGTGCTTTCAGATTCATAATGTACTTTTGCTGACAGGTTAGTAATTTAAATGTGGTTTAGATGTTGAATGCAGTAAGTCTGTTCACATTGTGTAGTATTATCATTGGACACATCATTGAAACGAGGTAGGCCGATATAAATCAACCATTTTGAGATTATCAGCCTATAACTGTGCTCGCTTGGCCAGTCAACAGAAGGGTTGGTATATACCAGCAGCTCTGCTGATCTCAGTATCTGCCATTGGAAAAACCCATGAATGATAAATCAGAACATGATTCATTCACACTGAGGCATTATGGGTCATTCTGTGAGGTTTATGACAGATTATTTAGTCTTATCTAAACATTTATGAATGTGTTCTATTAAATTCACTGTAACAACATTTCCTTATGTCAAAAACAAACATTATATAGAGTGAAAATGATTTTATGTGTGTGGAGTGAACTAGCATATATATATATATATATATATATATATATATATATATATATATATATATATATATATATATATATATATATATATACACCGATCAGGCATAACATTATGATCACCTTCCTAATATTGTGTTGGTCCCACTTTTGCTGCCAAATCAGCCCTGACCCGTCGAGGCATGGACTCCTCTAGACCCCTGAAGGTGTGCTGTGGTATCTGACACCAAGATGTTAGCAGCAGATCCTTTAAGTCCTGTAAGTTGTGAGGTGGAGCCTCCATGGATCAGACTTGTTTGTTCAGCACATCCCACAGATGCTCGATTGGATTGAGATCTGGGGAATTTGAAGGCCAAGTCAACACCTCAAACTTGTTGTTGTGCTCCTCAAACCATTCCTGAACCATTTCTGCTTTGTGTCAGGAGCATTATCCTGCTGAAAGAGGCCACAGCCACCAGGGAATACTGTTTCCATGAAAGGGTGTACATGATCTGCAGCAATGCTTAGGTAGGTGGTATGTGTCAAGGTAACATCCACATGGATGGCAGGACCCAAGGTTTCCCAGCAGAACATTGTCCAAAGCATCACACTGCCTCCGCCGGCTTGCCTTCTTCCCATAGTGCATCCTGGTGCCATGTGTTCCCCAGGTATGCGACGCACACGCACCCAGCCATCCACATGATGTAAAAGAAAATGTGATTCATCAGACCAGGTCACCTTCTTCCATTGCTCCGTGGTTCTGATGCTCACGTGTCCACTGTTGGCTCTTTCGGCGGTGGACAGGGGTCAGCATGGGCACCCTGACTGGTCTGCAGCTATGCAGCTCCATACACAACAAACTGATGCACTGTGTATTCTGACACCTTTCTATCAGAACCAGCATTAACTTCAGCAATTTGAGCTACAGGAGCTTGTCTGCTGGATTGGACCACATGGGCCAGGCTTTGCTGAGTCTTAGCCGCCCATGACCCTGTCGCCGGTTCACCACTGTTCCTTCCTCGGTGCACTTTTGATAGATATTGACCCCTGCAGACCGGGAACACCCCACAAGAGCTGCAGTTTTGGAGATGCTCTGACCCAGTCGTCTAGCCATCACAATTTGGCCCTTGTCAAACTCACTCAAATCCTTACGCTTGCCCATTTTTCCTGCTTCTAACACATCAACTTTGAGGACAAAATGTCCACTTGCTGCCTAATATATCCACCCACTAACAGGTGCTGTGATGAAGAGATAATCAGTGTTATTCACTTCACCTGTCAGTGCTCATAATGTTATGCCTGATCGGTGTATATATACATATACACCGGTGTATACATATACATATATATAATATACACACACCATTATTGTGATTTGTCCAATTTCAATCAGGTTTATATTATATCAACTTTTCAACACTTTATAATAATAATTATTATTATTATTATAAAAGATATTATAAAATGTTGAATTTAGTGTCAGTTCTGTTTTCCAAGCAAACATCCCTATTTATAAATGTGACAAATGGGTGCTAAAATTATTAATATAGTAAACTGTTTGTGGTTAACTGTCTTTACTTAGAGTTTCTGCTCATGTGAGAAGATGACTTTCTTTATCTGGTGAAGTTCTGAATTACAGTTCCTCCTCAGAGACTTTTGTTGAACCACTACAAATGTGTATGTACTGTATAAATATATGTTAAGGTCTGTGCCCCAGTGATAATCAAACTTCTACAAACCCCCCTGAGTCACTAGTTAAAGCTGTGCTGTTTGTGATCTCTGGCCTGTTTTCTGGCAAACGGGAATGGGTCAATGTCTCAACACACCTCAAGGGTCCAATCACCCCGCTGGACAGGCTGGTTAGAGGTTATCTGAGTGTTGCGTTTTGACCCAGTGCGATGGGCGGGTGAATTCAGATGGTTTGGTAACAGAGTATCTAATAATTACCATCATGGTTGAGTATCTTTCATACTGTACTGTTTCTGCTGGTTCTTTGGCTGAAGTTCTACTGATCTGGAGGCAGAATGAACTTCATTAGGATTTGAGGAATTTAGAAATGTTACATTTGAGTATGCAATAATGTAGCGCATTTGGTCAGGTGACACCTGAATGGCCTGAATACTGTATCCTATAATGCAATGTGCTCTCAGTTTTACCTTCTATTTCTAGTGTGATGAATGACATAACATAGCATGTTGTTTTGCTGTTATGTTTTATATTTTACAGCATAAAACATTACATAAAACATAATACAACATAAAACTTTTTTGGTCCATTTCCCTGCAAGAGAACATTTGAAATGTTATACGTACGTTTGAGGAGCAGATCACATAAATGAGCTCAAAGCTGACAGACATGAACTAAAGCCACAAAACATTTGATTGAACAAACACATGTTGTAATAAAACAACATAAAACAAAAGATAACAAAACATAACATTGTTTTTTGTTATGTCGTATTTTTATGTTGTTATAAAACAAAACATAGCAAAGGATATCTTAACATTTCATCTTAACATGTTTTTTGTTATGTTTTATATTATAAAAAATCATAAACTATAGCAAAGCATTACATATGACAACAAAACATGTCATGTTATGTTTATAATTTAGAAAACAACATAAAACATATCATAAAAAATAATGTAACTAAAGATAACGTTTTGCTGTTATGTTGTTTTATATTTTACAACATATATTTTACATAAAACATAGCTTAACGTAAAATTTATATTTTATATATATTTTTTTATTTTGTTGATTTATATTTATTTATATTTATATTTTGCTGTTATGTTTTTTATTATACAACAAAACATAACAGCAAAATTTACTGTAACGTGTTATGATTTTTATGTTATAAAATACCATAAAACATAGCAAAACATTACATATAACAACAAAACATCATGTTATTTTTTATTTTATAAAACAACATGGAAAATGATATAACAACTGCAAAACTTTATCTTTTATGTTATGTTTTATATTTTACAACATATATTTTACATAAAACATTTAAGATGATATTTAAGATATTTTTATGTTGTTTTATATTTTGCTGTTATGTTTTGTTATAAAACAATGTAAAACAAAACAGTAAAATATACTGTAACATGTTGTGTTATATGTTTTTATTATATATGACAACATGTTGTTTTATATTTTAGATAACAACATAAAAATAACACAACATAACAAAAGATAACATGTTTTGCTGTTATGTTTTATATTTTATGACATATAACATAATAAAACATCACATAAAAACATAACATAACATAAATGTTGTTTTTACATTTTGCTGTTATGTTTTTTTTGTTATAAAACACCATAAAGCAATGTTGTGTCATGCTTTTAATGCTTTTTTTTGTCAGTGTTATGCTTTTTTTGTTGTTTTTTATGTTATAAGAATATCATAAAACAGCAAAACATTACATACACAACAAAACATCATGTTATATGTTGTTTTTATTTAGAAACAAATAACATAACATAAATAACAACATAAAAGAGAAGGTGTTTTGCTGTTGTGTAATGTTTTCTATTTTGCAACATATAACATAGTAAAACATTACATAAAACATATCATAATGTAAAACTTAAGATATTATGTTTTGCTGGTCCATTGTGCTGCAAGAGAACATTTTATAATGCTCTATGTTTGAGGAGCAAATCACATAAATGAGCTCAAAAAAGCTGACAGAAATGAGCTAAAGCCTCAGAATATCAGGGGTGTGTTTCCCGAAAACATCGTTAACAACTAGGGTCGCAAATTCTGTCATTTTCAGCATAGCTGAACGTGTTTCCCGAAACCACACTTCCAACGAACATTCGCAAACGGCATCACACAGTTGTGTGATTGGAAGGACAGATCTCGAGCTGTGGTTACAAGAATAGTTTCTTGCATCACGTGGACTTATCTTGAGCAAAATAAGCAAGCTGACATTCAGTACAATGATATTTTTTTATTTCAAATATATACAAATGTCATTTACATCTTTTAGTTTGTCAAGAGATTTAAAGCGCCGTTTTTGCAGAGTGTGCATGTGTGTTCGTGCTCTAGTATGTATTATTAACCAAGGTGGTTGAACGACAAATTTGCGACAATACGTTTTCAGGAAACTGGCTCTCTAAACTGAACGGACACCCCTATTGAATCTATGATATGATGTGTGTGTGTTTTGTGTGTTCAGGAGATCACGCTGACAGAAGGCAGTAAAGTTTTTGCCACATGGAAGAATCCGCCACCTCCAGTCTTCATGCAGTTCTTCTTCTTCAATGTCACCAACCCTGACCCTTCCTGAAAGGACAAGCCAAACCTCACCTTACTGAGATGGGGCCGTACACATACAGGTACATCACACACACCGCAGGTTTTTGTCCTAACCAGCCTACATAAGTGACAGGGCACATTTGTTGGTCACATTGTTGGTTGTTTCTGTTGCATTGCACTGGGACCACAGTGAAACCTCATTGGTCCAAAATCCCACTCTACACAACTGCATAACTAATGTTATGCTTGATGTTATCTGTTGTGTTGTGTAATATGTTGTGTTGTCGTTTTGTTTTTTGTTACATTACATATAACAAAACTTAACATGTTATGGTTTGTTTTTATGTTATAAAAACAACATAAAACACGTAATATAACAATAGATAACAAAACAACAACATGCTGTTTTGTGTTGTTTTATATTTTGATGTTATTTTGTTTTTTATTTTATAAAACAAACAACATAACATAAAAGATAACATAACATGTTATGCTGTGTTTTTTTATGTTATTGTTTTAGTTATAAAACAGCATAACTTAGCAAAACATTACATATAGCAACAAAAAATAATGTTTTGCTTTGTTATATTATGTTTTAATGTTATAAAACAACATAAAATATAACATAATATAACATAACGTAATGCTGTGTTGTTTTTTATGATGTTGTTTTAGCATAACATAACATGTTTTGCTATATTGTTTTTGTGATTTTTTTTTTATATTTTGCTGTTTTTTTATCATAACATTACAAAACATAACAACAAAAATTAACATGTATTATGTTTTCTTGTTATTAAAAATCATAAAATACAACATAATATACCATAACGTTGTTTTGTGTTGTTTAAATGTTTTGTTTTTTTTTGCTGTTATTTTGTTTTGTATCATAATATCACAAAAAACATAACATAACATAACAAAACATGTTATGTTTAGCTGTTATGTATATAAATTTTTATGTCAAAACAAAAGAACAGCATAACTTAACGTAAAAGTTTTTTTACATTACTTTATATCAGCAAAATTTAAGCAATTTCAAAAAAAAAATTTTGTTATACGAGATAAAACTTGATTTTTAAAGTCAGTTTTATATGTTGAAAAAATATACAGTTGAAATATGTGGAAATTGTTTTACAGGTTAAAACATAACGTTATGTTTTAGTTAACATTAGTTATGTTATAACGTTAACATTAGTTATGTTAACGTTATGTTTAAACATTGTTACATTTTGTTGTTGTTGATGATGTTTTGTTTTGTTAAGACAGTATTGAAAAAGTGTATTGCCCATATAAAAACACTGAGAAAGCAACACATATTATGGTCAGACACGTTCAGAAACGCAACAACACATAAAAATCGAGCTTGCATAGTAACTCGGTTTGCTTTGGCCATGTGACAGAGGCAGAATGAGATCAGAGCCGCTGTATTTGGCTTCTGTTGCAGATGAGAGTGAAGCATCTGTCTCGTTGACACAGTGCTGACGGTCAGAGATTCGAGTCTGGTGCGAATCTCAGCACAATCCGTCAGGCTGCGGCTGGAGATGCTGTGTTCAGTCTAAAGATGCTTACAGGGAAATTCCAGCGTAAGCCATTCACAGTTTACTGAGTCATCTTGTCGGGAATATTCAGCGTTTCTGCTCAGACTATAGCCACCTAATCACATTTACCAGGTGGAATTAATTAAAGTTGCAGCTTTTTATTGATCTGTAATTTAAGAAAGAGAGTGAATCCAACAAAAGCTCATAATGTTGCCTGTAGTTCGGTTGTAAAACAGCTGCTATCTAAAGATATTGCTGTGCTAATATCACAGCTCATGTGGAATCTCCGGAAATTACTCTCTCTGCATTATGTAATCTCTTTAATCTTTAGTGTCTTTAGCATCAATCCCATCATGCATCTGAACAATATTGATTATTAAAAGGGTCCCAGAAAATAGAATTTTATATTTAAAAATATTATATTAGTATATTTACATATTTACATCCATATATATATATATGTATAAATAAATTCAATATAAAATTAAATATATTAATGAATTATATTGATCAAACTATTTTGCATAAATTAATATATAAAAGTATAGTAATGATATATTTAATATTAATTTAATAAATAAATAAATAAAATATTTATATCATAAATTAAATGATATAATTAACACATTTATATAATAAATTTGTATGTACATTTATAGACAATTTATATTTGATATATATTATATTTATTTTATTAAATAATTATAATTTTGTTATATTATTGTACTATATTGTATTATAATTTAATAGTATAATATAATAACATGTCATTTAATAAATGTAGTATAATATAATATATTTAATGTTAATTTATAAAATTATATATATATATAATTTAAAATATGTATTAATGTAATGAATAAATTCAATATAAATTTAAAATATTAATATGAATTATATTTATCAAAATATTTTTCATAAATTAATATAAATAAAATATAGTATAATATGGTATATTTAATATTAATTTATGAAATAAATACATACATAAATAAAATATTTATATAATAAATTAAATATAATTAATATATTTATTAATATAATAAATTTTATATTTTTTTGTTTGTATATGTGTATTTAACATTAATTTATATTTGATTAACATTTATAGATAATTTATACATTTATATATTGTATTTATTCAATTAAATAAATTATAATTATTTATTATATTATTGTTACCATATTGTATTATAATATAGTAGTAAAATAATAACATCATTTAATAAAATATAGTATAATATAATATAATTTAATGTTAAAATTTTATATATATATATATATATATAATACACTCACGCTGAAAGTCTTTACTAAAGAATTGTGATATGCATCTTAAACTCTAATGTTTTATCAGTGTTTGCAGTCATGCTCTCGTCATGCCTGTAGGACTTCACGACACACCTTAAACAAATATCAAAGTCTGCAGCCGTTAACTTAACAAGCAAGTCTCTACCGCTTAACCAAGGCCGGTGACCTGTACTCCTCTAGGGTGGTTTGTTTGCGTTCAACTTGGGTAATTCAAAGCAAATAGAAAACACTTCAGCAGGAATCGATCTGATCTGATGTTGAGCCATGCAGAATGAATCATGAATAATTTCCATGCAAATATCAAGCATCATGTTTTCTGTCCTACAAATGCTGTTTTATTGGTTTTATGCTCATTGTATCTTCACACTCTCATCATTAAAGGATTAGTCCACTTTTAAATAAAATTTTCCTGATAATTTACTCACCCCCATGTCATCCAAGATGTTCATGTCTTTCTTTCTTCAGTCACAAAGAAATGAAGGTTTTTGATGAAAACATTCCAGGATTATTCTCCTTATAGTGGACTTCAATGGAGCCCAAAACGGTTGAAGGTCAAAATTACAGTTTCAGTGCAGCTTCAAAGAGCTTTAAATGATACCAGACGAGGAATAAGAGTCTTATCTAGAGGAACGATCACTCATTTTTAAAAAAAAAAATTCAACTGTATATGCTTTATAAACACAAATTAACGGCTTGCACGTGCTTCCGTTTTTCATATTCTCCAAAACGCTTACGCTGTGTGTCCTACGCCTTCCCTATTCAACTTAGCGAAAAAAAACTAAACTAGCGCTGCATTCGTTCCATAAATAGAATAGGGAAGGTGTAGGACACACAGCGTAACCTTTTTGGAGAATATGAAAAACGGAAGCACGTGCAAGCCGTTAATTTGTGTTTATAAAGCATATACAGTTGAATTTTTTTTTTTAAAAATGAGTGATCGTTCCTCTAGATAAGACTCTTATTCCTCGTCTGGTATCATTTAAAGCTCTTTGAAGCTGCACTGAAACTGTAATTTTGACCTTCAACCGTTTGGGCTCCATTGAAGTCCACTATAAGGAGAAAAATCCTGGAATGTTTTCATCAAAAACCTTCATTTCTTTTCGACTGAAGAAAGAAAGACATGAACATCTCGGATGACATGGGGGTGAGTACATTATCAGGAACATTTTATTTAAAAATGGACCAATCCTTCAATGCAGTAGAAGTCAGTCTAATACAATCAACTCACTGGTGTTTCTGACCTGTTCCAGAGAGTACCGGCCCAAACACAACGTGTCGTTTGTGGATAACGGGACGAAGGTTGCCGCTTACACGCCCAAGTTTTTCGTCTTTGTGCGTGAGAAGTCAGTCGGAGACCCGAGCGTAGATACGGTGACGACGTTGAACATCCCGGCGGTGGTGAGGACCCAGTTAAAAGCTGCTGGCTGCAGACGTTTTGTTTTTCCAGTTCGTCTGATTCTGGTTTCTTCAAACAGGCCGTGATGGATCGGCTCAAAAATGCGGGATTCTGGGTTTCCTCCGGCATTTCCATGTACATGGGCTCCATTGGCACCACCATGTTCATGACGCGCACGGTGGACGAGCTGCTCTGGGGTTTCAAGGACCCGCTGCTCACTCGCCTGAAAACCATAAAGTCAGACACGGAGGAATACTTCGGCCTCATGTATAACGTGAGTCTCAAACAGTGACATGTTACGAAGAAACGCACATGAGAGACGACGCTCTACCTGAGTTTATCTGCACATCTTCAAATGTGTTTCACAGTGCTCTTGTGTTGATGGATGTTGTTCAGTGAACCATCCTCAAGTTTCCTCGATTGCGTTTCTTTTAATAGACTGATAATAATAATGATTGTATTTAATTCCTGTTTTATGTTTATATCACTTCTGTGGACCTGTGTCTACTGCTCACATGTGTTATGAATTTGATATATTTTTTATATTTTAATTTATATTTGATATTTATTTTATAAAATAAATTATAATTATTGAATAAAATATTTTATTATATTATTGTTACTAATATTGTATTATAATATTTTATTTTACAATATAATATAGTAACATGTATATTTATATATTTATATTTTATAATATAGTAACATGTAATATATATAAAAACATACTAATATGTAATTTAATAAAATATAGTATAATATATTAATTTATACAATTACTTTTAATATTTTAGAATTTATAAAAATAAAAAATAATACAATAAATATATTTAATATTAATTTAGAATTAAATTTAAATGTTTATAATTCATATATATTTGATTAACATATATTTTGTTTATTTTATAATATTTTTTATTACTATTGTTACTATGTTGTGTTATATTTTATTTTATATACAATATAGTAACAATTTATTTTTTTATTTATAACTATATTTTATAATGTAATATAGTAACATAATGTAAAATAAATATATATTATAATATATAATTTAGTTACATATAATATATATAGTAACATGTAATTTAATAAAAAAAGTATATATTTTAATATAATATTATTTTAATATTTTATGATTCATATTTGATAAACATTTATAGAGAATTCGTTTTATAATAATTTTCTAATATATAAATTACATAATATAAATACAACATAATATAGTAACATATATATATATATATATATATATATATATATAAATTAATTTATAAAATTAAACTTAAATATTTTATACTTCATATTAGATTTTATTAAAATTTTTAGACAATTTATTATTTTTTTATTTGTTTTTATAAAATAATTATTATTTATTACATTAAAATACATTTAAAAAATAATATAATACATTTTGTAATGTCAACAGATGAAAAATATACGATCACAAGATATTTTTGAAGTACATTGATCATTTAATGTACATTGATCATATTTGACATACATTTCAGTTTGACTGCATAAAATAACAGTAAAACACTAAAGAATTTATTAAATCTTTATTACATCTTTAATTAAATCTTCATTCATTCTAATGATTAAGAAAAATAATTTGATGTTTGTTCGAAGAATCAATGTGTTTTGTGTTACTCAACAGAGAGTGATGTTTTAAAAAAAAATCAGGAAGAACTTTTGAAGTATATTTTGTTTAAAGGAGTTGGTTTGAATTAGTAAAAACTTGGTGAGTCCAACAACCCTTTTTTATAAAAAGCAAATAATTCATTATAATGTATTTGTTGTTGTGTTGTCAGAAAAACGGCAGCAATGACGGTGAGTTTGTGTATCACACCGGAGAGCAGAACTACCTGGACTTCGGCCGCATCTACACCTGGAAGGGAGAAAAGTAAAGACCCGATTGTACTGAATATTATATTTAATAAAGCGCCGCAGTGGAGATGGCTGATTTCATGTGCTTTGTGTCTCAGGATGCTGTCGTTCTGGAAAACCAACCAGAGTAACATGATCAACGGCTCCGACGGCAGCGCCTTCCACCCGTTCCTGACCAAAGAAGAGCGACTGAACGTCTTCACCCCCGACCTCTGCAGGTCACATGCATATTCGTAATACACAATTTCAGGTTTATTAGGTTAGACAACTAGATTAGTAATGCAATCAGAGCTTTCAGAGCCAGAATTTGATCTGTGGCAACATTAGTTCTTGTGGTAACTCTGATTTGTGAAAGATCTCATGTCGATCCAATTTGATTTCGTAACCGTATGAAGCTTTGAACGGGAGGATTGTCCTTACAGAAGCAGCAGCTCTGTGAAGGTCATGAAGGTGTTGTTGAGTTGGGATGTTTGTGTGGGACGGGGGGACCTGTTGTTCTTTATGTTGGCTGATCTCATGTCTGTTGGCAGCACATGTGAGGGTGGAGGTCTCCATAAGAACAGCACAATAAATCACACGCCATCCGGACCTCCAGGACATGTCAGAATATAATGGCATCTGTTAAAGCCATTTCATGAGAACTTCCTAGAAATTCCACACTGCAAGATTTACTGTTTATATATATAATTTTAGCTGTTTATAAAACGGGATCAACAGAGGCTGAAGTAGTTGATTATACGTTTATATAATTCTAGGTTTTTACATTATAAAAGCCAAAGTAGTGATTTAGCGTAATTGTTGATGGTCGTACACACGTAAACCAGATGAATGTCTGCAGTTCCCCTTTTAAAACACAATATGTGGAAATGCAGAAGTGGTGTGTCGCACATCAGATCTTTATTCATCTCAACCTCTCCTCCACAAATGAGAAATCATGAAATTGAACCAAAGGTCCGAGCCTCCCGAATTCCTGCTCTGACATCAGACTGAATCTCAGTGTGGGAATATAACTTTACTCTAATTCCCTGCAATATCATTACTGCTGGGATTTTACAACATGTTTGCAATTTTAAGCTCTCACAGCTGGATACATTTTTCCCCTTTTTTGTTAACTTTTTTATTTAAAGTAATAGGTTTTAATTTCCATAACTTTTTAAAATAAATAATTTCATAAAAGGTACAGACTTATGAATATAATGCATTATCATTTATTTATTTATTTGCAATTTTATATAATATGTTATTTATTTTATAACATTTAAATTTTATTTTCAATTTTTTAAAGCATTTCAGTTTTTACTTTCCCCTCTGTACAAGTTTTCTTTTAGATATTTTTACCTGTTCCTTAACATTTTTAAATAAATAATTTCATAAAATTTATAGACATAATAATATAATTTTATATAATGCATTATTTTTTTTACATTTATATATTATAAATAATTTTACAAAATCTATTATTTATTTATTTATTCAATATTTATTTATTTTTTCCGTTTATTTAAAGTACCACGTTTGCATTTTTAATTTCCCCTCTGAGTTTTTTTTTTAAATATTCTCTTATATTCCTATTGTCTATAGATATTTTTTACCTGTTCCTTGACTTTTTAAAATAAATAATTTCATAAAGTTTAATAATACTTAATAATATAATTTAAATAAAGCATTATCGTTTATTTATTTAACATTTATATATTATATATAGTTTTATAAAATCTGTTACTTATTTATTCATTCACTATTTCAATTTTATTTTTTATTGATTTCAAATAATGTTTTTCCATTTTTAATTTCCCCTCTGAGTTTTTAAAAAATGTTCTTTGGTACCCATTCCTTAACTTTTTAAAATAAATAAATAATTTAATATAATATAATGTAATATAACTTTATGTAATGCATTATCATTTATTTATTTCACATTTCTGTATTATATATTATTTATATAACCAATTATCAATTACTTGTGTTATTTATTAAATGTTTAGATTTTATTTTAATTTTTTTTTAATTTTACCTTTAACTTTTTAAAAATTATTTCATGAATATATAATGTATTATCATTTTATTATTTATAATAACATTTCAATTTTCAAATTATTTACTTTTTAATTTTCCCTCTGTATGTTTGTTTTGTAAATCTTGTTTTTTCCCAGTTCCTTCATTGTTTTAAATAAATAACTTCATAAAAATTATAGACCTAATAATCTAATTATATGTAATGCCTTATCATTTGATGTAACATTTGAAATGTTTTTCATTTATTCAGAGTAATGCGTTTCAGTTTCCTCTCTGTGTATGTGTCAGCTGATGATGTATGACGAGTGACGCACACTCTTATTTTAATACTCCATATAATGTGTTTCTGGTCACCCTTGACCTTTCACCTGGAGTCCTGCTGACCCCTCTGTCTATTTCCAGCGGGAACTCTTACCTAAAGCACACACCGCCCGTCTTTGTTCGGTGCGGAAAGAATTCCATCTGTCTTGGCGTGACTGGCCACTCACACATGGTTTTGCATGTACGGTCTCCATCCTGGCATGTTTTCAAACCACTTTTAACCTAGTTGATCATGAGTAGCAGAGCCTGGGTTATTGTGCTGGCGGCAACAGCTGTCCTTGTCCTTTTCCACTGACTCCTCACCTGGATTTTTAAAAGAAAGGCGGCCATCTGAACAGCGTGTGTAACCTTTGTACATCGTTTAATCAGGTGGTCCGCTGGGGTCCATCTGGAAAACTAATTTCCTCTGATCAGGGGCAGGTCAAAACAAACACCCTGAGCACATAATGGAGATTGTAAGACTGTGGATTGCTTCCTCTGGTTTGAAAGCGGGTTTCCAAATGTTTGCTTAAAAAGGAACACTTGACAGTAAACACAGTTTGAGCATCCTAGGGTCAGAGGTCTTGTTCAGGGTCACAAGGGTCATCTTCCTGGTTAATCTGAACCTGTAGCCTCCATATTAGCAGTACAGAACAGCAAATACAGAGGCAGTAAAATATTCTGGACATTGTGAAGCATGAGTCTTATCTGAGCAGCTTGACATTATTTGATTGATCTTCTGTCGTTGGTCCTGCAGGTCCATCCACATGCGCTTTGAGAAGGAGGTGGAGGTGAAGGGAATCCCCGCGTACCGCTTCACACCACCCCGGGACGTGCTGGCCAGCGGCAAGAACAACCCGGAAAACGAGGGATTCTGTGTCACAAAGAAATGCCTGGATGACGGCGTGCTGGACGTGTCTGTGTGTCGCAAAAGGTGCAGTTTGTGTATATATGTAGTTTGCAGTTGTTACGGTGTTCTCAGTGTTTAGGCAGTTGCTAGGCAGTTGTTAGGATGTTCTGGGCGTTTTAGGCAGTTGCTATGCAGTTTTTAGGGTGTTCCAAATGTTTTAGGAAGTTGCTAGGCAGTTGTTAAGGTGTTCTGAGTGTTTTAGGCAGTTGCTATGCAGTTGTTGGGATGTTCTGGGCGTTTTAGGCCATTGCTGTGCAGTTGCTAAGGTGTTCTGGGTGTTTTAGGCAGTTGCTATGCAGTTTTTAGGGTGTTCCAAATGTTTTAGGAAGTTGCTAGGCAGTGTGGAGTTGTTTTTTGCTATGCAGTTGTTTGTAGTGTTTTAGGCAGTTGCTATGTAGTTTTGGGTGTTCTCAGTGTTTTAGTTGCTATGTAGTTGTTAGGTGTTCTCAGTGTTTTAGTTGCTATGCAGTTGTTAGGATTTTCTCAGTGTTTAGGCAGTTGCTATGCAGTTGTTAGGGTGTTCTCAGTGTTTTAGGCAGTTGCTATGCAGTTGTTAGGGTGTTCTCAGTGTTTAGGCAGTTGCTAGGCAGTTGTTAGGATGTTATGGGCGTTTTAGGCCATTGCTGTGCAGTTGCTAAGGTGTTCTGGGTGTTTTAGGCAGTTGCTATGCAGTTTTTAGGGTGTTCCAAATGTTTTAGGAAGTTGCTAGAAAGTTGTTAAGGTGTTCTGAGTGTTTTAGGCAGTTGCTATGTAGTTGTTAGGTGTTCTCAGTGTTTTAGGCAGTTGCTATGTAGTTGTTAGGGTGTTCTCAGTGTTTAGGCAGTTGCAGTTGTTAGGATGTTCTCAGTTTAGGCATTTGCTATGCAGTTGTTAGGGTGTGTTTAAGGCAGTTGCTATGCAGTTGTTAGGGTGTTCTCAGTGTTTAGGCAGTTGCTAGGCAGTTGTTAGGATGTTATGGGCGTTTTAGGCCATTGCTGTGCAGTTGCTAAGGTGTTCTGGGTGTTTTAGGCAGTTGCTATGCAGTTTTTAGGGTGTTCCAAATGTTTTAGGAAGTTGCTAGAAAGTTGTTAAGGTGTTCTGAGTGTTTTAGTCAGTTGCTATGTAGTTGTTAGGGTGTTCTCAGTGTTTTAGGCAGTTGCTATGTAGTTGTTAGGGTGTTCTCAGTGTTTTAGGTTGCTATGTTGTTCCGTGTTTTAGGCAGTTGCTATGTAGTTGTTAGGGTGTTCTCAGTGTTTAGGCAGTTGCTATGCAGTTGTTAGGATGTTCTCAGTGTTTAGGCAGTTGCTATGCAGTTGTTAGGAAGTGTTTAGGCAGTTGCTAGGCAGTTTTTAGGTTGTCTGGGCGTTTTAGGCCATTGCTGTGCAGTTGCTAAGGTGTTCTGGGTGTTTTAGGCAGTTGCTATGCAGTTTTTAGGGTGTTCCAAATGTTTTAGGAAGTTGCTAGGCAGTTGTTAAGGTGTTCTGAGTGTTTTAGGCAGTTGCTATGTAGTTGTTAGGGTGTTCTCAGTGTTTAGTGTTTGCTCAGTTGTTAGGCTCATGTTTAGGCAGTTGCTATGCAGTTGTTAGGGTGTTCTCAGTGTTTAGGCAGTTGCTATGCAGTTGTTAGGATGTTGGGGCGTTTTAGGCCATTGCTGTGCAGTTGCTAAGGTGTTCTGGGGTTTTAGGCAGTTGCTATGCAGTTTTTAGGTGTTCCAAATGTTTTTAGGAAGTTGCTAGAAAGTTGTAAGGTTGTTCTGAGTGTTTTAGGCAGTTGCTATGCAGTTGTTAGGTGTTCTCAGTGTTTTAGGCAGTTGCTATGCAGTTGTTAGGGTGTTCTCAGTGTTTTAGGCAGTTGCTGTATTGTTAGGTTTAGTGTTAGGCAGTTGCTATCAGTTGTTGGATGTTCTAGTGTTTAGGCAGTTTGCATGCAGTTGTTAGGATGTTCTCAGTGTTTAGGGCAGTATGCAGTTGTTTAGGAGGTGTTCTGAGTGTTTTAGGTAGTTATGCAGTTGTTAGGGTGTTCAGTGTTTTAGGCAGTTGCTATGCAGTTATTAGGATTTCTGAGTGTTAGTTGCTATGCAGTGTTTCTGAGTTTTTAGGCAGTTGCTATGCAGTTTTAGGTAGTGTTAGGCAGTTGCTAGTTGTTAGGCTGAGTGTTTGGCAGTTGCTATGCAGTTGTTAGGGTGTTCTGTGTTAGGCAGTTTTGCTATGCAGTTGTTAGTGTGTTCTGAGTGTGCAGTTGCTATGCAGTTGTTAGGGTGTTCTGGGTGTTTTAGGCAGTTGCTATGCAGTTGTTAGGGTGTTCTCTGTTTTAGTTGCTTGTTCTGGTGTTTTAGGCAGTGCTATGCAGTTGTTAGGGTGTTCTGGGTGTTTTTAGGCAGTTGCTATGCAGTTGTTAGTGTTCTGGGTGTTTTTCTATGCAGTTCTGTTCTGGGTGTTTTGGGTTGCTATGTTGTCAGTTGCTATGCAGTTGTTAGGGTGTTCTGGGTGTTTAGCAGTTGCTATGCAGTTGTTAGGGTGTTTGGGTGTTTTTGGCAGTTTGCTATGCAGTTGTTAGGGTGTTCTATGGTTGTGCAGTTGTTTAGGGTAGGCAGTTCTATGCAGTGGTTTGTTGTGTTAGGCAGTTGCTAAGGTGTTCGGGTGTTTAGGCAGTTGCTAGCAGTTGTTAGGGTGTTCTGAGTTTTTAGGCAGTTGCTATGCAGTTGCTAAGGTGTTCTGGGTGTTTAGGCAGTTGCTAGGCAGTTGTTAGGGTTCTGATGTTTTAGGCATTTGCTATGCAGTTGTTAGGTGTAGTGTTTAGGCAGTTGGGTGTTTTCTGGGTGTTTAGGCAGTTGCTATGCAGTTGTTCGGGTGTTCTGGGTGTTTTAGGCAGTTGCTATGCAGTTGTTTCGGTGTTTGTGGGGTTTTAGGGCAGTGCTATGCAGTTTTTAGGGTGTTCTGGGTGTTTTAGGCAGTTGCTATGCAGTTGTTAGGGTGTTCTAGGTGTTTTAGGCAGTTGCTATGCAGTTAGGTGTGTGTCAGTTGCTATTGTTCTGGGTGTTTAGGCAGTTGCTATGCAGTTGTTAGGGTGTTCTGGGTGTTTTAGGCAGTTGCTATGCAGTTTTAGGGTTCTCAGTGTTTAGGCAGTTGCTATGCAGTTGTTAGGGTGTTCTGGGCAATTTGTTAGGATGTTCTGAGTGTTTTAGGCAGTTGCTATGCAGTTGTAGGTGTTCTGGGTGTTTAGGCAGTGTGCAGTTGTTAGGGTGTTCTGGGTGTTTAGGCAGTTGCTATGCAGTTGCTAAGGTGTTCTGGGTGTTTTAGGCAGTTGCTATGCAGTTGTTAGGGTGTTGTGGGTGTTTTTAGGCACAAGTTGTGTCCAAACATTATTTACTTTTTTATGAATTATTTTTATCAGGTTTAAGTCACTTCTGGGTATTTTGATCCATAAAGTAAGGTGAAACACGCACAACTGCTGACCTTTCCTCTCAGATCTGTTTGTGTTTTATAGTTTTCTGTCATGCTGCGCTCATGTGAGCTTCAGCAACACGATTACTATATTGCCAAAGCATTCGAGCGCTCACATATTACAGGTGTGTGAAATAACTACACACTCATAGAGTGTGTGTGTTGTCAACCATGAGGGCTGGAAAACTCTCACCTCTGTCCCAGTAACGCTGGAGTCTAATTTCCCCTCATGTGTTCAGAACAGAGGCGTTAAATCCATCAGGGTTACTCACAGTCACTCCTGATTGTTTTCATCGTCAAGGTCAGAGTTCCCTGCCGTGTTTTCATGAGTCGAGGTTCTTTCGCCACGACAGGATGAACATCCATTACATCTCAGGGGGCTCGTATCATTGTTAAGACGGAGAAGGAGACGTCATTTCTGCTGTTAGATGACCGAAAACATTCATAATAATAACTTGTTCTGTGCATTTAGAGGACATCCCTTTGTCTGACAAGGTCACTGACTTGTGAATGAAAAAAGAATGTTTCAAACAGCTGTATATTACTTTGTTTTCTCATTGCTTTACTGTATGTTTACTTCAGTGAGTGGTAATTGTAATCCTTATATACATATAATCAGGGCCTAAAACTACTTTTTGCCACACCTGCCAATGGTGAAAAGTGAAAGTTCATGATTCTTTATTCCAATTTTGATACCACTGCTAAAACTACTAGCCTGACTAATATACAAAACATTATTGAAGACAAATAATGATAGTTTTCAGGTAGAGACATTGAATAAAGTTATCAAATGTAAAATAACACTGGATAGTCTTCACTGTATAAATTAAACAGATTAATCCTTAATAATATTACAAAAGTTATTCAGTCAAGAGCAGTGAATCATTTTTCTTTGTCCTTTGTTGTTTCATTAACATTAAAAACACAGACAGCAGCAGAAATATTAGGCTGCTGTCACTTTAAAACATACACATGCATTGTCTTTCTCTACTGTTTACGTTCACTTCTTAAGCCGTAATCGACTGTGTTTACTAGGATGCTCGCTGAGACTGGCATTTTTTGGGACAGTTTTGTGTGAAGTTATCCTTTCAAGCACAAGAAGACGTCAAAGAGATCTCGATTCTGTATTTGCGCGCCTGTTTTGGATGTGTGCGCAAACTAAACTTTGCACACAGCACGCGAGTAATGAATTGAGTTCCCTTTCGCATCTTCTTGCGCTTGAATATTTAAATTGCCAAGGATTAAACTTTTGTGATGACGCAGCGCTGGCCTGTAAACTGTCCTGAGCGTCGTTCGCATTTGTTTACGTTCATGTTTTCACAACATTGCATGGTTAAAAGTCATAAAGTTACCAGCCAACAGGCGATTGACACAGTTTCATATACTCACCAATGCTAATCTTTACTCACATTCGGCGAGTGTTAATTTTAGGCCCTGCATATAATACATACATACATACGTATACGTCTAAAAAACTTGAGAAATATAATTTCTTATGTTTTGTCTTTTGATTTTGGGGTCCCAGGGAATGAGTGAACAGTCAAATGTATGCCATGAATGCCATGTATGTCTCTTTGGACAAATGCATGAATGTAAACGCAGGTTGTGTGAGCTTCACGATGTTGTTGGCATGTGTGTCACAGGTGCTCCTGTAGTCGTATCTTTCCCTCACTTTCATCTGGGCGATAAGAAGTACGCCAATGCCATCGACGGTATTTCTCCGGTCCACGAGCATCATCAGACCTTTCTGGATCTGAACCCTGTAAGTGACAGCAGCTGATCCACAATCAGCCTGAAGATCCACTCACCCTTGATCACACACTTTGAAACAGATTCTCAGTTCAATTCAATTTGATTTGTATAGCGCTTACAGAAAATGCTGATTCAGTGTTACAGTTTAGGAAGTATTCTGTTATCAGTCAGAAATGAGTGTCAATTTAACATCCATATATATTAGTGCTGTCAAATCGATTCATCGTGATTAATCACATCTAATATACAGTGTGTGTAATACACACACACACACATTATATTTACAAACTAAATGCGATTAATCGATTTGACATCACTACTACAGTTATTATAATTCATGTTATGAAGTTAGTTTACTTCATGTATTCAGTTAAACAGACACAAAAAACATGTTAGGCAGAAATTACAACTTGTGCTCGTAATGATTACAGTACAAGGATAATATTATAATATTAGGATAATATCTGAAAGTTTTGCATGTTGATCCAATGTTGCCGTCGCCTAAAAACATTACTGGATGATCTAGTTAGTTAGAAACACCCCAGCTGAGCTCAGAACATTCTGGCAAGGTTCCCTCAAAGTATGAACAAATATTCTTCTAGTAACATTAATAGAACTTTTGTTCAACGTCTTTAATTATGTTCTCAAAGCATTAGCACAGAAACATCATTCATGGAGTGTTTTTCCTCAAACATTTCAGTTTTTAAATGTTACTATGTGTTTCAGAACATTCCAAAAACATTCAAAAGTAGCGTTTCCATAATGTTTGAAGAACGAAAAAATGGAATGTTCCCTTAACTTTCACAAAAATGTTTTTTGAGAACTTTCAGAAATGGCAGGGAGGAAGCAGAGACGAATTTGCGTGTCTGCTGTTCAAAACATTTTAGGCAAAAGATAATTGTGTATTTGTACTATTTCATTTGTACTATTTCAATATAAGTGTAGTATGTTTATCAGAATCATTATGTGGATGCTGGGCTAAAGAGGTGTGTCTTTATCAGGAAGGCTATTCCAGAGTTTAGGAGCCAAATGTGAAAAAGCTCCATTAGTAGACTTAATGTATTTTTTCCTGCCTGAATTGTTTTTTACTGTATAATTAATTTGCTAACTGCAGTCTGACTCAGATCTTGACTTCTTCTCCTGTGTCAGACTATGGGAGTGCCTGTTCGTGCAATGAAAAGAGCCCAGATCAACATCCATCTTGACAGAGTAACCGGCTTTCCGTGAGTAATGTCTTCCTGTTTGATCTATTTAATCATGGCGTGCTGATAAACAGGCGTGTATGTTTATATAGTTTTATACTTGAAGGTTTTTCTTTGTTTCCTCAGTTTGACAAGGAATCTCAACGGCACCATTTTCCCCATTGTGTTCCTGAATGGGGTGAGAGTCAGTAGGATGATTTAATCGGCCATTACAGTTGAATCTCCTATTAAGTATGATTACTTTTGCAGTCGGTGGTGATTGACGACGCTTCGGCCGCGAGGATTCACAAGCTGCTGCTGATCGTGACTCTAGTCTCTCATTTCCCTCTCATCCTCGCCACTCTGGGAATCATCCTGCTCTCGGTCGCCATCATCCTCGCCTATCGCTTCTATAAAAACAAGGTAATGATGTGTGAAAGCAGCAGAATCACTATCATTCCCCAGCTTGTTCTTCACTTTCCCACCAAAATTTGCAATGAATCACAAATATGTGACATTGGCCGTAAGTGCAGTTCACACGAACTAAAGCTATGTCATGTGACACTAATTTATGTGCCAAACCTTTCCGCGAATATGTGTCTTTTCTGTGTGTGTTTGTTGTGGAAACAGAACGCTATTCTTCCACTTCGACCTTTATGAATCAATATTCTCATTCACACGGTCACTGCAGTACAGGAGAAAAAAGAAAAGAAAAGAAGTGTGGAGTTTGAGAAAATCGCTCAGTGTTGAAGTCAGCTAAACAAAAGTATGTCTGAATGTTCAAAAATTCTTGGTTATGTAAACATCCGAAGAAACATTAACCCTTAAATTTATGAATGTTTCGTCAATCATTATTATGTATTCAAGTCTTTAGTAGACCAGATTATATCTAACACGGATGGCTCTCTAACTGCCCAATAGTATAAAACTCTCTTGACGTTTAAAAAAAATCATGGTTATGTATCCGTTCAAAGAAATTTTAACCCTTAAATGCATGAATGTTTCGCCAATCATTATTACATACTCGGGTCTGTAGTGACCCGTATCTATATCTAACATGGATGGCTCTCTAACTGCCCATTAGTATAAAAATCTCTTCATGTTTACAAAAAATTATTGGTTATGTAAACGTTTGAAGAAATATTAACCCTTAAATGCATGAATGTTTCGCCAATCATTATTACATATTTGGGTCTTTAGTGACCTAGATCTATATCTAACATGGATGGCTCTCTAACTGCTACAATATTATAAAACTCTACTGATATTTTATAACAATTACAAAAGTATAAAATAAAGCATATTTCGTTACCTTTTGGAACTTTGAAAGGGTTCAATTTGAGCAGATGATTTTTACCATCATGTCCTCCTTCTAAATTAATATTTTGGTCACTGACAACTTCTTCACCAGATCCACCTTCACATGACACTAATATTTGATTACATACAGTACTTGCTCTGCAGTAAATCGCTAAGCCATTTCAGGTTTTGCTGATATATTCTTTTGTTTTATGTCTGGTAATTATGAGTGAAACATCACAACATCATTGTGTATCAGACACTGCCACCCTGAGGAATAAAGGTGAATTGCACTTATTGAGTCGTTAGAGATTCAATTATTGTTGTGCAGAAAAAGTAACACTATTACATACATCGGGTCACTAGCAACCCAATACACTTTTTACAAACAAAATCGAAAACAGACATTCTTTATCATTTTTTTCTTGTTATATTGTTTATAATGAACATATTGAGGAATACTAAGAAGGTTGATGTCTAACTATAAAAAATGAATGAGGAAGGGGGTAGTAAATGACGTCCCAGGTCGCTAAAGACCCAAGAAATGCGTTTAAGGATTAAGGAAACATCCTATTTTATCATTTTGCAAAGATTATGAGAATGTTACTTTTAATGTTCTATGAACAATCTGAAATAAGTAGCTGGTAATGTTTAAAAAACATTAACTTAAACACTTAAACACTTTAAGAAGTGTTCCATAAACAATGTATAAATAATTTTTGTGCTCAAAATGTTATTAAAGACCAGAGTCTGTTTTACAGAAACTTTATTTCTTAATTCTTAACTTAAATGGAGTTACTAGATAGGATATGATACTAAGTTAGGATGTTTTTGTAATTCAAGTCCAGATTACTAACAAACGTTCTATTAATGTTACTGAAAGAACGTTCGAGAGAACCTTGCCTTACTCGGATGACAGATATTAGTTATATCGTTTGAACTATTTAAAAAGACGTTGCACCTTCAGTAGCTTCAGTTTAGTAAGCAGCATTTTTTTGTCAGCATCTCTAACTACCTTTTTAATATGTTGACGTGGCTGTAGTTTAACGGCTTTAAATGACTAATAGCTTGTTTCTAGTGGAGTCGAGGTTTCATCCAGACTCTGCTGTTGTTCAGAATGTGGTTTATGTATCTGTTTGACACAGTTTCCTGTCATAACTCAATCACACGCTTTCCTGAAGTGTCTAACCACCACATGCTGCTGTCCAGATCAATTCAATGCTGTGCTATCTTTGCTTATTAACATTGTATGTCTAACCTGAGCAAATGAACACCATGTTGTGCTGATCTGCTTTTATTTAGATTGAAGTGAAGCGTTTTGATTTCACTGAGGCTTTCCGCTTTGCTCCTGTAAGTTCACACACTCATTAACCATTTCATAATTAACACTACTAGTTCAGGTCTGTTTCACACATCGCACGTCTGTGGTGCATATTCATTTCCGTAATCATATCATGAGCTTGTGTCACATGCTAAACTCCCATAGCCTTCCTGTTGCTCAAACAGTAGATCATGGTGCTGCTAGCATTAACCCAGATAACAAAAATCTGTTCTAAGAACGTTTTGCTAATATTCCCATTAAAATGCTATTTCTGAATGTTCAAAAATGTTTTAAAAATGTTTTTTCTTGGTTATGCAAACGATAAGGGAGCATTAATCATGCTTCAGATATTATGGGAACGTTACTTTTGAATGTTCTCTGAACGTTTTGAAACCAGTAGTAACATTTAAAAAACGTCGGACAAACGTCGTTCCATGAACGATGTATAATAATGTTTTTGTGCTAACGTTTTGAGAACATTATTAAGTTAAAATGAACGTTCTATTTATGTTACTGGATGAACGTTTGTTTATAACTTTGATAGAACCTTGTCAGAACATTCTGAGAATGTTCCCTATTAGCTGGGAAAGTCATGGGTTCGATTCCCAGGAAATGCATGAAATGATCTAATGTAAACCTTAAATGCAATGCAAGTTGCTTGGAATAAAAGCGTCTGGGAAATGCATAGACAAAAATAATTAAAACAAACAGAAAACATGTAGGAATGCACTACTGTATGCATCTACAATCTTTGGTAATATATAAAGCTACATATAATACTTGATTGAAGGACATGAACTCTTTATATTCAGTAACTCCGGCTGAATGCAGATGATTCAAACTTTGGACAAACTTAAGTTAGATGAACTAGCATTTGGATGTAAATGGGATCAGCCTCCTCATGTTATTTGGTTATTGGTTCAATCCCAGTAACTATTTTAACATTTAGAGTTTGAGTTTATTTATTTATAATGCACATTTATGATACAACTAGTGCATCTTGGTTATGTGAATGTTAGAGAAAACATTAAGGGAACATTTGTTTTATTATTTTGCACTTGATTATGGGAATGTTACTTTTGAATGTTCTCTAAACGATCTGAAATAAGTAGTTGGTAATGTTTAAAAAACATTAGACGACATCCAACTTAAACGTTTAAGAAGAAAAAACACTCCAATGAACGATGCATAATTTTGTATGTTTTAAGGTTCAATTTTCTATTATTGTAATGAATGATTATAATGATGTTTGCGAGTCAAACTGAGTTTAAGTGGTTTTAATAAAATTCACCAAAAATCACACTATTAAAATAGTAAATAACAACCATTGCAGATCAAAACAGTATTATATTATAATGAAATTATGACTTAATTTCAATAAATGTACTACAATAAATATGACAACATATAACTGTATTTATGTAGATCCTTAAATTGTATTTAACAAATATTTAAAAAAAATATTTAAATCACAAACTGTGATACAACTAGTGCTTCACAAAACATCAAAATATGACAAAAATAAATCCAAACTAAAATAAAGACCAGGATTTAGTCCTCTCCTGGGTCAGACTCAAAAGCCAGTATGTTCATGCATTCACATGTGTACTCAGAGATGTGTGAAACAGGCTTAACTTACTTCAGCTTGAACTGAATCTCCTCCAGTGGTTAATCACATGATGCTTGCAACTGCTTTAAAACATGCCCTACTCGAGTGCACTCAAGTGTTTGTGCTTCTGACCTTGAATAAAGTCTGTTTTAGGCTGATAACACGCACACGTACTAAATCTGTCTTTTCTTTCTTCTTTTTAGCCATCTGCAAAGAAAGACACGTCGTACGCTCCTGTGAGCGCCAAAGCGGACGATCAAGATGAGAAAAATGGAACGTATATCGGCATGACGCCCGTGGACAAGTCTTAAACTACTCTGTGTGTGTGAGGTTGTGTGTGTGTGTGTGTGTGTGTGCGTGTGCGTGTGTGTGCATGGTCACAGATGCTGTCTAACAAGCACTATCAGTAGTTTGTAGAGCGGTGTGTGTCAGTAAATGACGGTCGTCATGATTCACACACTGGCTCTTCCTCAGGACTGAAGCCGTTTAGAAACAGGCATCTTGATGAACGACTGTAGAGAGTCTCTGTACACACACAGTTCAGGGTCATTCAGCATCCAGCATCTGTGTAGTTACATATTTAAACACTTTGAGCAACATTGAATCTGCTGTAAGTGATTTTTAGGAGTATCACTCACACACACACACTCACACACACTGCTCTCGCTCTGTACTTTGTGCTCCACAGGTCACATAGTTACACACACAAAACCAATATTGAGGCCTAAATTTATGATTTATGTATTTGAATTGCATATCACATTTCCATCCATTTGGATTATACGGTTTTAACATAAATATATTCATAACATAATACATTTTTGTTGTACTTAAGCTGTGATAAAGTATGCAAACGCAGCGCGAGCTTCACTACAGGAAGCAGAAAGTGTCCGACTTCATGTTTCCGTTTTCAGCTCCTCCTCGACTGCAAGCGGCAACTCTCGCGGATCGGTTGCATCCAGCCACAGCCGATGACGAACGCGTCTGTTAGTGGGCGGGGTTTGACAGAGGGCGTGTCTGTAAATGGGTGGGGTTTGACTATGGGCATGTCTGTGAGTGGGTGGGGTTTGACTATGGGCGTGTCTGTTAGTGGGTGGGGTTTGACACATGCATGTGTGTTTTAGTGGGCGAGGTTGGGCATAGAGGGCGTGTGTGTTTTAGTGGGCGGGGTTTGGCACAGCTTGTGTTTAGTGGGCGGGATTTGACAGGGTATGTGTGCTTTAGTGGGCGGGGTTTGGCATAGAGGGTATGTGCAGTTTAAGTCTGTAAAGCTCCTGAAATCACTTACAGCACCTTTAAGAATCAAACACTATATTGACTGAGTTTCATAACTTTTTAAGGCCAAACAAAAGCAATTTTATATTTGTTACCAAATGGTCGGTTCACACAGAATGAGCCATACGTGACTGAACCGTGCCTTTTGTTAGAAATGTTTCTTTTATTCATTTTGCTTCATTTTATTTCAGTGAACAGGCGACATCACATCACTGTGCCTTCTTAAAGATGACTTTATAAGTGTCAAATACTAAAGTTAAGGTTTAATGATCTGGTATTTGTTGATTTGAATTCAGTTTGTCCTGTTGGGGAATATATAATCTAGCGTCTGTAGTCATTTCAGCCGACTCTCTTCTGCAAATGTAAACTTTGATCCTCAAACACTGAACACAGACGAATGTCTGATTATTTTAGATGATTTCAAGGTTTATTGTTTTGAAATGAAGATATGTAAGTATTATTAGACAGAGCAGGACTGCAATTAGATTGCATAGTGTTACTGAACTAATATTTCAGAATCTTTTCTGAAATATGAAAATAAGTATTTTAAAAGGTTCAATATGTATATTTCAATGTTTAGCGGAGATGATCACAT
This sequence comes from Culter alburnus, assembly GCA_028476615.1. Lineage (NCBI taxonomy): Eukaryota > Metazoa > Chordata > Actinopteri > Cypriniformes > Xenocyprididae > Culter > Culter alburnus. Next base: position 119,000 of record JAOTNS010003631.1, read on the forward strand.
GGGTGTTTTGATATGTTACATTTTAATGTTTGTACTAGCTTTCTGTCAACTAGATGCTTTGGTGTAAAATCATAACATAATAACCTCTTACCCTAACTGAAGGTGTGTATTATCACATTGCACTAAAAACACCACATTAAATGTAATTCTGAAGCTGCACGTTTAACGCACTGTTTTTTGAGATGGTCACTAGTTTCGATCCCTGAGCCATTTTATTTGAGTTTCATGATTTCTTTGTTATTATACTGATGTGCCAAATATGAATGAGTTCAATCAAAAATATTGCACTTGATGCGTTTGATTCGCTTGGACGTCAATGGAAAAAATCTCATATTTGTGCCTGAGCTCAAATGATAGTGTCTGTATCTGAGTTGAGACTGAATCTTTGCGCTTCAGTGTGAATGTAATGCATTTCGTGTCTTTTCAGCCTTTCAGGTGTTAAATGACACAGATCTTGCCTTGATCAGTGTATAAACTATAAAACTCAGTGGCCTTCGACCGATGAACAGACTGTTTCTTGTCTTCTGCATCTGTCCAGCTGTTAGATTTCTATATTCAGACTGCACAAATAATTGTACAGTTTTGTATATAAATGATGCCTTTTTTCCTGTGGATTTATAAGAAAATACAATTAAAAAACTTTCTGAAAAGCATATGTTTTGTATTTTATTTTGTACCCATGTTTTTTTATAATAACTCCACCTTTTTTGAATTGTCCATCTGATATAGCTTTATTTTTTAAACTAATCTAGCTTAGTTACATTAATGGTAACCTAAAAACTCATTTTAGCCAAGTCAAAAGGATTTATTTATCACTGGAACCTTAACACATGAATTTATACAAACAAAACTAATTTTATGGGTTAAATCAGGTAAAAATAGCTCTTTGAGGTAACAGATACCATTTTTTACAATGTACTTGCAAACATGGCGGCTCTTATGATATACTAATCATTCATAAGTTGCTTTGGATTACAATTAAATTAATGTAAATGTATGTAATGCACATGTATCTATAGAAGCCAGTTTGCCACATAATAATAATAATAATAATAAAAAAATGACATAGAAAGTTGAAATTGTGACATGCTATCCCAAAATTATTTAATTATTAAAATTGTAAGTTAAAAGTCATTATGCGTTTCATATGTATCCCAGAGACCTAAAATAGAATTGCTAGACTTCAATGGCAGCACTTTATAATGACTTTATTTAGCCACACCAGCCAAAGACTATATATGAAACTTGCTAATTATTGTCTTTGCGATGATAATTAAAGGGTTAGTTCACCCAAAAATGAAATTAATGTCATTTATTACTCACCCTCATGTCGTTCCACACCTGTAAGGCATTCATTCATCTTCAGAACACAAATTAAGATATTTTTTGATTAAATCCGATGGCTCAGTGAGGCCTGCATTCACAGCAATGACATTTCCTCTCTCAAGAGCCATTAATGTACTAAAAACATATTTAAATGAGTTCATGTGAGTTCAGTGGTTCAATATTAATATTATAAAGCGACGAAAATATTTTTGTGCGCCAAAAAACAAGACAAAATAACGACTTTTCAACAATATAGTGATGGGCTGATTTCAAAACACTGCTTCGGAGCTTTACGAATCAAATCAGTAACTCGGAGCGCCAAAGTCACGTGATTTCAGCAGTTTAGCCGTTTGTTAGGAGATCCGAGTCACTGATTATTAGCTCGTGTAGTATCTTTATGGACCTCAAAGGCTTAAAAACTGAAGGAGGTCTAAAGTGTTATATAGAATAAGTTTAAAGCGGTTTTTCAGGACATCATTACTGAGTTTTTTCTGGATGCGCCCTGTTCACTGTGAGGTTTGTTTGTGTTGTTACTCCTCCCCGCCGCTGGGTGGCAGTAGTAGCAGCAGCAGCAGCGACACAGACTCCACAAACTCAGCGTCATTCAGCATTACAACATATTAGCTCAGCTCCCGCACAACAAGGTGAGTTTTACACATATTTACTGCTTTTAGTGTAGTTTTATATTAAATATATGATCTTCTGCTCTTATGTATGATGAGTACATAAGAATGAAGTGTGCGTGTTTCTTTATAGAACAGATTTATGACTATAAACAGGAAGATAGCAGTTATCGAGCTAACAGACTGATACGAGCATTTGTAAACATCATAATGTTTAAAATACATGTAAATATCCATAGTACTACGTTACCATACTTTTAGACGTATACTATGGTATATATATAATATATATGTGTATGTATATATATATATATATATATATATATATATTATATATATATATATATATGAGAGCATACTAAATAATCCTAACGAAAGATAGACAGATAGATAGATAGATAGATAGATAGATAGATAACATCTGTCTGTTCATGGAATAATAGACAGGACATCAGTTCCTGCATTTCAAAGCAAACATCATGTGACTGTTTCCTGTATGTTCTGAAATATGAATATTCTTCAGTTGGCTGTCAGATATGGTTTGCATTCCCTGCATCGTGATTCCTGTGCTGCTGTGGGTGTACAAGCGCTTCCTGGAGCCCATCATCTATCCCTTCATCTCTCCCTTCATCAACCGCTTCTGGACCAAAGCAGCCGTGAAGGAGACGCCGCAGAAACACAGCGCTGTAAGTCACTCCTTCACTCTATCCAACATTAAAGTTTGTGAAACAAAAAAAGTAGGATTTTCCTTTTGCGTTTCACACATCTTTTTGGTGTTTAAAACTGCTAAATCAATCTACATGTCATGTTTGATATTATATTAATCATCATTCACTGTCCTTCATTCTGTTCATCCTCTTTTCCTCAGGATGAATGTAATGGAACGGTGAACGGATCCACAGCCAACGGACCGAAGACGGTGGCCGATAAAAAAGCTGACTGACAGATCGCATGCCTCTGCAATTTTCTTCTGAATGAGATTTTAGTCATGTAGATATAATTTAAAATGTAAATTCCAGCTTTAAATGTACCTCTGCTATAGTAACTAATATATGAACACACACACACACACACCGCTCCTGTCAGAAACATTAAATATACTTTAATAATGTTTAATAAAAATGAAGGTAATTGTTTTTATCATTCCATTATACAGCTGTGCTCATTTTTTATCTCCTACTCAGATTGTCTGCAAAAGTTCTGTATAACTTATATGACTTCATTTAAAATAAATATTGAATTATTTTAACTGTGGCTGGTGCTCTTCCTTCATGAGCTTTCAATGATGGATCTTCATAATAATGTACTGATGTGTGGTACTAAAATGCCTTGTTTTTATCAGTGCCTAAGATGAGTAAAATCTACATTTTTAATATGTTTCTCAGGGATCATCTCAAAAAAGAATCAAATTTTCAGCATTTTAATTTTATTAAAATACATTTTAGCTATTTAGTATAGCAATGTAACACACACTACCAGTCAAAACATTGGACACGGTAAGATTTTAAATGTTTTTAAAAGAAGTATCTTCTGCTCACCAAGGCTGCAGTTATTTAATTAAAAATATGGTAAAAACAGTAATATTGTGAAATATTACTACAATTTAAAATAACTGTTTTCTGTTTTAATATATTTTATAAAGTAATTTATTTCCAGTGATCAAAGCTGAATTTTCAGCATCATTACTCCAGTCTTCAGTGTCACATGATCCTTCAGAAATCATTCTAATGATGATTTGATGCTCAAGAAACATTTCTGATTATTATCAATGTTGAAAACTGTTTTAAGTTTTTTTTTTCTCAGGATTCTTTGATGAATAGAAAGTTCAAAAGAACAGCATTTATCTGAAATACAAAGTAATATTACTCACTACGTTCAAAAGTTTGGGGTCAGTAAGAATTTTTATTTTAATTTTTTTGAAAAGATATTAAAGAAATTAATACTTTTATACAGCAAAAGTGATATTAAAAACATTTATAATGATACAAAAGATTATATTTCAAATAAATGCTGTTCTTTTGAACTATTCATCAGAGAATCCTGAAATACACAATAAATGTTTCTTGAGCATCAAATCATCATATTAGAATGATTTCTGAAGGATCATGTGACACTGAAGACTGGAGTAATGATGCTGAAAATTCAGCTTTGATCACAGGAATAAATTACATTATAAAATATATTAAAACAGAAAACAGTTATTTTACATTGTAACAATATTTCACAATATTACTGTTTTTACTGTATTTTTAATTAAATAAATCCAGCCTTGGAGAGCAGACGAAACTTCTTTTAAGAACATTAAAAATCTTACCGATCCCAAACTTTTGACTGGTAGTATATATATAAGTTTAAGTTATGTTATAATATTTGATATTATTTTCTTCTATTATACAGATGTTTTTTTTTTTTATTGTTGTTTTATGTATGCTTTGCCAATATTGTATGATTTACAGTCATGCCAATAAAAATTTTTTGAATTAAATTGAATTGAATTGATATATATATTTTTTTTTTTTCCCTATCTATCTTACTTGCAATATTAATCTTATTGAAGGAAATCTAATTTAGTAACGTGGACAGGCTGTGGCGCACTACTCAGTTTCACCAGCAGGAGGGGCCGGAGCCCGAAAATTGAGCTGAACGCGTTCTGAGGAACTGACGTATTACGCCAACATGTTCGGATGCGTCATGAATATCAGAAATCGACGGAGACCCAGAGCGCGCGAGACACTTGTGTTGAGAACCATTTCCGGCCGTGTTTGTGAATATAAATACAAAAGAGTCTTTATTCAGCAGTGAATTCTGAGTTTGTAAGTAAATATTTGCTTAATCAAAACGATTGTTCTTTTTAAACCTATATAAAAATACGTATCTAGCTGAAAAATAAATGTATTAATTGTGACTGACGGAGATAATAAACAGTAACATTTTAATTATGCTTTTATGAACATGTATTACAATTTCTGTTTGTGAAAATTTATTAAGTTTAAAAATATTCCAGCCTTGTGCGTTTTAAACGCGTCTTTCGTTAAACTCAATGTATTATAGGCCGCGTCGCGCCCCCTGCCGGCAGTAACGGTCATGACCGCGCGAGTTAAATGCCGTTACGGCTCTGAGGCATTCAGAAGCACCGAGCAGATCGGGGATAAATAAGAGACTAAAGATGGCGACGGTGGAGGATTCATGGGACAAATTCGGATCCAAAACTTCCCTTTGGAATACTGAGTCCAGCGATCCAGTCGCGCACTGAGAACCGCAGAACCCCGCGACGCCGAGCTGAGACCCGGTTCTGCTTCTGCGGCTCCATTACAGGGTTTTCTTGTACACATTCTCGATTGCACTAACAAATAAAGCGGAATTTGGACTCAGATCATCCGAACCGACACCATATCCAGCCGATATGATCCCTGACTGAGTCCGTGTCGAAGTGTAGTTTGGTTCTGGTGCATGGAGGCCGCTGGAGGGAGTCTGTCCGTCCCGGTGTCGCAGTGATTTGGGTCAGAACCGGATCGTGATGTATTTTCTGAGCGGCTGGCCGCGGAGGCTCCTCTGCCCGCTCCGGAGCGGCGAACGGCCCTTTCTGATCGAGCCCAGCGCGCAACGGTTCTACCTGGCCGTGCTGTCCGAGACCCAGATCAGCATCTGGTTCAGCAGGGTAAGAAACACCACGAACTCATACATAACCAGTGGTTTGAGGCATTACATGTTGAAGGTTGTAGGTTTGAATCCCGTACATGTCAAAACTCTCCCAGATCAGGCCCATCTTTAAAGGTGAGCTGGTGTGGCTTAGTGGTTAAAGATCAGAGCTGCTAACCTAAAGGTTTTAGGTTGAAACAAAATGAACATCTAACTTGTTAAAGTATTAAAATGATGTGTGATGTGGCTTAGTGGTAAATGATCAGGGCTGGAGACCCGTCCCAAAGGTTCAAATTCACAATCACTTCATAGGAATCGGGTTTAGTAGGGTAATAGAATTTAAATAGACTTTATACCAGTGGGTTAAGGGTTTAAATGCTGGATGGTATTTCAGCGATCCAGTTAATCCTACAGGGTTTAGTAGAGTTATCCAGTGGTTTAGTGGTTAAAGACTTAAGAACTGTCAACGCTTCATCTAATGTAGACTTTAACCCAATGGTTGTAGGTTCAAACCCTTTGAGGAATCATGAGCATCTGTTTTCAGATGGTTTATTGTGTTTAATTGCTCACATATGGAGAGCTGTGGGTTAGTGGTTAAAGCTGTTCATTTGAAGTGTGTATAGGTTCAAATCCCAAAGGGGTGATTCATGTGAATCAGTTTCAGCAGGGTAAAAACATAAACACTGTCCATAGATCAGGGCTCTGAGTAGTTCTGGGTGGTGTGGCATAGTGGTGAATGATAGGGCTGGGTATTGACACAATTTTCACCATTCGATTATTACTATTTGCTTGCTTGCGATTCGATGTCGATTATTTTGATGTATTTCAGTTACAGTACATGACAAATTTTCTAGAGGAAAAAAAAATCTCTCAACTATAATGCTGTAAACTACACAGAGAGTCCGCTGGTACTACTATAATAATATTGAAGGTTAAATTAACTTATTTATATACAAACACTTAAATTACACTCAATTATGTTTTATTATAAATAAGTTTAGAATTACATAATCATATTTCTACTCCAATTGTTTTTTTTTTAAATATAAACATTTAAATCGCGGCTGTCGTAACTGATTTATTCAAACATGCATTAAATATTGAAGAACATTAAAAATTATAATGAATATGTAACGGTGCATAGCTGTATTTATCAGAATGTTACTTTCTAGAGTTCATTTTTCTAGCTGACTAATGAGTTTATGGTAAATGTAGGTAAATGTGACGTTAAGTGACATTGTTACAAGCTGTTTTATTGAGTCTTTCCGAGGTTGAAACACTGAGCGATTACACGAGACATGATACGGATTTCAGTAAGTTGTACTGTATATTTTAACATACCTTCAGATGTTCATGCATGTTCATGCACGGAGGAGAGGATGATCACATGCTTCTCTTTAACTGAGGCACTAAAGCGATCCGTCACGCCACATTAATCAGCGCCAAAACTGTGTTTATTCTTTGAATCTCATAATAAGATGGACATCATTTGAAATCTGCTTCATATCAAAAGTAACAAAGCACAAAGATTATTGCGATTTATTGGATGGGAGGCGCTACATATTCTGCTCAACTGAAAACAGACTAGACTAATCGATTCTTGTGATTTAAGAATTGATATCAGTTCATAAAAATGAGTATCGATTAAAATCGAGAAATCAATATTTTTTTTTTTTTTTACCCAGTCCTAGTAAACGATCTCAGCTGGTTACACAAAGGTTGTGAGTTTTAGTCCATAATGCATTAATTCCTGCCACCAATGAACATCGTCTGGTTCCTCAAGGTCAAAAATATTACAGTCTCAGTAACCGCATTAATGGTCTAATATTGGGTGCTGTGGTTATTGGGTTCTGTGCTGATACTTGTAGGTTTGAGCCTCATAGCATTAAAATGAACTGACACACAACCACATGATCAGAGCTTTGAGTTCATGTATGCATAATAGATGATGTGGCTTAGTGGTTAAGGTTCAGGCCTGATGACCTGAAGGTTTGAACCTGAGAAGGGTTTATTAATGAGTAACGTTTATCAACTCAATCTAGAGTACTAGAGAGTCTGGTAGAGTTATGTTAGTTGTTTGATTTAGTACTTAAAGTGCTGGTAATCAAAATGTTTGTGCTAGATTTATGTAATAGTAATAATGCACAATAAACAGGTTTATATATTTATCATCCAACTGATTTATTAAACCAATCATCTCATACATTTGAGTCTTTCCTGTTAAACTGCTAGTCACATTTAAACCACATTCATGCTTTTTAACTGATTAAATGTAATGTTTTCACAAATTATGCTGATTTAAAGGAGTTTGGATAAATGCATTGTGAAAAATTAGTATTTGAATAAAATCAAATAGATGCAAATGATAACACATTATGGCAGGATTTGTTTTTTTGAGTGTGTGATTTTCACATCAGATCTCAGAAGGTTTGAGTGTTGTTGATCAATGGTTAAAGTGCAGAAATTCCCCCAGAGTTCACAACATCTCGTTTCAGTTTTCAGTTACAGTTGAAAGGATTAGTTCACTTTGAAATGAAAATTAGCCCAAGCTTTACTCACCCTCAAGCCATCCTAGTGTATATGACTTTATTTTTTCTGATGAACACAATCTGAGTTATTTGAATAAATATCCTGACGCATCTGAGTTTTAAAACAGCAGTGAACAGGGTTCACGAGTATGAGCTGAAGAAAGGCCATCCATCCAAAGCAAAACTCTGCGGGTTAATAAAGGCCTTCTGAAGTGAAGCGATATGTGTTTGTGTAAGAAAAATATCCATATTTAACACATTATAAAGTAAAATATCGAGCTTCCGCCAGAACGCCTTCCATATTCAAGTTATGAAGAAAGTGTAAAACTCTTGCAGTTCAAAACGCTTAAAGGATTAGTTTGCTTTCAAATTAAAATTTCCTGATAATTTACTCACCTCCATGTCATCCAAGATGTTAATTGTCTTTCTTTCTTCAGTTGAAAAGAAATGAAGGTTTTTGATGAAAACATTCCAGGATTATTCTCCATATAGTGGACTTCAAACGGTTGAAGGTCCAAAATACAGTTTCAGCACAGCTTCAAAACATTCTACATGATCCCAGATGAGGAATAAGAGTCTTATCTAGAGAAACCATCACTCATGTTCTAAAAAAGTAAAAAGTTGTAACAATAAATGCTCATCTTAAACTTAAACTTCTTCTCTATTAGAATTCCAGCAGTGTAGACAATGCTAAGTGTATTACTGCCCTCCACAGGTTAAAATTGTTATATACTTGCACTAGCATATTGTATATGAGAATTTAGTTCAAACTTTGACCTGTGGAGGGCAGTAATACACTTAGCAGTGTCTACACTGCTGGAATTCTAATAGAGAAGAAGAAGAGAGCTAGTTCAAGATGAGCATTTATGGTTAAAACGTATATAATTTTAAAAATTTTTTTTAGAAAATGAGTGATGGTTTCTCTAGATAAGACCCTTATTCCTCGTCTGGTATCGTTTAAAGCCCTTTGAAGCTGCACTGAAACTGTAATTTTGACCTTCAACCGTTTGGTGCCCATTGAAGTCCACTATAAGGAGAATAATCCTGGAATGTTTTCATCAAAAACCTTAATTTCTTTTCGACTGAAGAAAAAGACATGAACATCTTGGATGACATGGGGGTGAGTAAATTATCAGGAAATTTTAATTTGAAAGTGAACTAATCCTTTAAGGCCCCGATATACTTCAAGCGAAGTTCTTTTTCGTTTGAAGTTCAAAATATGTGAGCATCTGACGCCGCCCACACCGCTGAGAGCGATAGTTAGATGAATATGTAAAAATGTTGCGCACTTTCACAACAAAATGGAGAAACTCGCAAGGATTTTTTTTTTTAATAAAGCATAAGAAATGCATCTGATCATGGCAACGTGGAAATGTTTGTTGTCTACGGACTTGAGGGGAGAAATGAACACGGACCAGTGGTAGTACAAAGGTGTTTACCAGCTGAAGCAAACTTTTCCAGAAAGTTTCGAACTTCCAAAACAAACTCCATACAAACTTTGTTTCGGCCTGATTTTGTTCGAAATGACGTCACATCAGTTCATTCTTCGATTTTGTTTAAAGTATATTGGGGCCTTTACGCTACATCCTACGCCTTCCGAATTCAATTTACAAAAAAAGCATAACTGACATGATGTCAGTTGTTAAATATGCATATTTTTCTTACACAAACGCATCGCTTCACTTCAGAAGGCCTTTATTAACCCCCGGCACCACGTGGCGTATGTTTATGATGGATGGATGTGGATGGAGACACTTTCTTCAGCTCATACATGTTGATCCCGTTCACTGCCATTATAAAGCTCGGATGCATCAGGATATTTATTAATATATCTCAGATTGTGTTCATCAGAAAGAAGAGAGTCATATACACTAGGATGGCTTGAGGGTGAGTAAAGCTTGGGCTAATTTTCATTTCAAAGTGATCTAATCCTTTAAGGCGTTTTGTTGAAAGTTTGTTTGCACTCGGCTCTGGAGACTCTCACATGTGTTCACTCTTAAAGTAATTCAGAGGTCCTGTTACCACAACTAAAATAAATGCATGCTTGCAAGTTAAAAATTCTAATGTATGTTTTAATTAAACCTTTTAAATTGCAAACATTATTTTAAGTTCTCTTGACATAATAATGTTGATTGTTACATCAACTTAATATCGTCTGTAATTTAAACTCACATTTCTGCGTTAATTTGACTTTTTAAAAAATTAGGTTGTAGTAACTTAATAAAATTCTCTTGATAACTTCTAGTTCTAATTTCTAGTTCTTGGCATGATTTGCATTAGGACTGGATAAGGAGAATAAATGTTAAAATTAAGTGTATTTTATGTGTTTTTAAGTGAAGGAAAAGACCTGTTAGTGTTTAATGCTGTTATGTTGGATATTTAAAAGAGATTTTGTAATGTTGAAGTGTTACCATTGTGCTGAAGAGTAGATACATGAAGATAAACTCTATTGACTATAAACAATGACTGCTCTAATGTTAGTGACAAGTACTTGTTCATTAAATATACATATTAAACAAGTTATGTTAGCATGTGCTATGAACTCTTAATGTTTTTGAGTAATCAACTTAAATGTTTATGCTACAAATTAAGTTCCTCTAACTCAACGTAGCATGTTGATTGAACATAAATTCACTCAAAGTTGTCATAACTCAAAAAAATTGATGCAAACTGTTGTGTTGCTGAGCCAACACATTATGTTTTAGAGTGTGAGGTGATGTTTGATGTCAGAGACTCTCACCTGTGTGTCCTGAAGAGCCCAGACTGTCTGTCTAGAAACACTGTCCTAAAGGTTTATTTGAGTGTTCACAGGTCGCGAGTGCATCAGTGTTCAGGAGACAGACAGACTGTTATTTTTATACCCAGAGAAATCAGAGAGTTTGGCCTCCGACCAGATCTGCTTTTGATTGACACTCCCTAAATATGAGCTTTATTATGTATATTTTATGAAATGTAATTACTTATAATGTAGAAATTGTTCTGTAAAAGCAGCAAGACACTTTATTTTGTGTTGTATAGTGAATATAATCCTATTAAACTCTGACTCTTTTAGCTTTTTGTGTATTTGTCGAGCGTGTTGTTGTTTTTATCTTTCAGTCTGTCGTATTTCCATACAATGCTCATTGTTCTGTGTTCAGTTCCTGTGTAAGTTAGTATTACTATAGTACAGACTGTGCAGACTAAAATCATAGATGGATAGATTTTGACTGATAACCCTGGGAAAATACTTCCAGGTGATCCTTTATATACTTCCCCCCCCATGCACTTCCTGCCATTTAATGCCTCGTTGTTCTGTACTGAGTGTGTAGAGTTTCTCAGACGATCCCGGGAAAGAACGGAATGTGTCAGGAATGTGTGTGTGTGTGTAAAACAAACTCTTCCTCTCCAGCTGTGTGACTCCACCTTCACTCACTCACACACTCACACACACACACTCGTCGTCAGTAGTGCTGAGGTCATGCATATCAAAGCGATCAGCCTCAACACGTTTGCACACACGCTGCCGTCTCATCTCACAGCGTCTTTAACACAGAAGTGTTTCTGCTGCTGTATTTCCTGTCACCAACAACACCTGCAACAGGAATTAAAAGGATTGTTCACCCAAAAATCATCTTTCTGTCACCATTTACTGTGCATGCCTTTCTTTCTTTCTGCTGTGGAACATAAAACGTTTGAAGAACATTGGGAACCAAACAACATTGAACCCCAATAACCCCATTTTTTAATTTTAATTAATTTCTCAAAAATATCTTTTTTTTTTTCCACAGCAAAAAGGAACCAAGTCATACAGGTTTGAAATGACATTTTTGGGTGAACTGTCCCTTTAAAGGGTTAGTTCACCCAAAAATGAAAATATTGTCATTAATTTCTCGCCCTCATGTCGTTCTACAGCCGTAAGACCTTTGTTCATCTTCAGAACACAAATTAAGATATTTTTGATGAAATCCGATGGCTCAGTGAGGCCTCTATTGAGAGCAAAGCCATTCAAACTCTCAAGATCCATAAAGGTACTAAAACATATTTGGAACAGTTCATGTGAGTTCAGTGGTTCTATCTTAATATCTTGTGCACCAAAAAAACAAAATAAAGACTTTTCAACAATATCTATATGGGCCGATTTCAAAACACTGCTTCGGAGTAGACATGTGCCGATATTCGGTAATACGATATATCACGATAATGAATATGCAAGATATTGCTCTCGTGGGAACTTCAAAATACCGTGAATAATTATTACAAATTATTAACATTTTTATAATTCATTTTAAGAATACATTCCCCATCAACCGTATAAAATTGCACAAAACCGCTGTATTCTGTGTCAAGTGGACACGCGCTCAGATGTAAACAAGCCCAGCGTGCATGAGAAGCACATGGCGGAACGAGTAATGGAGATGAATGAAAGCACGTGTTCACTCTCTGACAGCAGAGGGCGCTGATTGAACAGCAGAAATACTGCGGTTACCCCGGAAACCTCATAAACAAAGCAGCTGCACTACTGAACAGTAATTAAAATGCTTCAAATAGTCAGTCAGTTTTTTCTATTCGCAATGTTGTTCATCACATCACCAAATACTTAATACTTAGGCTATTTATTTTCAAACTTAATAATTTTTTATATTTTAATCTGGACTACAACATTCCCTATAATGATTGAAAATGTTCTGATTATTTGTTATTGTTGAGTAACACTTAGTGACATAAGGCTTCATTAGATAACATGTTAATTCATTATTACCAAACTGACAATGAAAAATACTTCTAAAGCATTTATTGATCTTAGTTAATGTTAATTTCTTAGTTTAATAACATTCCTAAAATAAAGTTTTAAATACTATTTAATGGACCTGAGCTAAAACTAACAATGATCAGTTGTATATTTTAACTAACATTATCAAAAAATAATACGTTCTGTAACATATGTAGCTATTGCTCAATCTTAATCTTAGTTAATGCAATAACTAATGTTAAACAATGAGACCTTGTTGTAAAGTGTCACCTGTTGTTCTTTATAATTCTTTTGCACTTTAATCTCTTTGAAGCTTTTACTTTACTATTTTTTTTTTGTGTATTGTATTTAATTGTTCTTTTGTTATAAGAAAAAGTTCTTAAAACTATTATAGTATACTATAACACTTTTTTGCAACTTATTTCAATATCGTGATAATACCGTATACCGTGATAAAACCTTCAGCAATTATCGCAACATGAAAATTTGATACCGTCACATGCCTACTTCGGAGCATGCCAACATTAAAAATTATAATGAATATGTAACGTGCACAGCTATATTTATCAGAATGTTACTTTCTAGAGTTCATTTTTCTAGCTGACTAATGAGTTTATGGTCACTGAATATGTTTTTCTGAGTAAATGTGTTACGTGACATTGTTTACAAGCTGTTTTATTGAGTCTTTCCGAGGTTGAAACTCTGAGCGATTACACATGAGACAGATTTCGGTAATGTCTGTATATTTAACATACCTCAGATGTTCATGCATGTTTATTTCGCTGTAACTGGTATTAAAGCAGAGGAGAGGATGATCACATGCTTCTCTTTAACTGAGGCGCTAAAGCGATCTGTCACGCCACATTAAACAGCGCCAAAACTGTGTTTATTTTTTGAATCTCATAATAAGATGGACGTCATTTGAAATCTGAGACTTTGCTTCATATCAAAGTAACAAAGCACAAAGATTATTGCGATTTATTGGATGGGAGGCGCTACATATTCTGCTCATTCATCAACTGAGAACAGACTAGACTAATCGATTCTTGGGATTTAAGAATCAATATCGGTTCGTTTTTTTTTCTTTTTTTAAACCCAGCCTGTCTTTATAACTCATTTAAACTCATTGACATGTAAAGCAGCAGCAGATATGTATTCACATAGATTCACACTTACACAAGAGCTGGTGCAATGCATTATCAGTGTTTGTGTTTGTGTGTGTTGTGTAACACTGTGAGATCATATATTATCTGTTCTGTGAAGGAACCTGTAAGATGAGGACTAGAGTTGTAAACGTGTAAGTGAACAATAACCATCACAAACATTCAGATGGTCAAGTTTATGGTGTTCAGAGCAGGGTTGCCAGGTTTTCACAACAAAATCCGCCCAGTTGCTACTCAAAACTAGCCCAATCGCATTTCGGGGGGGTCCCCCGGTAAAAATCACGCTCTGGGGGGTGAAATAAGCATTTTTTTGGCTGGGTTCCCCAGGTAAAATTCGCATTCTAGGGGCTAAATATCACATTATTAGGGTCGCTTGCAACCAGCAGCAACACTGTTAAAGTAGCCCAATGACTTGGCAACACTGGTTCAGAGTCACTTTCACAATGCTGATCTGTTTATTTGAGCGGCCAGACTTGTCATTTTCTGACTTAGCCAATCGTGTGAGTTTAGGGCGGGGCTATCTGTTTGTTTGACTGACCAATGACAGACAGAGTGTTTGGAAACAGTCATAATTATCTTTTCAGGTGTTGTCTGCACATTTGCAGTTTTGACCTAAACTATCAGGCAATTGGGGTTATTAGTGATCAAATGAACTGGTTTTTCAGCACACGCTTTGAGTTCATTGTGTGGCGGCACTCACAGATCTGAGCCTCAGTTCATGTAACGTCATTACTGAACAAAAGCAGCTTATGACTGTTCTTTAGTGGTATGTACATGTATGGGCTTCCTGAGTTTAGTTCCAATCAGTAAAGGCCTCGATCAGCTCATCATTTGCTCTTTTGGATATTGTTGTATGTGTTCTAGTTTGGACACACTGTGAGTTGGCACATGGGTTGAATCTTGTATAAACATGTCTTTAATCGTGTTGCTGTCGTCAGTGTTGAGTAATCAATGATCAGCTGTGATTTTACCATGACTGAGAGAGTTTTAGAGCTCCGCTCATGATCTTCTGATAATGTGTGTCTTCACGTCTGATGATTTTTTGGGTCAATTGAATAATTTAAAAATAGATCTTGATGTGCTGTGACACTGAATCTATGTGGTTTATTAGTGTTGTGTTCACTTGTCAAACATAGACACACACAGATGTGAAATATGATGATGATTAGCACGATACTGCTGCTCTGTTTTTCTGTTACAGTTCACAACAGAGCTACACGAGGACAGTGAAGGAGTTTTCTGTGGTGATTGAGGTTGAATTCATGTTTATTTGTGCAGCGCTTTAAACATTACAAATCGTACCAAAGCAGCTTGAGAAAAATGCATGTTGCAAATATTACATCAGGTTAAAAATATGATGCAGAATGTCCAGACTGAATTGTCTTTTGTCTTCATGATTTAACAAGCATTATTTATTTGCCCATGCTCAGTGAGATCTGCTGCTCTGTATTCACATGTATGTTGATTGTCTCATAGGACAGGAAATGACATGTTCTTTGTGTAAGTGTGTTGAATTCAGATCTCGACTCACAGCTAGGGTTGGGGATCATTTGAATTTCCCTGATTCCCAGTTTCAATTTCAATATAATACATATTTATTCTGAGACTTTTTGCAAAACATTCTGCTGCAGCTGAATACCTTGAACAAAAATCAACAGCCTAAAGAGCAACCAACTAATAAACTAGACTCATATAAATTTCAGACATCATTAAAAGCAAGTATACAGCCAGTAATACAATAAAAACAAATAAGCAAATTAGCAATAGCACAAATACAACTGAACAAAGTTGTAAATTGAAATCAATCCTTATTAAAGTTACAAAAGTTATTCAGTCAAGATCATTGAGTGATTTTCTTTGTCTTTTCTTTATTATTTATTAACAGACAGCTGCAGGTTTATTAGGCTGCTGTCACTTTAAGAGTTGTATGGATCCAATATACTGATACACATGCGTTTTCTTTCTCAACTGTTTACGTTCACTTAAGGCATAACGACTGTTTACGAGGATGTTTTGACATAGTTTTGTGTGTATTTGTCCGTTCAAGCACAAGATGATGTGAAAGAAATCTGAATTCAGTATTCACACACTATCTGAGAGGCGGCGAGTGAAACTCGAGTGCTGAATTGAGTTCTCTTTCGCATCTCCTTGTGATTGATTGGTTTAAAACCACACTAAAATGCACACAGAGGAACCGATAAGCAGAATCTAAATTTTAATTTTATTACAAGTATCCGATTCCTGGCCTTAATGGATTAGTTCACTTCAGAATTAAAATTTCCTGATAATTTACTAACCTCCATGTCATCCGAGAAGTTTGTCTTTTTTTCTTCAGTCAAGAACAAATGAATTACTTTTCGATTGACATAAACATCTTGGATTACATGGGGGTGAGTAAATTATCAGGAAATTTGAATTCTGAAGTGAACTAATGAGTGAACTAACCTTTAAGTATCCAATTTTTGATTCCCAACCCTGAATGTTCAGAGTACATCAACCATAGTACACTACATAGTGGACAACTATCTGTCTGTTGTGTAACTGTGCATATGATTTACATGCATTCTTTGTTAGAGCTGTTTTTCTTTCTCCAGGCTGAATGAAAAGTATCACCACTGAGTGCTTGCTTGGCTAAAAATGTGCTAAAGAAACATTTGCACCTACTATTGGTGTCATTTAACTGCAGTTTTACAGAGTAACATCAGTCGTTGGATAACATGAGTTAAAAAACATTCACGTTAAAAATATAAATATCCCGGGTTGCTATGGGTACAGGTGTTTTATCAAAATAAAGTCGGTCCTCCTGGATCCGCTCGCGTCTGATAGTAAATACAGCTGTCAATCACAGACACTTGCTGTTAATGTTTCTCTCGTGTGGAATCTAAAGCCTGTCTGACCTTTCGTGACCCCTGAACGGAACGCATGAGGAACGACCTTCGCACACACATGCTGAAAAGTAAAAACAGATTCTGTGACATTAGTGTTAGTTTTACACACATGAATGTGTGTGTGTTGAGGTTTAGAGCTCCCTGTTGGCTGAATGAAACCAACACTTTGCTTCCATTTTTGGGTGTTTTTCTTTGTGGCCAAGCGCTGTTCTCATCCGCACATCCATCTCTCGTTTCTCCTGATGTGTTTCCCTGCTGCTCTTCATTTCACTAGGAGAACTTTGTGCATTTCTGTTGAGAATAAAGACACAAACACATAATGAATGTCATTAAACTTTTATTTTTCTTCTATTAGAATTAGATGATTGCGAATCTGTGTTGTATTACTGGAAGATTATTGGTTATTCTCATCTTTGTCTGTAAAGTTTGACATCATTTCATATACATGCAGTGAACATAACAATAAAACAACTTGAATATATCTCTGTTAATGTTAAAGGAGACCTATAATGCCCTTTTCACAAGATGTATATAAGTCTCTGGTGTCTCCAGAATGTGTCTGTGAAGTTTCAGCTCAAAATCCCCCACAGATCATTTATTATAGCTTGTCAAATTTGACCCTATTTGGGTGTGAGCAAAAACACGCCGTTTTTGTGTGTGTCCCTTTAAATGCAAATGAGCTGCTGCTCCCCGCCCCCTTTCCAGAAGAGGGCGGAGCTTTAACAGCTCAACAACAACAAACCTGGAGAATCTCACGCAGCCAAAATGAGATTGTCAGTAACGGTGTTCAGCCTTACATTGTTCAAACCGGGAGTCGACACTGATGGAGAGACTCAGGAAGAAGTTACAACTTTTAGAATGAAACTGGACGTTTCTGAATGGTTAGTGGATAAATTTATGTAGTTGCTGTGGAGTTGATTCAACTCATCCACTAGCATGTGCCATCATGTTCATCTTTTGTGTTGTTTGTGAAGCAGTCCGGCGTAAAATGACGGCATGACAACAACACTCTACTACAACAACTCTTCCTCTTCTCTAAAGCAGCCCAACATGGCCCCGCCCCCTTTGTTGTGTGTTCTCAGGGGCGGGGTTTATGTAAATGTTGGGGTTTGTGATGTCACCAACGCAGGAAGAAGCATGTTGTAGTCCTTAAACAGTGATTTCTGTAAAAAAAAAAATCCCTTTGCATTGAACTTTGAGCATCTTGACTTTGCAAATGTTTTTATGCACAATCGGAAACATTGCACATTAACTAAAGTTTTAAAAAAAATGAAATCATAATCAAGGACCCCTTTTAATCTTTACTTTCACATTCCAACTAGTTTAGACATGTATTTATTTAATGCGTGTGTGCGTTTACTGCAGTTGTTAGTTAGTTCCTCTACATGTTCATTAGACATGTTTTGTTTTTAGCTAGATATGCAGTTGCTTAGATGTTTTATTGCAATTGTTTTGCTGTTTTTTGATCCAGCAGGTGAAATCGGTGCATCTGATCATTTAGTAAAGTAGCAGCAGCTCAACACTAGTGATGATTGACTTAGTGCATAATGAAACCACATTGATTCGAATGAATGTTTTGAATTCACATGTCTAATTGTGTCTGTCTCTCTCTGTCTGTCTGTAGCCCAGCGTGTTGATCGTCAGTTATATTGAGTCTGGGAAAGCGGCCGCACAGTTCGGCTTCTATCAGCAGGTGGAATGGAAGCCAGACGACTCCATGATCGCAGTGGCGGTGAGTAAAACACGTCTGTCTCTGTTGTGAGTGCGCTTTATGATGAGGCTCCTGTCATCCGTTTAGAAGCTGTACTGAGGTGAACCATCTGTCTGTTATGTAGCAAGAGCTTAGACATGTTCAGACTGCTAGGTAGTCCTGTTTAAGTACTTACTGAGATTGTTTACTAGCCGTTTTGTGCGTTCTACAAACTCATCTTCATTTTTTCTTTGCATAATATCAGTTTTATGTGGATTTAATGTGGATTTTGAAATCAAAATTAGAGTTTTGTGACTTAATTAAACCAACTAGTCATCAGAAAATCCACCTAGTTGATTTACAAAATCTGTAGTTTTGCACAACTGTGGTCTTGTATTTGGAGATTGATTGATTGCTGATTGTTTCTTCAACCACAAATGCTCCCTGTATGTTCTCCTTGTTGAGCGTTGAGTAGAGGACCGTTTATCTCACCACAAATAACCCTAGCGAGCCGCCCACATTGGCAGTATTTTAAGGCATCATGGATGGAGGCTGATCCAAAAGTTAGGCGGCATAATTATTCCGGTCGCACATCATGTCCTTCACAGAGGAGACGATTGTTTAAATGTTAATGTGAGTTTGTGCAGTCGAGCGTCCGTCACTTGTGGAGGGGCGCGCGGCATACAGTGAACAAAAACTGTCATTTCTCTTTTGTTAAGCTGCATAATTGCTGTCATTCTGCTCTATTAATGCAGACAGACAGACAGAGATGAGGAGAGACAGCTCGACGTTTGTCTCTTTACATGCGGCATAAAAGACTGAACGCGCGTTCATGTCTGTCAGTCACATTCATACGCCGTTCCCTCTGATGGCAATACAATACAGTGGTTGTGTCAGATATTCCTTCCATTGATCCATCACATCCTCTCTCAAACTTCGTCTTTAAGGAGACATTTGTTGAATTATGTCTGCTCTGTTTTTAAATTTGCGCACGCATGTAAAATAGATGTTTTGCTGTTTTTTCAGCATCTTGCGCCATGAGCACCATGTTTAAAGATGCTGTGTTCTTTAGTTTGTGTCCTGAGACACATGCATCTCTGTGCCCCAGAACCACCTGTGTTGTTGTTGTTGTCGTCGTGTGTCCTCATCACATGGGTCTGGTTCTGTCAGATCGCATCAGAAGCGTCACGCGTGTTCAGACACCAGAGCTCCGTGTTTCCACTGCCTGACGTCACAGCGGTGCAGAATTACAGCACAACCTCAGGCTCCATTTCACAGCGCCGTTCTTCTGTGTCTGAATAAACATTGAGTGTTTAGTCTTGATACCGATGGTTTTGGGTCATCGGCACTACCTGATACAGGAAATGACAGATGATAGACGATTATTGGCTTCATGCAGTTTAAACCATTTGATTGACAGTGTTTGACTCTCCATCCTGCAGGTTCATTAACACGAGTCACAGATTATGACATTCACATGGATATGTTAGTTTATCTCAGGTCACTTCAAAATGTCACACATCCCCTTTCTATCGCAGTCGCAATACAGCCTCATCAGACTAGACATTTAAATATGTATTGTGCATTAATGTTGTACAATAGTAGCGGTGCACTGCTTGTAATTACAGTTTTTAATCTTAAACGTGTGATTTGCGTTCAATGTGTTTGCAATGATTTTGTTATTTAGTATATTACTTTAGAATATTCCAGATGATTCCTGAGGGAAGCGCTTCATTTCTCTCAGGACAGCGTCTCTTTTACTGTTTATACTGCAACTGAGAGCCCAGAGGATCATAGGATATCTGGGTTTACTGAATTATTCTGAGAAACTCAAACGCAATGATGTTTTGCCATTTTGTGAAACCTATCAAGAACATGTTCCAGATCTCAAAAGATAATAGGAAGAAATTGAATAAAGAAATGCTAATTTCCAGTTTTTATGACATTTAATTACGTTTTCATACAAAATTCTCTTCACTGCAAAAAACACCCACATATAATCAAATCAAATAACTATTTTCTATGAGTGTAGAAAATAAATCAATGTAATGATTTTCATTACATTTATTACAGCAATGAGTTTTATTATTATTATTATTATTATTATTATTATTATTATAAATTAAAAATTATAATAATTTATATCATAATTTGATATAATTATTATTTATTTATTTATTTATTTTTCATGTTTAATTGTCATAATGTCACAATGTCAAATGTGGTTGCACACAGTAGACCAAGTACAAAGTAAAATTAACTATTTAGTATATAGTGTATGTGCGAATCACAATTTTTGTTTAAAATAGAGATTACGATTCTCCCACAATTCTAAATAGACAACTAAACAAAGTAACATCATTTACTAGAGGTTCTGACATAATGTTAATATCTGCAGTGTATTATAAAAATATCTAATTCATTTGAATAGATTTCTTTTTTGTCGATTTGAGTGAATGATTCAATGACTCACTCAGTCTTCACTTGTTTCATTACTGAATGATTACAGCATTTTTAAATTCTTCTCTTGAATTAATGATTCAATGACAAATACATATTTTAAGTCACTTGTCACCACCTACTGGTGTAACAGTGTAACTGATACAATCTTTATTTGAAGCATCAATTTACTATATTATTTTGATTGCTACCGTAGACATCAGTGTTTATATCTGAACTATAAACTTTTATCTCAGACAGTACTTCTGTGATCATATGAATCATTAAAGGTGCCCTAGAATTAAAAATTGAATTTATATTGGCATAGTTAAATAACAAGAGTTCAGTACATGGAAATGACATACAGTGAGTCTCAAACACCATTGTTTCCTCCTTCTTATATAAATCTCATTTGTTTAAAAGACCTCCGAAGAACAGGCGAATCTCAACATAACACCGACTGTTACGTAACAGTCGGGATCATTAATATGCACGCCCCAATTTGCATATGCCAGCTCATGTTCAAGCATTAGACAAGGGCAGGACGTCTGGATGTGCACAGCTGAATCATCAGACTAGGTAAGCAAGAACAATAGCGAAAAATGGCAGATGGAGCAATAATAACTAACATGATCCATGATATCATGATATTTTTAGTGATATTTGTAAATTGTCTTTCTAAATGTTTCGTTAGCATGTTGCTAATGTACTGTTAAATGTGGTTAAAGTTACCATCGTTTTAATGTATTCACGGAGACAAGACTGCCGTTATTTTTATTTTTGAAACACTTGCAGTCTGTATAATTCATAAACACAACTTCATTCTTTATAAATCTCTCCAACAGTGTAGCATTAGCCGTTAGCCACGGAGCACTATCAAACTCATTCAGAATCAAATGTAAACATCCAAATAAATATCATAATTACGCGATTAGACATGATGCATGACGAACACTTTGTAAAGATACATTTTGAGGGTTATATTAGCTGTGTGAACTTTATGCTGTTTAAGGCAAGCGCGAGCTCCGGGGGCGGAGATTTAAAGGGGCCGCAGCCTAAATCAGCTCATAGTTACTGATGCCCCAAAATAGGCAGTTAAAAAAATTAATTAAAAAAAATCTATGGGGTATTTTGAGCTGAAACTTCAGACACATTCAGGGGACACCTTAGACTTATATTACATCTTTTAAAAAGACGTTCTACGGCACCTTTAATGACACTGTGTGGTTGAAAAGACAGTTTGTGAAGCTGTTTCATATCTATACATGACAACAGATCTCTCTAGATCAGAACGCAGATCTGAATGTTTACTATGATCGTACTTGACAAAGGTTTAATAGACACGAGAATTGTTGTCATTTAACGATTTTGTCTTTTAACGAACATGCAACTATGTATTTTGGAGGTGAAATGTGACCTGGATGACGCTCTTCCCAACAACACTTTCCATCTGAATCAGTTAGTGTGAAGTTGCAGATTAAATAGTACAAACGCTTTCTTTGCTGTGCTCATAAAACCGTGTCCCTAATCTGATCTGGTGCTTCACAGACACAGAATCTGAGCGTAACCCTCCAGACGATACAGTATTGTGCTTTAATCTTTCAGTGGTGTCTCGTGAAAGTCTCTCTGAGCAGAGCAACCAGTGCAGGCTTTCAAAGTGCAAAGGCAGATAACAGCGGGTCGCTTTTGGATGTTTAGTCTGGAAACAAAACTCCGTGAAACACTAGACGCCTCCACACAGCCTGTGAGCATCGGTCCATGCGTTCACCACAGCGGCTAATCGATGGAGCATCATGGGTAATATTGGCAGGCGCTTATTGGCATCACTGTTTCCAAAACATTCCCAGGAGTTCAGTGATTGGCTGGAGCTTCAGTGAACTTCATTCGCCTCAGAAAAGCGTCCCAGAAACAGACCTGTGTGGGCTGCAAGTGATAAAACCTTCATGAATATTTCCCACAATCCTGCAGAGATGAAGCTGAAAATAATCACTGGGTTTCTCACTGGCTGCAGCATGTTCATCTTCTGTCTAGTTCTAGTATATCTGTATCCGTGCTGATTTTGGGCTCCTTTCGAGTTCAGTAACTTCACGCAGCTCTCACAGCAGAATTGAATCTGATAAGTTTTGTTTTGGCTGCTGTGCAGAACATCGATGATACGCTCCATCCCATCGGTTAGATCTGAGCTTTTGTTGAGTTCCTTTAGGGGAATGAGGTGCTCTTATGCTTCAAATCAAATCGTTTTCTCTGAGCCGTTTGCTACAGATTATCTCCAGAAGCTGTTTTCTGGCTCTGAATGTGCGTGTCTGTACATGAACACAACCTGTGACCGAAACGCTCTGCACATGCATGTGATTCTGAAACATGTCTGACATGTTTGTATCAAGCCGATTTAAAAACGCACTCGTGATGCATTAGCTGAGCTTTCCTGTCTGTGTTTGTGTATTCATGTACTCGGTTGGTTGGAGTTTGTCTGCATGACAGAAACACAAAATGCATCATCAGAAAGATCAAAAAGGAAGTCAGAAACATGCAGCGGTTTGAAGAAGAATGTAAATCTAGGGCTGGTGAGCTGCTGAAATCTGAGCAGGTTTATTCTTACCACATCAACACGCCTGAGAAACGCTGACTTGAGTGTTTTCTCTGTGTTTTGACGCTTTTATCTTCCTGTCTGTATGTAAATGTGCTGATCGCTGAACCCTGGTGCCTTCCTAAAAATCACATTACGGTGGTGGTTGCTTTAGTTTATTAAAAACTCCCTTTAGGGAGTAACCCCCATTCAAGATTTTAGCACTGTGGTTTTATTTTATTAAAGTATCATATATCATAGTTTTATGCAGATTTAAACAAAACATTTAAGTGTGTTTTACTTCTTCTATACTTCTGTTTTTTGAGTAAATGAACATGTTTGTGTGAGATTCACCCATATAGTGTGAAAGAGTTTGTCGTTGCAGCAGGATTACACAATATTTAGCTTTATTTTAGCCAATATTATAGCTTTGATGGCAGAATGATCATTTTTAGATGTATTATCCTATAAAAAGTCAGACAAGAGCACATTACTGCAAATGCCTGATTCCATTCGTGTGTCTTTGGGGGCTTTCACGCCGGGAAGTTATAGAAACTTGTTTATAGGAACTAGCCACCAGTGCAGTCCTGCGAGAACTAAATGTTCCCCTAGCGTTATTCCCCTAGGGCAATTTTCCTGGTTACATTTGTAAGTTAAGAATAATTTATATAATAATTTGATAGTTATTCATGTTTAATTGTCATGAAAATAATGTCACAATGTCAAATATGGTCCCAAACAGTAGGCCAAGTACAAAGTAAAATTAACTATATAGTATATAGTGTGTGTGCGAATCACAATTTTTGTTTAAAATAGAGATCACGATTCTCCCACAATTCTGAATAGACAACTAAACAAAATAACATAATTTACTAGAGGTTCTGACATAATGTTAATATCTGCAGTGTATTATAAAAATACCTTTTTGAGTGAACGATTCAATGACTCATTCATAAAGATTTCACTTGTTTCATTACTGGATAAATCAGCGTTTTTAAATGAATCTCTTGAATGAATGATTCAATGACAAATACATATTTTAAGTCACTTGTCGCCACCTACTGGTGTAACAGTGTAACTTTATTTGAAGCATCAATTTACTATATTATTTTGATTGCTACCGTAGACATCAGTGTTTATATCCGAACTATAAACTTTTATCCCAGACAGTACTTCTGTGATCATATGAATCATTAATAATGACACTGTGTGGTTGAAAAGACAGTTTGTGAAGTTTGTTTCATATCTATACATGACAACGGATCTCTCTGGATCAGAACGCAGATCTGAATGTTCGCTGTCATTGTACTTGACAAAGGTTTAATAGACAGGTTTAGACAAGAGCACATTACTGCAAATGTCTGATTCCACTCGTGTGTCTTTTGGGGGATTTCACATCGGGAAGTTATAGGAACTAGCCACCAGTGCAGTCCCGCGAGAACTAAAACTTCCCCTAGGGTTGTTTTCCTGGTTGCATTCACACCAGAAGTAGGAACTCTGAATTGACGTAAGCTGTCACTCACGTCCTGCCGCTCTGGTTCTTGTACGGGACCTTTATTTTGATGCTGAGAACAGTTAGCCAGAGCCTGAGCACACTGCACTCTCGTTCTGTCTTCATTAGTTTGATCTGTTTAGCAGTCCTATATTATACATTATTAGATTACATTATTAGTGGTTGATACCCGGTGTCGCTAGAAATTCATAGTGCCCTATAATACACCCGGCGCAATGCGACGCAAGGCGCAGCACAAGTGTGTTTGCTAGTTTGCGTCCGGCGCCGTTCGCGTTTTCCCGTTCAGGGTCACGTCCTTAAATTAGTAAATGCATTTGCGCCAGTTAGTGCGCCCATGGGCGTGCTGGTCTAAAAAAGAGGTGTGTTCAGGCGCATTGCCGGCAAATTGCTATTTTAAGGAGCTGAAAATAGACTGCGCCATAGACCAACTCAAACCTGGTCTAAAGTCTAAAGTCAATGGCACAATATTTTTTTGTTAGAGCGCGTTGGTAGAAACTGCGCCTCTGGGCGCGTCCACAGTGCGCGTTGACTTTGCTTATTACACACAGGGATGTGCATCACACAAACATGCCAAATATTAAAAACAAAAGGATTACAGTGTAAAAGAATATTATTGTGTAGGCTACATAAATATAAAAATGTAACTTCGTTTAACTTCGCGCACGAGCAGATCGGTTTCTTCGCTTGAAAAGCGTTCAGCTTTTCCGCCAACAAATTCCGCCATGTAAATAGCAATCCGCCATGGCGCGAGCGCATCTCGCTCTTAAAGGGAATGGGAGATGACACTCTGATTGGTTTATTGAACGTTACGCCCATTACTCATTAAGAGAATAGGGACAACCCATTTCAAAAATGCACCCCGGCGCACGGACCGTTTTTCCGTCGTTAAAATGGCAAAAGTGGATTTGGACACGCCCTGAGTGCACCTGCGCCGTGCGCTTTACACTTTGCGTTTAGATCGTTAAAATAGGGCCCATAATCATGTTTCGCTGGTTCTCTTCTCTCCATCTATCGCGGTTTTCCATGTTCGTGGAGTAAATACACTTGCTGCATCCCAATTTGCCTACTTATACAACACTCTAAAAGTATGTTTTTTTTTGTTTTGTTTTTTGTGAACAAAAAGTACATAATTTTGAGTGTGTAGCAAAAGAGTATACAGGCTTTGGGACATACTATCACTTCATATTGCGTCTTTGCTCTCTGTCACATTCTGTCACCGTTAACTGGCCTGTCATTCATTTTAAATCCTCTACATTTCATTTAGCTAATTTCCTACTGTATCGGAGAGAGAAATGCACGGACTGTGTTTATACGGCTTTTTAAAAATGGCAGGTGCCGGTGTCTCGCATGCGTTCGGCCAATCAACATACACTTAATACGTCACTGGTAGGAGCTAAACGAGTTCCTGTAACTAAAATCGTCCCCAGTTCCTGCGGTGCGGACACAACAAAAAGAGGTACTTCCACCATGAGTTATAGGAACTATGAAAACATTCCTCTGGTGCAAAAGCCCCTTTTATGTCAGAATAACTGTGCATGAATTACACCTGCAGGCTGAATGAGGACACGACGTCTCTTCTCATCCTCATGCATACATTGATGTTTCTTCAGTGAATACAGGTGAAGATGGTCTGTTAACCAGAACAGATTTCATCATGATTCTGAGCTGTTTTCAGCTGTCACACAGCAGCTATCATCATTTTTATCTCATCTGAAGGAAATGAGAGGGATGCTTCTCTGTGTAAAATTTCACAATTTATGCACAATTTTTTTTTTTTTTTTTTTTTCAATGCATTTGTCTTACCATGACAGATGACTGAAGACACTTTCTTACACTTTATTTTCTGCAGTCGGAATTCCTATGCACTTGGAAACGCTCCATTATCCTGTGTGCACGTATCGGATCAAATCCGCTGTTGGTCCGGTTCACTCCTGTAATCATCCTTCAGCAAACAACCAGTTCAGGACACACAAATGAGCCCGTATAGACACAGTTCAGCATGGCAGCAGTGTAGATACAGTTAAAGCCTGTTCACCCCTACAAAATCTCAATCTGAACCCTTATAATGATGAAAGGCCCCTACCATAGGTATTGTATTTAGTATTTTATTTTTTTATGTTTTAGAAATTTTTTTTTATAGCTTATTTTTTATTTGATTTAATTTCTTAGTTTAATTTTTTTATTGTTTATAGTTAGTGCATTGTTATTAATTGTTTTAATTGGATTATTTATTTTTGTTTTAGATTTTAGAATTTATTTTTTATTTTATTTTTTTATTTGACTTTTTTTGCTACTTATTAGTTATTTTATTATTAATCATTTATTATTTCATTTAGATTGTAGAATTAAATGTATTTTTGGATTATTTTAATTTATTTTTTTATTTTTAATTTACTGTTTATTAGTTATTTTATTATTATTATTATTATTATTAATGATTTATTTTATTAATGATTGATTTTTATTTTAATTTAGATTTTTAGAATTAAATTTTTTAGTTTATTTTTTTTATTTGATTCATTTTATTTTGTTTTGCTATTTACTATATTGTTTATTATTATTTATTATTTTATTTAGATTTTAAAATTTAATTTATTTTTAATTGATCAATTTATTTTATTTTTTGTTGTACTGTTTATTAGTGATTGTTTTATTATTAAGATTTATTTTTCGATTTTTAGAATTAAATTGTATGTATTCTTTGATAAATCAATTTATTTATTTATTTTTTTAATGAAATTAAAAACTAACACTCATATTTAAGATTTCTGTCCAGATGTTGATAGATGTTGAAGTGA
The DNA here is from genome assembly GCA_028476615.1 of Culter alburnus. Lineage (NCBI taxonomy): Eukaryota > Metazoa > Chordata > Actinopteri > Cypriniformes > Xenocyprididae > Culter > Culter alburnus. Next base: position 146,902 of record JAOTNS010003631.1, read on the forward strand.
TATGTAAAGCGACTGTGATGCACTTTCACTCAGGCATGCAAACATTTCTCTGTGACTGATGAAAACTCAAATCATGTTCAGTGTAAATCGAAGCGATGCAAAACAACCGCCCGAGTCTCTCGTCGTGTTTCACGTTACTCCCGGCGTGACGGTGACGTTGTGTGAGCGTTTTCTTTAGCCGTGTTCCATTTGTACTCTGACTTCTGTGCGAATCCTCCGTCGCCCAGCAGCCAACAATAACAGGAAGGAGTGACATTCCAAGAGCCTTTGTTTGATTTTCTGGGACTCGTTCGGATCTTTGAGTGTGTAAAGACGTCAGTTCATCACGTTTCATGGGTCGTGAGTGTGTGAGTGTGTTTCAGACGTCCTGTATGAATGATTCAGATGATAACAGATGTTCAGTCCCGGCTCTGGTTACCTCACTTTCCTGCATATTAAAGGCTGTCTAGTTAGTTTGTTGAAATAAACATCCGTCTTGTGTGATTAGAGAGAGAGAGAGAGAGAGTGTGTGTGTGTGTGTGTGTGTGTGTACTGTAATATACACTAATATATTTTGAGATTTAAAATAAAATATATTTTAAATTAGAAAAAAAATCCATGCTGTTTCTATCATATTTTAGCATATATTCCACATATATTTTCCCCTGATGTTGTGTTCTTGCATTCTGCACTATATTTTAAAATAGTATCAGATGTTTGTCTTGAATTTGTTTTCAATGTGCAGTGCATTCTGGGATTATCTTCATGAAGATTTTATGTGATGATGCTTTACCATTCCTCAGAAGGAAGAATGTCTCAGCCTTCCTTTAGAAATGTCTATGATGCACTCGGTTTATGATCGGATCTGAAGTTCAGTCTGATCTCAGAGCAGTTTCTCAGCAGGTTCACACAGGTTCAGACCTGCAGGAGTCCCATCATCATCATCATCATCATCTCTCTGTAAGGCTTGCACAGCTGCTGCTTACGGTTACTTGACTAGTCAACTAGGGAAAATGAATACATCTTTAAATGTGTTGGTCCAGTTTCCCTTTTCTCATTCATGTGACTTATAATAGAATTGGCTGTTTCAGGTTACTGAGCTGAAGTCATGTGATCCACATCTAGTCAGCACAGGCCTAATGCTTCAACCAGTGTTATTTTAGCATCAATCTCTAATGCTATTAGAGACGTTCATATTTTAATTATTAGAAATAATTATTTTTATATTTCTGTTTTCACTTTAATTTTAGTTAATGTTTTTATCATTTTTTTTAAATTATTTTTTAAATATGCCTATAGTTTTTATTTTTTATTTATTAGTTCTAGTTTATTTAGTTTTAATTATTTTAGGACTTGGACTGGGGGAAAAAAAAAAAAAAAAAAAAAAATATATATATATATATAAAAAATAAACTTGTATTTTAGCTAGCTGCCCTAGTGACAACATAAAAAAAAAATGTTATGTTGTCACTAGGGCAGCTAACTAAATACATTTATTTATTATATATGTGTGTGTGTGTGTATGTATGTATGTATATGTAATTATATATATTATATATATATATATATATATTATATATATATATTATATATTATCATATATATTACATATATATATATATATATATATATATATATATATATATTATATATATATATATATATATATATATATATATTATATTTTACTATATATATATATATATATATATATATATATATATATATATCTATATATATATTATATATATATATATTCATATAATAATAAATAAATAAAATATATAATATATATATATAAATATATATTATAAAATATATATATATATATATATACTAATTTAATATTATATATATATTATATATTATTATAATTATATATATATAGATATAATAATATATATATATAAAATTTAAATAAAAATAATATAATATATATATATAATATATAATTATTATTATATTATAAAAAAATGTAAATATAATAAAATATAATTAAATTAATAAATGTACCATAAATAAAAACTAAAATAAAGAATTATTTATTTTAAAATAACATTTAAATAAAAAAATAAAATTATTTTAAAATATACATGTTTTATATTTTGTCATGAGGGCAACTGGCTGAAATAAAATGCTTAATGTATTTTAAAAAGTAATATTTAAATTAAAATACAATTTGAATAAAAAAAATTAATTTAAAATATACATATTTTGTCATTATCCAGTGTTACAGTGAATTAGCTAGTCTGCATTCTCTTTCACCAGTGTCTGATGTCAGCTGTCACTCAAAGAGACGCATCATCAGAACGCATCGATTCATTTCACACAGAACATCTTTTGTTATTGTGTCTGTAACCCGATCAGACCCCGCTCTCTGGTTGGTTTGTACCCCGTCAGCGCGCCGGCGGCCGTGTGAAATATCAAGCAGTCGTCAGTGATGCGTGATGGAGGATTTGTGTTTCCTGGAAGCGTTTGTGTGTGGAACGGGTTTGCAGACAAGCGTCAGGAATCAAACGCGCCGTGCATGAGGGCGTTGGAGCGCATCGAGCGTCCGGCCCGCTGCTCAGATGAAGCGTCAATGATGTTGTGATGTAACATGGCTTTGAGTGAATCTGTTCAAGTCAATCATTGCAAAGCATTTTCAGTTTCTCGGTCATTTCACAGAACGAAAACAATTCACCAAAATGCATCAGACGTGCCAAAACAATACAGAAGTAGAAACCGAGATTGACTATTATCTGCCACATGATTTATAGAACGCATCACTTCCTCTTTTGTCTGAGAGGTAAAGCGGCGCTCAGTGCGTCTAAAGAAAGAGCTGAGCTCATCTGAAGAGCGTTTGAGGGGATCTGGGAGTTTTGGCTGCCGTCTCGCTCCAGCTGTGGAAAACCTCACAGTCCTGCAGCAAAACAATCCGTTCTGAGCGCTGAACTCTACAGGAAGTTCAACACGGCTCTCTCTCTCTCTCTCTCTCTCTCTCTCTCTCTCTCTGCTTCTGCTTCCACATTCTCCTTCCAGTTTTTCCATCATCTGTCCTGCCAGAAGAGATCTTGAATTAGACCTCAGTGAATGACCGTTTTACCAAAAAAATAAATCTACTGCAGTAATGCATGTGCTTTAGATAACTGCAAAAATGACCAGCTCACTATATATACACACACATTATATATTATTATTACATCTTAAAGCAGCTGTTTTCTATGTGAATATATAGTAAAGTGTAATTATCCAGTGATCAAAGCTGAATTTTCAGCATCATTACTCCAGTCTTCAGTGTCACATGATCCTTCAGAAATCATTCTAATATGATGATTTGCTGCTCAAGAAACATTTCTGATTATTATCAATGTTGAAAACAGTCATATTTTTGTGGAAACTGTCATGCATTTTATTTTTCGGGATTCTTTGATGAACATTATAACATTTTGTAACATTATAAATGTCAATTTTGATCAATTTAATGCATCCATTCTGAATAAAAGTAATAAACTTTTGAATGGTTGCGTGTGTGTACTTGTTTTGACTATACTTGTGAGGACCAAATTTCCTCACTTATATTGTGAAATACTTTCACAACCTACTAGTGAGACATTGACTGGTCCTCACTATTTTAAAAGGCTTATAAATCGGCCAAAATAAGCTTTTATTTAAATCTAGTGGTCACATGTTTCTGTGATGGGTAGGTTAGGAGTAGGGGTTGAGTTAGGTGATAGAAAAATATCATTGACCTGATATAAAATCAATGGAAGTCTATGCAGTGTCCTCACTAAGATACCAGATAGTGTGTGTGTGTGTGTGTGTGTGTGTGTTGTTGTGACATATAAGGATACAAATTTGTATGACATGGGTGTGACATAGGTATTACAATGTTCTTAATTTCCATCTGGAGCTGTAGGCGTCATCTTTGTTTCTGTCGCTCTATCAGATGTCAGAGTTCATAATGAGTGTTTCACAGTTTTTTGAATTTGGTCGTCATGGTGACGGCTCTTCAGTTCTATTCCTCTGAAGTGTTTTCCCCTCGCTGTCATTTTTGCCTTTTCTCTGGGTACAATTCATGACATTTACAGTCAAACGACAGTCTGAACATGACACTACAGGCAAAAACACTGTTTTTTCAGGCACCTGTCAATTTTGAGATTTTGCACTTTTTGGCTTTTCATAAAGTGTTTTTTCAGACTGGTGGAAAGAAAACATCCAAAATACACTTTTAAGTGTATATTTTATAGCACTTTATCTATTTGCATCTATAGATTTCAATTACAGTAAATATCTTTAAAGGCCGTTTTCTCAAAATTAGTTTTTTCTCCTGCAGAAATCTCCACTTCAGCTGAACTTACATACACCAAACTTTACAGTTTTATTCCTATCTATATTCCGAAGGTTTTTACAGAGGGATTTGTTGATTTATAATTTGCCTGATTTTATACATTTTTCCTAAAAAAAAAAAAATGGTGAAAATATTTTTTTTTTTCTGGCTGTTGATAGTATTTTCTGATTTATGGAGTGATAAAAAGAGAGATCCAAAATTCCCTCTGTAAAAACCTTTGAATTTAATATGTCCAAAAAATTAAACGAGAACTGTGAACCTGACGTCATCCAATATTCAGATTTTTGTTCTAGAAATGTATGCAAATTAGCGCATATTTAATTAGATAATGCCTCATTTGCATATTAAAACATTACATTTTAGAAAACTTGTAATACAAAAAATGTTTGCAATTTTTAATGTAATCAATCACATGGGGTAGTATGGTGATATCTATTAGTTAATTTTTTTTACCCTATTCACCTGGGGTGTCTTGCCTTCAAAAAAAGACACATGATTTTTAGCTGTTTTCACTTTTATCAAAGCTCGTTTGGTCTTGTTTTAAATCATTTGAGGTCATCTTGAAGCCTGCTGACTGAGAAGTGCTGCTCTAGATCCGTTGATCTGAAGACAAGAGTGTGTGTGTGTGTGTGTGTATCAGTGTGTCCTGCAGTGTTTGTTACTCTACACCACTGCAGACTCCTTCAATAACCCGTCTGTCTCTCTTTCTCTAGGCTGCGAACGGTTACGTCCTGTTATTCGACATCCTCGGAGGGTTGGATGAGAAGTACCTGTACGAGCCTGTCTATCCCAAGTGAGTAACCCTTGACCTTTGACCCTGTTGGTCTGTAATGTGCTGGTACTTTGCAGATCCAGATGCCCCAGCATCAACTTTCTCCATTGTGATATTTTTTTTAAATTGTATATATTCAAATAAAATATTTAACATTTTTTAAAATAATTTAAATATTTAGGACATCTCTAAAAGGAGGTTTTGTCAGGTTTAGCTCACTTCTGTATGATTTATAAGCCTTTTGAAAAATGGGGACATGGGTAATGTCCTCATAAGTCACCCTCTCCTTGTAATACCCATGTCATTACACAAATTTGTGTCCTGATATGTCACAAAACACACACACACACACACCTGTAGCCCACAGCAGTTTGGTGACACACACATTGACCTCGATGAGACTCTTTGAAATTCCCAAACACAGTCAGATCTTCAAAGGACGGCGTTTGTCAAGTCAGGACATGTCTGACACATTCTGTGTCTCTGTGTGTGTCGTTGTGCTCCTGGTGTTTGCAGGTTTCATCTGTAAATATCAAGAAATATAAAAATGCTGTTTATTGGCTGGGAATGATTGAGTGTGTTTATAATGGTGTATGTGTGTTTAATGTTGTGTGTAATGATCACACAGACTAAACAGATTGTTATTCTTCCCCGTGTGTGTGTGTCAGGGGCAGTGCTCGTGTTAAAGTGACTCCGGGCTATAAGGAGGAACAGTGTGCTCCGGCTCTGACTCTAGAGATGAAGAAACCTGTCGACCTGGAGGCTCCTATCAGCTGGTACATAAACACACACTCAACTCTCTTACTCACACACACACACACACACACACACAGAATAATCCAAAGAGCATCTTGATGTATGTATGTGTATATATATGTGTGTGTTTATGTATATATTAGGGATGTAACAGTACATGTATTCGCCCCGAACCGTCGCAGTTCTGTCTATACAGTCAGATGATAAATACAGTCAGTCACAGTCAATGCTGTTTACTAACCGCCAAACAGGAAAAAGAGCAGCAGAAGAAGAACAGACGATCTATGCATATATATGTTTACATGTAATCTCTCAACCAGTGTTTCAACAGCAGAAAGACATCAATAAAACAGCTTGAGAATAATATCTCACATAGCATTACATTTACCTCAGGCAAGTCATTCAGTGTCCACAGCATGTTAGTTCACTAGAGCATTTCACTAAATATATGCACTATATGAGCTTATATATGCATTATATTTACTTTACCTGTTAGTAATATGTTTAAATAAATTTGTCATGAAAACAGGTTATGATATGTGTAAATGATTATATTTCAAAAATGAATTGGAGTGATTTAGATTTAGAAGTTAACGCAAAACCTGCCTTATGTGCAATTTACATGTTTTTATTGATGTTATTATATTTGGGCTCTGTTGTTAATTGTAACCTTTAATATTATAGTAATGTGCAAGAAAGGGCTTCCTGTATATAGCTTACAGCATTAGCTGAGATAACATTTTCTTGAGGATAAAAAAAAATTGAATTATAATTTAATTTATTTAAAGAAAGAGACACAGTTTGTTCAATAAATCACTGTTTCATAAAAAAAGAAGCAATTTTATGTTTAGTTTTCTCCATCCTGCTTTACCGAACCCATACCAAACCAAACCGGATTGATTTGAAGTGTGTGTGTGTGTGTGTCAGTCTGCAGACGCTGCAGGAGGATCTGTTAGTGGCGACGGCGGACGGTTACCTGCACATGCTGCACTGGGACAGCGTCAGTAACGGCCGGAGAGCGGTTAACCTGTGCACCGTCCCGTTCTCCCTCGACCTGCAGTCGTCCAGAGGTCAGACACAATTAAACACATGATGATCCTGACCAATGAAAGTGTGTTCAGATCCACTCCTGTGTGTTTATCTCGTGATGTAACGTGTCTGTCAGTAACATTGATTTACATGACCTGACACTATCAGACAAAACTGGATCTGAATAATGACACTATTGTCTTTTTAGAGCTTCTTTACAGTTTACATCGTCCTGTTTATTACTGTGACGCTGCTTTGAATTGTATAAAGCTCTGTAGAAATAAAGCTCGACTTGTTTGCTCTAGGAGGGCCGTGTTTGGACCTGGAAGGTGTTTACATTCGGGATATGGAATATTGCGCTACGCTGGACGGATTTGCTGTTGTGTTTGATGACGGGAGACTTGGATTCATCACGCCAACCGCAAACAGACTCGCCACAGACGTAAGAGAGACACCCAGTTCGTTTAACCAGATGAGTTATTATTAACTGATACTGTATGTCAGGTTTAACTGGAGCTCTCTTTGTGATGACAGAAGTTGACTGACCACAGAAGATGGTTTACCCTCATGTTTGAGAATGCAACATATGTTGTGACTTGATGACTTGATGTGTTTGTGTTCATGTACTAATGTTGTGTGTGTGTGTGTGTGTTTCTCTGTAGCAGCTGCAGGGTGTTTGGGCCGCCGACGTCTCTGATGGCACGTGTGTCGCCGTCAACAACAAATACAGACTCATGGCCTTCGGCTGCGCAAGGTGAGAGTGTGTGCGATAGTCTTCAAAAGAAATGAAAATACACAAGTTTGTTCACAAGTTTGGGGTCAGGAAAATTTTTTTCATGTTATTTTTTCTCTTCTGCTCACCAAAGCTGCATTTATTTGATCAAAAATACAGTAAAAACAGTGAAATATTATTAAAATTCAAAATATGTTTCTATGTGAATATATAGTAAAGTGTAATTTATTCTCGTGTGATCAAAGCTGAATTTTCAGCATCATTACTCCAGTCTTCAGTGTCACATGATCCTTCAGAAATCATTCTGATTTGATGATTTGCTGCTCAAGAATCATTTCTGATTATTATCAATGTTGAAAACAGTTCATATTTTTGTGGAAAATGTGATACATTTTTATTTTTCAGGATTCTTTGAATAGAGACTTCAAAAGAACAGCATTTATTTGAAATAGAATCTACTGTCACTTTGATCCATTTAATGTGTCATTTCTTTAAAATAGATCTCACTGACCTCAAACTTTTGTATCTGTAGTAATATTTTTGTAGTTATTCTCAGCCTTGATATGTCTCATCAGGTAGAAATTGCTCTTTTTTTTGAGCGAAATCATCACAAATCACTGGAAAAGTGTGTGAATCGTGTTTCTGGTGTTGAGTTGTAATGATTGTGTGTTGCAGCGGGTCAGTGTTGGTGTACATGATTGACAGCTCTACAGGATCCATGCAGCTCTCTCATAAACTGGAGTTAACTCCTAAACACTACCCAGGTGAGTCACACCTCACGCCGGAACAGGGTGTTTAACATTAAAACAGCAGTGAAACCACAGGAAGTGGCTTCAGTCCAACCCACCATCCACAAAAGCCACAGAGCCTTTGTCACAGATGGAGGATGATCCTTTTATTTACTGTTCGTACGTTTAACCTCAGACCCACAATTCTCTCTGATCCCCTGATCCAGTGTTCGGTCATGATCCGCTGACGCCCCCTGATGGCTGCTGTGGGAATCACATCATCTGATCACATGAAGCTCACAAACTGTCAAATCACTGACTGGTTTTTCTTAGTGTCAGTCTGTCAGCTTTGTTTCCTGATGAACTAAGATAAATCAGTGTAACAACAGGAAATCACTTAGTATCATATTTCAACTAATGGTGTTTTTTTTTTCTCTGTAATGTGTGTCAGACTAAAATAAATTATCCATAGATAAGACATTGAAGGCTCAAACTGATTTTCCTTAGCTATATTTTGGGGATTTTTAACCAAATTTAATTTTTTTTTTTTTTTTTACTTATCCTAAAAAATGTTTTATTTTATTTTTTATTCTGTTGATTCTTATGAAGATTTTTAATGAGGCCACATTAACTTTTAGCTTTTTTGGAGACACAGCTTTTTATTTTAATAATGTATTATTAAATGTTGAAAATACACTTAAGTGCTGTAGAAGCGTTTTAGTTTTTATTTCATGTTAACTAATGTAGTTAATGAATGTTAACAAATGAAACCTTGTTGTAAAGTGTTACCTATTTTTAGATGACCCCTATTGAAATCGTCAGTTTTCTTATTAAATCTTCTTCCACTCTTGAGTCTTATGGCGGCCCATAGAACCGTATGGTAAAAAGTTATGAATTTTGGCACACCGATAGAGGACAGTCTGAAATGTTACCATAGCAAATTTGGAGTCTCTACGTCAAACCCTCTAGCGCCACCAACAGTTCAAATGTTCACTCATGTTTATGCTCATGTCTTTGAAGTTCTGAGCAGTAAGTCCTAGAAACAAAATTCGTTTTTCATTTCCGTCATGAGAATTTTTCCACCATTTTGAATTTTCTGAAAAACTTTTTCGAAATCCTCCTAGAGCGTTTGTCCAATTTGCATGAAATTTGGTATGTAGCATCTACTCACACTCCAGGCAAAAATTTATTAAGATTTTTCTTCGGCCAATCCGTTCTCGTATAGCGCGTCAACGAATTTGACAACGAGAACGCAAAAATTGATTTGATGCTGTATTTTCCACAATGATTTGCTGTATTGACATCAAACTTGGTATATGTCATTAAAGGCATGACTTGGGGGTACATTCACAGTATTGTCACAGCGCCACCTACTGGTGCTGAGATAGGAAAAATGGCTATTTTTGCTTTTTAAAGGTGCCCTAGAATCAAAATTGAATTTATATTGGCATAGGAGTTCAGTACATGGAAAAGACATACATTGAGTTCAAACCCCATTGTTTCCTCCTTCTTATATAAATCTCATTTGTTTAAAAGACTTCTCTTAACACCGACTGTTACGTAACAGTCGGGATCATTAATATGTATGACCGCATATGCCAGCCCTGTTCAAGGCATTAGACAAGAAAGGCAGTATTAACGTCTGGATCTGTGCACAGACAGGTATTGGCAGATGGAGACATGATGATATGTGATTTTGTAAATTGTCTTTCTAAATGTTTCGTTAGCATGTTGCTATGTTAATGTGGTTAAAGTACCATCGTTTCTACTGTATTCACGGAGACAAGAGCCGTCGCTATTTTCATTTTTAAAGTGCAGTCCATAAACACAACTTCATTCTTTATAAATCTCTCCAACAGTGTAGCATTAGCATGGAGCACAGCCTCAAACTCATTCAGGCATACATGCATGACGAACATCTTGTAAAGATCCATTTGAGGTTATATTGCCTTTGTAAATGCGCTCGAGAGCTTGTGTGGCAGAGAGCACGCCATTTAAAGGGGCGGCGCTGCCAAAGTGTATAGTTAATGATGCCCCAAATAGGTTAAAAAAATTAATTAAAAAATCTATGGGGAGCTGAACTTCACAAACGCATTCAGTTAGGTGAAAAAGCATTCTTGGGCACCTTTAACTTTTGAATGCCTTGTCCTAAGATCGATATCCAATTTTCTTTGGCCGTCCATTTTGGGCATCTGCCATTTTGAATTTTGTTATAAAATGCTGAACGTATCATTACTAAACTTTGTATGATTCATCGAGGCCATGTTCTGAGAGGACCTGTAAAGTTACAGGTCAGCGCACCCTAGTGGTCAAGATATAATGAATATAACATAAAAAATTCAACATAATGTCATTTAACTTACATCATTAGATTTGTTGGCTTATCCTACAATACCAAACTTGCCATATTCCACCATACTTACTGTCCGCCATATTGAATTTAATTCAAAACCTACTTTTCGAATCCCTCTACAAAATTTGTCCGATTTGTAAAAAAATTGTAAAAAAATAGCATCTACAGACACTCATAACAAAAAGTTATTAAAAGATTTTTTTGATAGACCCAACCGTTGTTTTATACGCCGTCAACAAATTTGACTGCGAGCACACCAATGAATATGTGGCTGTATCTCTGCAAAAGTTTTGTGTATTGACACTAAACTTGGTACATGTCATCACGGCATAACTTGAGAATGCATGCAGAGTTTCGTCATAGCGCCACCTACTGCTCAGAAGTTAAAAACCATATTATGTTATAAGTGCTTTAACTCATGTAATTTAAACAGCTTTATCCTAACCTCATGCTCATTATTAAAGGTGAATTTTAAAAAACATTCTGTACATTTTTTAAAAAAATTATTTTTAATTCCTTCTATTCATAATTTACTTGACATGAAAATAGCCATGTTAAATTATAAACACAATAATAATTTCCAATAACTAAATAACAGTTTAGTAACATTACAGTACAACCAGACTGTCTCTTTTGTTTTACACTTTATTTTGTTTTATTTTTTTATGCATTCAGTAATATTACAGTACAATCAAACTACACTTGAATTTTTTTACACTGATTTTTTTGTGTGCATTTTTTCCCTTAAATGTAATTTTGTTGTTGTTGGGTTTGCTTTCAGATTGTTTAATTGCATATTTTGTCTGCACAAAATCAGATATTCAGAGAGGAAAAAAAAATCACAAACAAAATTCCCATTCCAGCTTACTTTTCCATATGTTGATCCTCATTTCACTGTCTTCTGGAAACATTTACCCTGGTTTAGTTAGTCTGAAGCTCATTTTAACCTCCCTCCCGCTCTCGTCCCAGATGTCTGGAATAAAACGGGCCCTGTGAAGATGATCCGCTGGTCTCCGGACTGCAGTGTTGCCATGGTGACGTGGGACTGTGGCGGTCTGTCCCTGTGGAGCGTGTTCGGAGCTCATCTCATCTGCACACTCGGAGAGGACTTCGCGTGAGTCGCACAATCACACTCGCATGACTTTATTATCACCACGGTTTTACTGTCTTTACTATACTGTAACTCAGGTGATGCCACTAGTTGTTGAGTTTTGCATCTTGACTTCTTGGGTCTCATTAGTATTACCTAACAGTGCATTAACTAATATTGCATAATTAATATATTACAACAGGCTGTAATTTCTTTATGCAAAAATGTCTTACTTCTTTCTTGTAATATCATGGTGTAATGGGGTCAGTTGCATAAACTTAACCACTAAATTAAGACTGTGTCTTAAGAACTAGTTCAACCAACTTGCAGTTAACCAAGGGGTAATCTTTCTAACTTTTCCAGTTTAATTTTTTATGTAACTGACTTTGTTATGACCAGTCTTAAAGAAACAATTTACATGACTAACCTGTAAGACTAGTCTAAGCAGTTTAATGTAACATTTTTTAATTAAATTCTTGACAGACAACACAATTGGCATGTATAACAAAACATCCTGATAAGTAACCACAAATTACAGTGTTTACATTTAAAAATAATTGGTAACCCTGACCCTAACTTACAACAATGTCCCATTAACTAACAATGAGCAATACATTTGTTACTGTATTTACTCATCTTATTAGTAGTTAATAAAATGCTGTTCATTGTTTGTTCATGTTTAAGGTCTCATTTGTTAACAAACGCATTAGCTAACACAAACTAACAATGAGCAATATATTCTTAAGCTTTGTTAGTTAATAAAAATGTTCATGTTTGTTCACAGTGCATTAAGTACTATTAACAGATACAACTTTTGATCTTAATGTATTAGTGTTGTAATTAACATACTAATACATTAAGTTAGATTAATAAATGCTTCAGAAGTGTTGTTTATTATTAGTTCATGTGAAGTAATGTAGTTAACTAATGAAAACGTAATGCAAAGTGTGATTGTTTGTCTTGATGTTTTCCTGACGCAGTTATCACTCAGACGGCACGAAGAAAGACCCTCTGAAGATCAGCTCTATGGTGAGTGTGGAAACATGAACTTTATTCACCATCATAACACAATTCATAACCAACACAAAACAATTGTTTACGCAAACAAAAATGAAGCACATTCCAGCTGTTTGATTCTGTTTATTGTGCTGTTATGTTAGTGTCGTTGAGATACTATTATAGTTTTGTTCGTGTTTTTATTTTTTGTTTTTTGTTGTCATTTTAATTTTTAATTTTTTAGTCATTTTGTTTTGTTTTTGTCGTTTTTATTAGGTTTTTTCTGGGGTAATATTTTACAATAAGGTTTCGTTTGTTAACATTAGTGAACTACATTAACATTAACTAACAATGATCAATATTTCCACAGCACTTATTAATCTTAATGTCAATTTTCAACATTTACTAATACATTTTTATATTAAGTTGTATTTGTTAACATTAATGCACTTTGAACTAACATGAACAAATAATAAACAATTATATTTTTACTAATAATATTTTTATATTTTATTATATTTTAAAATTAATAATTTTTATACTAATTAATACATTTTTAAATTAATAATAATAAAAGTTAAGTGTTTTGTTCTCCCCTCATATTTACAAAATTAAAAATATATACAAAATATTTTCAATATTTTAATAGTTTAATTGAACTTGTGGAGTGATTTGAAAACAAATATCCCCTCCGGACATCACTTTTGGCTGCTACTGTATATATAAAATAATTTATTCAATTATTTTAGTATTTCAGCTTAAAACTAGCTGAAATAATAGAAGTAATCATCATAAACATTTTATTCTAGTCAATGTTTATTTTATTTCAAGTAATGAAAATGTTATTTTTATGTTTTTAATTTTATTTTTAGGTTATTTTATGGTTATAGTTTGAGTTTAGTTTTGAGCTGATTGAATGTATAGCTTGAATGAAATGTAAAGGCAAATTCACACTGCAACGACAGACCGCGTCAGTGTGTTCCCGATGTTGCCGTCTGTCGGAGCTCGTTTTCTCAGATTGAACATGCTGAATCGGCGCTTGTCAGGTCGTGGAATGTCTGGATGTGACCGTAATCTGGTGATTGTCCGAGTTGGTCAGTGTCTGTCGGTGTGAATTGGCCTTATGTCGCATTTTATAACAGCGTAATGACTGTGTGTGTCGTCAGAGTTGGGGTGTGGAGGGATACCACCTATGGGTGATCAGCAGCATGGACGCCACTCCTGTGGAAGCAGAAGGAGACGAGAAACTCCAGCAGGCCGGGATCCTGCAGTTTCAGTTCATTAAGAGCGCGCTGACCGTCAACCCGTGCACGGTGAGAGACACTTCATTCACACTGCAGGACCTGATGCACAGATCCATTACATTCACTTAAAACTCTCCATTAAAGTGCATGTGAATGTTCAACCCTCTACGCACACCTTGGCAATAAATTGCCATTGGCTATTAAATTAAACCAGACTGAATTTTTTTTGTATAGATATAGTATAGATGGTCTTACATCCGTGTGTGTGTGTGTGTGTGTGTGTGATCAGAGTAACCAGGAGCAGGTGCTGCTGCAGGGAGAGGACCGTCTGTATCTGACCTGTGGAGACCCGACTCAGGCTCACAGCGCGTCGGACAAGAGCTCGTCGCGGGACAGCGGCAGCCCTCTGCACCGGCCGTCAGCGTCCACCCCTCTCTCTCAGGGTCTCAGCACTTTACTGGGCCACAAGCACTGGCAGGTGGTTCAGGTACATGATCACACGCTCTCAGCTCAATCACAAGATCAAGCTGTTTCATCTCAGAGTCTGAAAGATGCTTTATTTTCCTCCTCTCTGCAGATTCACAGCACATATCTAGAGACAAACTGGCCCATCAGGGTAAGAACCGCCACATTGTGCTCATATTCTAAACACTTAATACAATTTTTATACTATTAAGGCTATTTTAAATGCACCACAACACATTTGTTGCCTCATACAACGTGCAATATGACTTTAATGGCTATATTTGGCATATATATATATATATACATTTCAAAGTGCAATATGTCTCAATATACAGTACCGTTCAACAGTTTGGGATCAGTAAAATCATTACTTTTATTCATCAAGAATGCAGTAAAATTATAAAAAGAGACAGTGAAGATGTTACAAAAGACTATATTTCATATAAATGCTGTTCTTTTGAACTTTCTATTCATCAGAGATTCCTGAAATAATATATTAGATAATAATAATCAGAAATATGTCTTGAGCATTAAATCATCATATTAGAATGATTTCTGAAGGATCATGTGACACTGAAGACTGGAGTAATGATGCTGAAAATTCAGCTTTGATCACAGGAATAAATGAGTTTACACTATATTCACATAGAAAACAGCTGTTTTAAATTGTAATAATATTTCACAATTTTGCTGTTTTTACTGTATTTTTGATTAAATAAATGCACCCTTGGTGAGCAGAAAATCGTACCGACCAAAAACTTTTGAATGGTAGTGTATATTTTATTAACCACGGCAATATATTTATGTGGAATATTGTATATATTTTATAGTGTGCCTCTGTCTATATCCTTGTAATTCTTAATTTTTAGCTTTTTAAGTTTGTGTGCATTGCAAAGTGTATATATATATACACTTTGCAATGCACACAACTTAAAACTATATATATATATATATATATATATATATATATATATATATATATTATATAAATAATGTATATATATGTTGTGATTCTCCTTTTAGATATTTGGCTCGGTTTGTGGCTTATAACTCTTCAACAAAAACCCTTTTAAATCCCTGTGGGGGAAATTTAATGTGAAAAATACCAACACTGCTGAAAAAGTGGGCGGGCACAAATGCTCTCTATAGATGTAGATATGCGAATGTGGGCGGTCATATGTTAATGAGCTTTTCAGTGTTCCATTTGGTTCCAAAAATCCATTTTTTAATAAAATGAATGATTTCATCCTGCTGTCTTTGTGTGTTTAGTTCGCAGCTATAGACTGGTCTGGTCAGTGTGTGGCCGTCGCTGGTCGCCGTGGATTTGCACATTATTCCTTATATACCAGGAAATGGAAACTGTTCGGTAACGTCACACAGGTAAACATTCCTGCTTCAGTGTTTTTCATTCGAAAGGTAGAAGCCTGTGATGGAAACTTTCTAAACTGATGTGTGTTTCCAGGAGCAGAATATGGCGGTGACGGGCGGTCTCGCGTGGTGGAACGACTTTGTTGTTGTTGCCTGTTATAATTTCATCGACCGGCAGGAAGAGGCAAGAACGCTGACACAAACATTCCTCTTGTCAGTATTGATTTGTGTGTTGTTTAATCAACTGTCTTGTGGTTTCGTGACTTATAGCTGAGGCTGTACGTCCGCTCGTCTAACCTGGATAACGCGTTTGCCAGCGTCACTAAACTTCACGCCGACACGCTGCTGCTGAACGTGTTTCGTAACGTGGTGATCCTGTTCCGGGCCGACTGCTCCATCTGCCTGTACAGCATCGAGAGGCGACACGACAGGTGACACACACACACACACACACACACACACAAAAGAGACGATCAGTGATAAATGTACTAGTTTATTTTGTAATAATCCAATGTGTGTGTATAATTTAGTGTTATTTATTTTATTTATATTTTGTAGGGTTTTTTTGTATTTCCAAACCTTTCCTAAATAGCCTTTTCATAATAATTGAAAATGTCAATCAGTGGTGAATAATTGTATTTAATTCTGTTATTTCAAGTACTTTGGTGCTCCATAGATATGACCCCTTTTTCTTGATTGCTCTCATCTCTGTCATCAGTCCGAACCCGTCGGCCAGTGTGGAGCTGCTGCAGGAGGTCTCCATGTCTCGCTATATTCCTCACCCTGGTCTGGTGGTGTCTGTGACCCTCACGTCAGTACGGACCGAGACCGGGATCACACTCAAAGCCCCGCAGCAGGTACACACACACGCACTCACTCACACACACACACACATACACACATCTGTATGCGTACTCATGACCCGTCTGTGTGTGTCAGGCCTGTTCGGCTGAGAGTATCCTGTTGAATTTGGCTGGTCAGCTGATCATGCTGCAGAGAGACCGATCCGGCCCGCAGGTACGAGAGAAGGACACGCCAGCCAATCAACGAAGCTGGTGAGTTTGATGCCCTGCCCCTCATCCTGATACAGCACAATAGAAGGAAAGATCTCATTCTTTTTCTTGATAAGGAATTGATTTATTAACGATAACTCATCCATTTAAGACAGACGTCCTGTGAGCTCTCTGGTTGTTAATTAATTTATGCTTATTTCAGCTTTTTTGTTTTAGATAATAACAATTAACAGCAGTTTCTGCATTTATTTGATCAAAAATAGAGTAAAAACTGTGGAATATTATTACAATGTAAAATATCTGTTTTCTATGTGAATATATAGTAAGTGTAATTTATTCCTGTGATCAAAGCTGAATTTTCAGCATCATTACTCCAGTCTTCAGTCACATGATCCTTCAGAAATCATTCATATATACATTATCAACATCTTTAAATCAATAGTTTCTTGTTTCTCCATTGATTGTCATGCGCAATGCTTCATGGGATTTTCCTCATTAACCCTTGTGTGGTCTTTGTTTGGGAAGTACACTCAGGGTCTTTGGGGTCTCCAGAGACCCAAGGCAACAAAATGTAATTTTACTCCGTTTATTAATGTTTTTACTCCACATTTGTGCAGTTTTTGGAGGATTTATCATATTTTTTTTAATTTATTATAATTTGTATAGTATTTTTCAGTTGGATTAATATCTAAATATTATGAAATCACAATTATAACAATAAAAGCTACTTTTTAAAGTTAGTATTTTTTGTAATGAAAAAAAAAAAATCAGTTTTTCAATATTGTTACATTATGATGAAAATGGACAAAACCACTTAGAAAATGGACAACATTCATCCTCAAAAATCAACATTATTGAAAAACTTTTTTTTTTTCAGTACAAAAAAATGCTAAACTTTGACAAAAAGTAATTTTTATTGTTATAATTGTGATTTCATAAGATTAATATAAATCCAACTGAAAAATACTTGTGAAAAGATGTCTTTCAGTCATTCAAATAGCAAATAGTGGAGCTCTGCAGCCATCTACTGGTAAAAGTGATCATTTTTTTACTTTTAAAACTGCATTTTCCAAAAGATGGGCAAAAATCTTACAAAAATTATTTATTTATATAAATTTAAAAGATATGATAAATCCTCCAAAAACTGCACAAATATGAAGTAAAAAAACATTAAAGTAAAAATTACTTTAAAATTAAAAATTACATTTGTTTTTTTTAAAAAAAACAATTATTTTGTTAGAAAATTACATTTTGTTGCCTGTGGTCTCTGGAGACTTTTTTCTACACTAACATGAAAACAAGATAATGCTCCAATTTTTTTTTATATTTAGAAAGTGTTAACAACTGTACAAAGTTTCATGTCATTTGGACAAAGAGAACATTTTATTATTTTTTTTATTATTTTAGCAAACGTATTTTGGGGTCTAAAAAGACCCCAAAGACCCTATAGTTAAAGCTGTTAAGTCCAGTCTTGTACATTTTGTCCAATTTTCAACTTTTTTTTTGCTGAAAAAGTGGCCGGCGCTGTTGCACTCTTTGAATGTCAATCTGTGATGAACAGTTGTCTGGCGTTTAACCAATGCATGACTCCCTCCGACAGCTTCCGTTCTGTCCGCCGGTGGTTCTGGCTCAGTGCGTGGAGAACGTCTGGACCACCTGCCGCAGCAACCGCAAGAAACGCCACCTGATGGAGGCGCTGTGGCTGTCGTGCGGAGAGGCGGGGATGAAGGTGTGGCTCCCTCTGTTTCCCCGAGACCACCGCAAACCTCACTCCTTCCTGTCGCGCAGGATCATGCTGCCCTTCCACATCAACATCTACCCGCTCACCGTGCTCTTCGAGGACGCTCTCATCCTCCTGGGCGCCTCCAACGAAACCATGCTGTTCGATGGCCTGGGCTCGTCTGCCGAGCCGCTGGAGGCTCTCTTCCCGTTCTGCACGGTGGAGCGCACGTCCCAGATCTACCTCCACCACATCCTGCGTCAGCTGCTGGTGCGGAACCTCGGCGAGCAGGCGCTGATGCTGGCGCAGTCCTGTGCCTCGCTGCCGTACTTCCCTCACGTCCTGGAGCTCATGGTGCACGTGGTGCTGGAGGAGGAGGCCACGTCCAGAGAGCCCATCCCCGACCCGCTGCTGCCCACCGTGGCCAAGTTCGTGACAGAGTTCCCGCTCTTCCTGCAGACCATCGTCCACTGCGCCCGCAAGACTGAATACGCCCTGTGGAACTACCTGTTCGCCGCCGTGGGGAACCCTAAAGACCTGTTCGAGGAGTGCTTGATGGCGCAGGATCTGGACACGGCCGCGTCGTACCTGATCATCCTGCAGGTGAGACAGAAACTTCATCTGGGAAACATGAAATAAAATGACCAAATTTAAGAACAAAACACTCTTGAAATAAATCACCATTATCTGTAGTTGCTCTCCATTTATGTTCATCTCTTTTACATTTTCAGTAGTTTAACCCACTTTAACTGGTCTATGATAAATAAATAAAATTAGACATTATAATAATGTAAAGAAACACTGAAGGAAGTATTTTGTAAGATGGACCCAGAACAATCAGAAGTACATTTAAAGAATCTTTTTATATTTTTATCGTTAGCTAAAACTATTAAAAACATTTCTGTTAACTGAAATAAAGCTGCAAAAAGCTGAAATAAAATTATCTTTAAATATTAGATAGAATTAAATTAGAAAAGTTGCCTTGGCAATAAACTGAAAATAAGTGTAAGATGAAGCACTAAAATTGTTAACTGGAATTAAATAATAAATAAAACTGAACAAAAAATAAATTCAACCCAAATAGCAATATTTATTTATTTAAAAAAAAAAAAAAAATAATTAATAAAATGACAAAATTTCTAAAAAATTAAACTAAAATTAACATGAGAACTGAAAATATAAAAACTGAAAGCTAATTCAAAATATTAATAAAACTAAAATAACACATACAATATTTAGTCTTTTTTTCTATGTTGAGTTTTATAAAATGTTTTTATTATATTGTAGTTTAGTTTAACCCACTTTAAATGTTTCTGTGGTGTAGCAAATATATAAATAAATAAATAAATAATCAAGAATTTTTAGTTATGTTGTAAGATGGACCCAGAAAAACTCTTATAATTTTTTTATCACAAGTACATTTAAAGAATGTTTTATGGAGTTATATATACAATATTTAGTCTTTTTGTTAGTAGATGTTTATATAATGTTTTTATTATATAGTAGTTTAGTTTAACCCACTTTAAATGCTTCTGTGGTGTAACAATTAAATAAAAAGAAAAATATTTTAATTTAAAGAAAATATTAAAAGTACTTATTTTGTAAAATGGACCTAGAATTTTTTTTTACAATTTATCACAGATACATTTAAAGAATCTTTTTTAGATTTTTTTTTTTTTTCTAAGTTGAAATTTTATATTGTATATTTATATTGGTGTTTTGTATTTTTATTAAGTTGGCTTGAAAAAGCCAACTTACTGATCTGCTATATAAACATATTATTATTATTCTTCTGACCAAAAATTTGAACAGTATCTCCTCCTAGAGCTTTAAAGCTACAACCACCAAACTCGGCTCAGACCTTCAGACTGTTCTGACTCGGGTTGCTATATCTTTTCAAACTGATCCAACTTACGGTTTTCCTAAAAATGCTGATCAAAACTCGGAAAAACTCCCATAGACTTGCATTGAAAATCTGAACATTCCATCAAACCTCCAGCTGTCACAAATTCAAATCTAAACACACTGAAGTCCATTAAACTCAATGAAGCTTCCATTCTCTGTACTATTACCAAAGTCCCTTTAAGACAAGTCATTTCACTCGGCGGCCATCTTTGAAACGCCTCTCGGGCATCCTGGGCATCATGCCCTATCTCTTTGAATGGGGAAACATCAAATTCACCTTACAATTACATTTCATATTTGAAATAACCAATGAAATCTGACAACAGCTGTCTTATAAATGTTTTATCTAAACGCTCGAATCATGACAAAAACAATTTTTTAGGTTGGATCAAGCTAATGCGCAGACCTAAATGCGCGTCTCTTCTGCCATGTTTCAGAGGCGCGCGTCTGACTGTTTCTATAGAAACCGGCGCTTCTAACGGCTGCTGCAGTGACGCGATGACTTTACCAGTCGGCGATTGGCTCTTATTTAGAAGGCGGGACTTATTCCGCCATATTGCGCGTTACACTTTCTCCCATTCAAAACAATACGAGTGACACGTCTTGTGTTATTCTATAGTCTTTGCTATTACTGAGCCATTCAAACTCATTCAAACTCATAAACTATCTAACTTTCTAACTAACTAACTAACTAACTAACTATCTATCTATCTATCTATCTATCTATCTGTCTATCTGTCTATCTGTCTATCTATATCAACTTATTAACTATCTTACTATCTATCAATCAATCTAACTTACTAACTATCTAACTATCTATCTAACCTACTATCTAACTAACTTACTATCTATCTATCTATCTATCTACACACACACACACACACACACACACACACTCACTCACACTATCTAGCTTTTAAACTACTAAACTAAAACTTAAACTATTTCAAACTTCAAGCTTCAAACTTCAAGCTTTTAAAACTACTCCAAACTTTCTGGCTAGGCTTTTTCAAGCCAACTTAAAGTTTGTCTATGAACTTTACTCATCTAGTTATATTTTAGTGTTGAATGTTGAATAATCTGTATCTGCCACGTAATTGCCTTTTGAAGCTGATATGGCAATACATTTAAACAACCCGATTTTAATTTAAAGTGCATTTTAACTATGAATTACTGATATTTAACAAACTTATTGTCAACATTGTTTTTACGTTTGAGCCATGCATTGAATAAAAAGTGACCTTTAAATCTGCCTTAAATAAAGCATTAACTTTTTATTTAACATGAACAAATTATTTCATTATCTGTAATGTAGCTTGTTTTAGCAGTTAAACTCAGTTTTAAGACTTGCTGTCTAATCAACACATTTAAAACAAATATTCTCAAATTGAGCATAATAAATTTTATTTGAATAAAGATAATTCATTTCACATATGTGACCCTGGAGCACAAAACCAGTCGTAAGTCTCACGGGTGTATTTGTAGCAATAGCAGTAACAATACATTGTATGGGTCAAAATTACCGATTTTTCTTTTATGCCAAAAATCATTAGGATATTAAGTAAAGATCATGTTCCATGAAGATATTTTGTAAATGTCCTACCGTGGATATGCATTGCTGAGGACTTCATGTGGACAACTTTAAAGGCGATTTTCTCAATATTTTTTTTTATTTATAAACCATACATTAATGAAGAGCTTATTCATTCAGCTTTCAGATGATGTATAAATCTCAATTTTAAAAAATGACCCTTTATGACTGGTTTTGTGGTCCAGGGTCATATAAGTGTCTACACTTGTATATAATAAATGATATTTTATCATTTACAAATGAATCTTTTGGATGAACTAATGGAACAATTATGCATTTCTAAACCCAAAGTCCTAAACAGCTTTTTCATGATAATAGAGAGGGCATCTAATTGAATAATCTTATTTTATTCATATTATTTTTATGATTTTTGTATGTGTTCATCTCAGAATATGGAGGTTCCAGCGGTCAGCCGTCAACACGCCACTCTGCTCTTCAACACGGCCCTCGAGCAGGGCAAATGGGATCTCTGTCGTCAAATGATGCGCTTCCTCAAGGCCATTGGTTCAGGGGAGAGCGAGACTCCGCCCAGCACACCCACCACACAGGTGAGAATTCGACAGACCGCGTTGAGAATGATGCTCCGTGTTGAAGCTCATGTGATGGTTTGAGATGTTTGTGTGCAGGAGCAGAGCTCCACGGGCGGCTTCGAGTTCTTCCGTAACCGCAGCATCAGCATGTCTCAGTCAGCTGACAGCATCGCAGGCGGGAAGTTCAACCTGCAGAAGACCATGAGCATGCCCTCCGGCCCGTCCTCCAAAGGGTAACACAACATACATGATTCAGATGTTAACCTCACAGCCTCATCAGACAGTGTTGGGAGATCTGATTCATTTTAGTGAATCATTTTGTTTGGACAGTTCGTTCAAAGAAACCGATTCAGATAATAAAGATTCTTGTGTGTGTGTGTGTGTTCTCAGTGGAGACCGCTGGTGTAAGGACAGCGACTCTGCGGAGAATCTCTACATCGATATGATGCTGTGGAGACACGCGCGCCACCTGCTGGAGCAGGTTAGACTGCGGGATCTGGGCTGTTTCTCCGCCCAGCTGGGCTTCGAGCTGATTGGCTGGCTGTGTCGGGAGCGCACACGGGTGGCACGGGTTGATGATTTTGTTACCGCCCTCAAATGCCTGCACAAGGACTTCCTGTGGCCATTCCCCGTCATCCCAGCATGCTCCATTAGCTCGCCACTAAAGAACGGACGCTGCGCCCCCTGTAGGTATCACAAGACAGGTTTTAAACTGCAAATTTTAATATATATTAAATATGATCTATATTAATAAATCATTGTGTATATATGAAAAATTTTGAAAGAAAATTATTTTCTTTCAAAATTTCAAAATTTGCGTGTATGTATAAAATTTAGATGTTGTGTATATATATATATATATATATATATGAAATGTCTAAATGTTTTATATATATAATATGGAAAAAGATATAATTATTTTTACTATTTTTTACTATAAATGTAGTATACATGTATATGTGTATAAAATTTAGAGAGAAACTTAAAAAAATGAAAATGTTTTATAATAATTTTGAATTTTTTATATATATATATATATTATATATATATATATATACATATATGTGTATATATGTATGTATATATGTGTGTGTGTATATATATATATATATATATATATATAATATGTGGTGTATTATTTTATCATGTTAAAATATGTATATATGTGTAGGTATAATTTTTTTTTTTTTTTTTCAACTTTATTTTCTTTTATTTTTTCAATTAAGGTCCATCTAATTTTAGTCTCTTTGGCCTGTACATTTAAACAGGCTGTGTTTGCACCCTTGAGACTATATAATCATAATATATATATATATATATATATATATATATATATATATATATATATATATATATATATATATATATATATATATATATATATATATATATATATATATATATATATGATTATGACTCTCCAATCACATGATCTCTCTCTCGTCATAGTGTTGAGTTCTCGTTTGCTGAAGTCTCAGTCTGCGGACAGTTTGCTGAACAGTGACATGGACACCACGCCCCCGCAGGTCACCACAGCCAATCACAGCTGGCTTGATGGCTTGGGGGCGGTGTCTAAGGAACTGGACTCCGCCTCCTCTCACGGAGGACCGCAGACGCAGGAGGCTTTTCTCTCTCCTCTTATTAACAAAGGTGAGAGAATAAAATCTGTCTTTCTATATCCGTCTCTCTCTCTGTCTTTCTGTCTTATATTTCTTTTCGTTTATCTATTCAGCAGAGGAGTACAGCGTCGGTTCAGCCACGGACCTCACTGAGACCAGTTCAATGGTGGATGGTGACTGGACGATGGTGGATGAGAATTTCTCCACCCTCAATCTCACCCAATCAGAGCTGGAGCACATCTCCATGGAGCTGGCCAATAAAGGGCCGCACAAGAGTCAAGTGCAGCTGCGGTGAGTCATCATGAGCTCATCAACCGGGAACCAATCAAATCACTGACTATGTTTGGAATGGCATACTCTTTCTGTAGTCTCTTCTTCCCTATTGTGACGAGTGAAACGGCTTCTGGAACAAGAACAAATGTGGGGCGGGGCTTAATTTGTCTGTGAGGAATTGATTTTGATGGTTGTGATTTGCTGTTGGTGGATCTCATGTGAGTGACAGGTTGCTCCGCCTTCGCGTCAGTAAACAGATTGAATTTAATTAAAATGTGGTTCTGAAGAGGTGTGTGTGTGTGTGTGTGTGTGTGTGTGTGTGTGTGTGTGTGATGGTTTTCAGGTATCTGCTGCACGTGTTCATGGAGGCGGGCTGTCTGGAGTGGTGTGTCATCATCGGGCTGATCTTACGAGACGCCAGCGTCATTAAGCAGGTCATGGGGTTCCTGGACAGTCCAGAGGTCCCGTCAGAAACGGTCCAGAGCATCAGAGCCGGTCTGATAGCTGTCGACCTCTGGGTCTCGTCTGATTGGTCAGTATTATATGGCTCATCATATTGAGAAAATGAAATGATAAAGAAAGAAAAAGTAGTGCAAAAGTTTGGGTTTGGTAAGATTTTTTTAGAAAGAAGTCTCTTCTGCTCACCAATTCTGCATTTACTTGATCAAAAATACAGTAAAAATTGTGAAATATTATTACAATTTAATATAGCTGTTTTCTATGTGAATATACAGTAAAGTGTAATTTATATCCAGTGATCAAAGCTGAATTTTCAGCATCATTACTCCAGTCTTTAGTGTCACATGATCCTTCAGAAATCATTCTAATATGATGATTTGCTGCTCAAGAAACATTTCTGATTATTATCAATGTTGAAAACAGTTCATATTTTTGTGGAAACTGTGATGCATTTTATTTTTCAGGATTTTTTGATGAATAGAAAGTACAAAAAAACAGCATTTATATGAAATAGAAATTTCAGAAAGTTGAAATTGAGATAAAAAGTCATAATTATGTCAAATCATGACATAAATCAAAATTGAGGAACAAAAAAGTCATTATATAATCATTATAACTTGAAGAGGTGAAATTTTGAGAAGTCATAACTACTGTCTCAAGTGTCATAATTAAGTTACTGTCGCTTTTGATCAATTTAATGCATCCTTGCTCAATAAAAACATGAATTTCTTTACAAAAAATATCTATAAATATGACCCCAATGGCAGCATAAAACATAAATATAAAACATTCATTCACTGACTTTCTCTCTCTTCTGATTCCCTGTCAGTTTGGGCTACAAGCCGTTCCTGAACCTGATTCGTCCGCAGCTGCTGAAGCTGATGGAGGTTCCTGTGGAGCAGGTGCAGCCCGAAGCGTTCCAGCCGGCCGGAGCGTCCAAGCTGTCGGAGCCGCCGCTGCTGCTGCTGCCCAGAGCCGAAGACGCCCGCGGGGTCGTGACCTCCGCTCACCCGCTGCCTCTGGACGGCCCTTCCGGAGCCAACGCCCGGCCGCTGGACGACACGCCGGAGGCGGCGCAGGAAGAGGCGGCGCTGGACGAGGGGTCGTACGACTGCACCCTCTCATGACCCTCGCAGCTGAGGAACACTAGACGCGTTTGTGCTGCTCCGTGACCGTGTTACAAGTGTGTGAGTGTTTGGACACGAGCGTGAGTGTGTGTTTGTCTTTTTATTTGATTTCAGCTCCATCCAGACTGCAGTGTCGTGTGCGTTTTGCGGTGTTTTCTCCATCCTGTGGTCAAATGCGTCATGTTTTTTTCCTTCTTCACATATAAAATAGACATTTTTTTTTGTCTTATTTTGTCATTTCCAGGACAAATATATTTAAACTTTCTTAAATCAAGATACATTTACTGGAGAAGCATATTAAGTCTTGTTCATGGAATGAAGTGAGTTTGTGCTTGAAACAAGAACAAATATCTGCCAATGGAGTCCTTTTGAATGAAGTTAATTTTCTGACTCCATTGGCAGATATTTCTTGTTTTAAGCATAAATTTAATTTTGATAAGATATTTAGTATTGTTTTCCTATTATAAATTAAGTCAAGGCATAAAACAGCCATAATCAAACTCATGCATTATTTATTTGTCAATGTTATTTTACAGCCAAGATGAAAAAATATTTCTGATAATGATTTTCTTAAATGTGCAGTTTTTTCATCACTATATTAGACGTATTTATTAAGCATAAACTTTGTTTTGATAATTTTGATGCATTTTTTTTTATTATTGGAAAATGACTTAATATCTTCAGTCATTTTGCTTCTCCATCTTGAGTTCAGGATGATATTTGTGCTGGAAAAGACAACAAAATGCAAAATGGGACAAAAATAAGAAGGAGATCATTTTTTTGCGTTGTCGTTACAGCATCAGCTCTCGCGGCCAGCTTTACACCAAATAATGATTTCATAAAACATACACACACACACCTGTTTCTCCTTTCATAAGTCAGATGAAGTGTTTTTTATTGTTTTCAGTTTGTTTTTTGTTCTGGCTTCATGTTTTAATGTTAATCGTGAAATATCAGCCCATTTTATTTAATGCAAATGCATTTGAGGAAGACTTCAGACTCTGAACGGCGTCTGATCTGGATCATGTCTTTTCTTCAGCTGCGGTCTGTCATTATGTTCTTTGTTTTTAAGGCGTTTTTGATTCCAACACTAGTCCAGTGCTTCGCTGTGCTCGTGTGCCTTGATGATGATGACGATGAAGCATTGGGAAAAACATGCCTGATGAATGTCAAGCAGATCTTCATGAAGGCATTGACGCAATCAAACATGCATTATTTATTTCTCCACATTACTTTACAGCCAAGATGATAAAATGTATTATCTTTCTGTCATTAATCCTAAATGTGCAGTTTGTCATCACTATATCTCGGCTGAAAGCATTATTGCAATCTCAATTTTTTTTTTGCGTTGTTGCAATTTTATGTTTATTTATTTGAGGAGCAGCTGGACAAAGAGACGGACGTTTTTCTTTCGTTTCAGGGAGTCGCGCGTGATTTGTGTGTGTTTTCTAATATCTGAACGGCATCATCAGTATTAAATGAGTGTTCAGTGTTCGTCTTCATGAACATCATGCCTTCAGAACGGACCAAATCATCTACACTTATGGAATGCCTTTGTATTATGATTATTATTCTAGTTATTCTTATGCATCTTTGACAGTCATCTCTGAGTATTTAGCAGCTTTAATGAGATGCATCTTTATTTTAATGTTTTATTTCCCCGTAAACGGCTCGAATGAGCAGCTTAAACCGGTCTGTGGTGGTTTAAGCCGGTTCATAGAGCTGCCAAACCAGCTGACAAGTGCCCAAACCCCTGTAAGACCAGCGGAGCGGCGCAGCGTTAGGCTGGTTTAAGTGGTTTCTTCTCCTCCTGACGCAGGTTTATGTTCTCGTGAGGAACGTATGCAGTGATGATCATGATATTCACAAACCAAAGAGCTTCTGGACAGCCCTCGATGTGTGTGTGTGAGATTCACTGACATGTTCATGGTACAGATTACCCACAATCCCTCTGTCCTGCTGACGTCACTGGACTGATGTTGAGCTGGAGGGTTTTATCTGGACGTTTCTTCATCTGTACAGGTTAAAGGCTCCGGCGACCCTGGAGTTTCTTCTCAATGCAGTGTACAGAGAGTTTGCTGTACAATAACTTTTCTACTCTGTTTTCTATATTTCCTGTACATAAAGAACAATAAATTATTTTTTAAACATCACGTGTGCTGTATGTTTTGATCAGTTTCAAGTATCTTCATATACACTACCATTCAAAAGTTGAGTAAGAAGGATAAATTAATACTTTTATTAGTCAGGAACACATTAAATTGATCAAAAGTGACAGTAAAGACATTTATAATGTTACAAAATGTTTCAAATAAACGCTGAACTTTCTATTCATCAAAAAATCCTGAAAAACAAAATGTTGTGGTTTCCACAAAAATATGAAACACTTTTCAACATTGATGATAATCATAAATGTTTAAGTATCAAATCATCATATCAGAATGATTTCTGAAGGATCATGTGACACTGAAGACTGGAGTAATGATGCTGAAAATTCAGCTTTGATCACTGGAATAAATTAGTTTACTATATATTCACATTTAAAACGACTGTTTTCTACGGAAGAGGATTAGGACCAAGCAATAATAAAAAAATAAAACCATCTCGAGATTAAAGTTGTTAAATTTCGAGAAAAAAGTCGTGATAAAATGTTGAGAATAAACTCATTAAATTATGAGAATAAAGTCATCATTAAATTACGAGAAAAAAATTGTTAAATTATGAGAACAAATTCGTAATTTAACGACTTTTTTCTCGTAATTTAATGAGTTTATTCTCAACATTTTATCTCGACTTTTTTCTCATAATTTAACGAGTTTATTCTCAACATTTTATCTCAACTTTTTTCTCGAAATTTGAGTTTATTCTCAACATTTTATCTCGACTTTTTTCTCAATTTTACGACATTTTTCTCATAATTTAACAACTTTTTTCTCGTAATTTAATGAGTTTATTCTCAACATTTTATCTCGACTTTTTTCTCGAAATTTGAGTTTATTCTCGAAATTTAACAACTTTAATGTCGAGATGGTTTTATTTTTTTTATTATTGCTTGGCCCTAATCCTCTTCCGTAGTTTTCAGTTGTAATATTTCATATTTTTTACTGTATTGTTGGTCAAATAAATCCAGCCTCAGTGAGCAGAAGACTTCAAAAACAAACATTACTGAGCCCAAACTTAGTGTTTATATATAAAAAATATCTTCATATTTAGTAAAAATATCTCAAATTGTTGACTGAGCAAACAAAGGGACAAAATGGACAAACGACAGGAGACAGAAATAGATTTTGTTATAGAAAATTGATTTGTCTTGCAAGAACAATTGAGTGCAGCATATGATACTATAAATAAACAATCTGAACCAGACAAAACAAGTGAAAATATTCACAGGAACTCTCAGACATTAAGACAATTAAACAACTCAAGTGATTCGTGGAGGTCAGAAATACAGCATTTGTGTGAGTTTCACATGATGTGAAGGACTTTCTGTGAATAATTGCTTTTGTTTGCTCAAGTCAGACATGCAAATGTAACGAACACTAGGTTAATTAGTAAAGAAGACCTTGATGTCATGGATTAGTATGAATACATATTTAAAAATTAAGAGTAACATTCATACAAAATTCTCATTGAACATTCTCCTGAACGCATGTCGACTTTCATCCCAAACAAAAACATAAAAGCAGGTTAATATAATGAACAGCATAAATCAAACATTCACTATCAGAGGTGTCAAGTTATATTTCCATTTCCTTTGAAATCTGGGACAAAGATACACTTATTTATCAATGCATTTGAATTGAAATTAGTTTGAGATCACATTTATAATCAAAAAAGTGTTACTGATTAGACAAAAGCAACCAGATCTCGAGCTCATCAAACCGAAAAAATAAAAAATTAGTCTAAATGCATAAATTACCGTCAGAAATGCAATTACAGCAGCACAAATTATAAAAATAAAAAAATCTGCTAACACTTTACAAAAACATTTTGTGTTAACTACATTAAATCATTTTAATTTCAGCTGTAAAGGTACACTATGTAACTTTTTTTGCTCAAAACTAACAATTTAAAATTTAAATGAGTTAATACAGCGATCCTTCTTCCATAACGTGTTTTGTTCCTACCCTGATTCACTACTGTAAGCCTGTTATATTCTAGACCTGTCAGGATGGTTTTGGTGGGAAATTACATTGCCCCGCCTACTTTGACGTGTGTCTGGTGTGGGAGTGGCAGAGGTTATCAGAATGAGCGAGAAAGGTTGACATGGAGCCGATAAATCTCCAACCTCCGGGGAATCGCCCGTTTTAAACAAATGGCGAACAGAAGAGAGTCTGCTGGCAAAAAGACTCGTAATAAAACAAGAATCAACATTGGCTTGGCTTTAGGAGATGGCGAGAACTGAGGGATTTGAAATGTGGACATGATGGCGTTTTTATAACTCAAAGGCGTTTTACTGAACAGATAAATTGCTAGCTACAGTAACGTCTTCAGCTAATCAGCTTGAGATCCTTTTCGTCTAAACTGGTTCTCTCTTTAACCTAGTTATGAATGTAGGATAATCATATTCATCCGCACAGTCACACAGAGCCGAAGCACAACCAAAACAATGTTCTTCTGCGAAATACATGCAGTTTTGTTTTTAACCGCTACAGGGTTACACAGCGTACCTTTAACATTAGCGAATGCACTAGCTATGTTAATAAATTCTGTAAAATATTGTTAGTTCATGTTAGCTAATGCATTAACTAACAGATGAGGTGGTATTGTAAAGTGTTAGCGAACATAATTCACATTCAGTTTAATCTGTCTCACAAAGAGCTTGAAATCATTCATATGTTCCTCGTCAGATAAACACGGCTCTCAAACATACAAATCCAGTTCAGTCCCGTTGCGCTATATCATTCAAACACCAGGTACCATCCAGTTACTGATACTCAAATAAAACTGCCATAACTTCATCCAACAGTCAAATAATGAAAGGACAAAGATTCTAAAGTTTGTATTTACTGTTGTAGTAGTAATAATAATAATAGTTATGATGGTTAATACAGGTCATTTTAAGACTTCAAATCCAGTTCAATCCAGAAGAAGCTTTGCACCATTTTTCCTGCTGCAACAATGATTCAAATAAAAAACATACAAACATGAACAATCATCCAACGCTTCAGAATCGAATAAATAAAAAAGCACTTGGGTTTCAAGGTTCTGCATGTTTTTGTTTGGATCCAGCAGAATGTGCGTTTGACCAGAATGATCAGAACTCAATCT
Source organism: Culter alburnus (assembly GCA_028476615.1). Taxonomy (NCBI): domain Eukaryota; kingdom Metazoa; phylum Chordata; class Actinopteri; order Cypriniformes; family Xenocyprididae; genus Culter; species Culter alburnus. Next base: position 178,253 of record JAOTNS010003631.1, read on the forward strand.
GAAAATAAAGCTGCACATAAAACACCACGAACGAGTAAAAACGGCTTGTCTGAATGACCGTCATCATCACGAGGTCACAGACAGGAAATGACATCATCGCTACAAGAATTCACCTGTGTGAGCTCCTGCAAAAGACTTTGACTGGGCGTAAACTCGTGATGACGGTGATTCTGACATGACGTGATCTCCCATTGAATCTCGTTGTGTTTGTTCCATTGGAACCAGTGAATGTCTCGGTCCGGCGGGAGAGACGTGAAACTAAAGACCAGCTGAAACTACTAAACCGACTGAGTCACATGACCACAGAAATACTGAGACACGGAAGAATCTCAAGAAACCGGTTGAGATCATGTGACGGTCACATTTCGCCTCAAAATCAAAACCGTTCAGATGTTTTGCATTATTTTCATGATAATTAAACTCATTACAGTTGTAAAAAAAAAAAATTATATTATTTAAATTCTGAAGTATTTATACATTGTGGTAGTGTGTTGTTTTGTTGTACTCTCTTTAATTTATGCTAATTAAAATTAATATTTAAAAAATAAATCAATCAGAAATTATTTGAATTACAAAAACAAAAAGTAAATTTTTTTTTAGAAACATTACTTTTAATAATCATTTCTATAAATGCTATATTTTTATTAATTTAAGTACATTACTTTTTTAGAAATATTTATTAAATCGTATTTATTGATAACTAAGAATCAGAAATAATGAAAAATACAAAAACAAACTAATTTAATGTTTCTAAAGAATAATTAGTTTATTTTTGTAATTCTCATTATTTCTAAAAATGCTATATTTTTATTCATTAAGTACATTTTTAGAAATAATGTTAAATCATGGTATTTCATTAATAAGAATCAGAAATAATGAAAAATAAAAAAAAAAGTAAATGAAATGAAATAATAAAAAATAAAAAATAGATAAATAAAATGTCAAATGAAAAACGTGAAACGTAAAACGTTTAATTATCATATTAAAAAAAGTGTCACAAAGTAAAAACCGTTCTAAACTTAACAGTCCTAAAGTAATCTTAATTTTTCTTTAGATTTTGTGTGTAAATATGACCTAGACAAATAAAATAAAACAAAAAACTGTGCGTTGGTTGATGATGTGAATGAATGAGTTTGTACAGTGTTCACGGGTCCGCAGTGAGCGGTGTGTGTGTGTGTGTGTGTGAGATCGGGGCTCTCAAGCGAGCGGCCCTCAGTATCTGTACATGTGGTACGTGCTGATCCATGAGGACGGGAACGCCCAGTCCGGGAATCTCTTCAGTAGGGACTCCAGCTGCTCCGAGCGCCGGTCCGGACCGGAGAAATAATGAGTGGAGATGGCCAGAGAGATCAAGCCCTCGTCAGGAGACGCGTCTGAGGACTTGGGCGGCTGAAGACGAGAAAAACACATGAACTCGCACAATAAACGCTTCTGTGCACCTCAGGTTAAACATGAGCTCAAACCCACCTGGATCTCAAACCAGAAGTTCCAGGCAGGAGCGTCGAGACCGTGAGAGTAAAATATAAAGTACTCTCCCCGCTGAGGTCGAACTGCGGCGTCCCGTCGCCGAATGACCAGCCGCTCAGAGACGCGCCGGCGTGAGGAAGCAGGTACAGAGACATGTGAGTCGGACCTGAGCGAGAACAACAGGAGACGTGAACTTGGAGATTATTCATGATTATCAACAGAGAGAGAGAGTGTTTGTGACTCTAAAACTAGTTAAAAACAAACACGAATAACTAATATTTTCGAATGTTATATATGCAAATGTTTGCCATATAATTATAAAACTAGTTTAAAAAGTTTTTATTTGTAATATTTTCAACTAAAAGCAGTTTTAATAATTAAAAAAAAAAAACTTCTGAAGAATAATTTTGATACATTTTTGAAGAATAAAGTTATCAACAGTAATTATTATATTTAATAATGAAAATCCAGCAAACTCATGCCCATCAGGTTCATGATAAAATGAGGCTGGAGTCTCACCTTTGACCTCAAAGGTCATTTTAACGCTTCCCCATTCGGTCTCCTCTCTGGATAAGAGCTGGAACTCCAGCGGAGCTTCAGGAGAGACTTCAGGAGCCGGAAGATACCAGTTCTTCCTGAAACAAGGAGAGGAAGACGTCACTCAGGCAGCTGAACCTGTACATCATCTGACCCTCCGTCTCCATTCACTCACTTGACCAGGAACTTGACCGGGAGGAACCATGGGAAGCCGCAGTAGGGCATCTGGTCCTGACAGCGCATGCGGATGCTGTCGTTGATCTGCGGGATATGTGGAGTGATGTGCTGCATGCCGGTGTAATCCAGACTGTTGATCCATAACCCGGAGTCGGAGCTCTGCAGCGATCCGTCCAGAGCGTGGATCCTGCGTGTGGTGTGCTGAAAACACATCTGAATGTGTTAGTTTTTATATTTTCTCTGTTTCATTTTAATTCCAGTTAGTTTTAGGACTTTTATTGTGTGTTTGTCATTTTGTTTTTTTTAAATACGTCTATATAATTTTTATGAAAACACTTTACAATTAGGGTTCATTTGTTCACATTAGTTAACCAGAACAAAGAATGAGCAACACTTCTACAGCAGTTATTAATATTAATGTTAATCTCAGCATTTACTGATACATTATTACAATCAAAAGTTGTATTGCTCATTGTTAGTTCATGTTCGTTAATGCATAACTAATGTTAACTAATAACACCTTATTGTAAACCATTTCTATTATTTTTTTTTCTTCGCTTTAGTTATTTTAGTGCATCATGTTAAACTAAATTTTTTTTTTTTTCCTGCCTTGGCAACTAGTTGAAATAATAATATATTATTTTTTATATATATATATATATATATATATATATATATATATATAGATAGATAGATAGATAGATAGAAGAACAAACTCAGTTAATGTTTATTTTATTCCAAGTAACGGCAGTATTTTATGGTTTTATTTTGAGTTCACTCTAATAACCCTGCTGTAAATACGGGTCAGTGACAGCAGTACCTGGACAAACACTCGTTTGGGTCGCGGGCTGGACGGGTCAGCAGAGTACGGGAAGAACAGACCACAGCAGACCAGAACAAACATCACTGTGAACGCTAACCCCAGACCAGCCAAGATCCGCTTCGTACTGCGGGACAGATAGATGAAATGCATCTGGAGAGAGAGACAGACAGGTGTGAGGAAACATATAGTGGAATAAGATGATTTAATTTTATTTTGAGTTTTATATTTTGAATTAGAATTTGAACATGAATTAGAATGTTTGAATTTAAAAGTTTTAAGTTAAATGTTTGAGTGTTTTGATTTAGAATGTTTTGATTTAAAAAATGTTGATTTAGAATGTTTTGATTTAGAATGTCTTGTTTTAGAATGTTTGATTTTTGAATGTTTGATTTAGAATGTTTGAATTAGAAAGTCAGTCTGAATTAGAATGTTTCAATTTAAAGGTTTGAACTTTGAATGTTTCATTTTAAATGTCCGAATTTGAATTTACTAGGTTACAGTTAGTCTGTATGACTCACAAAATAGGAAGATAGAATGACGGTTGCCAGGGTAACAATTGATGCCAGGATGACATCGGGTGGGATTTCGGTTCCGCTTCGGCCCAGGATGGGTGTAAAGATCTCAAAAACCACCCAGATGAGGAACATGATGTGGATGTACGGCACAGTGAGACCCATCAGGTACAGGACAGAGTACTGCAGAGACGCACCTGCGCACACACACACACACACAAACAGCCATGTGTCACTAGATCATGAGTGACCTCATTTAAACATCAGAGCCCTAATTCCTGCCCTTTGACTCCACCCTGAGCTAAACTACTGCTAGAGACCTGACGGCAAAATGAAAGTCCAGTTTTAATACAAATATAAAAAAATAATTTTGCTGCAATTGAAAGACTGTCATAAAATGTATTTGATTAGCACTTAAAATAGCAACAAAAAAAATCATAATATATAATATCTTAAGCAACCATGACAGCTGTACAAAACGGTCTCAAACAAATACACCAAATAAGCTTCATCTCAGAGGAATAATGTAAACACATTGTTTTACTGGAGTCTGGGTGACAGTAAAGCGCTGCAGAGTGAACGTGAATCGGGTGTGTGTGGCGTGACCCCTGACCTCTGGCTCTGAAGTGCTTTCTGAGCAGCAGTTTGCTGGCGAGCGGGAACACCACCATCATCATAGGCACGTACGCTGAACACAAGCCGCGCTGAGTGAGGAAGAGCAGCACACAACACCACAACAGCAGACTGACGTCGAAGAAGAGATCGGCCAGACCCACACGACTCACGCTCTGTAGAAGATCATTTTAAATGGTTACAAATTCATTTTAAAAGCACAAATATTCCAGTCTCTTAATTAATATGAGCACATAGAAACTGCAAATAAGCACTGTGTTTTATTTACTTTGTGAAATTGTGAACTTAAAAGGATGTTTTGTGGGAATATGAATAATTATAAAACAAGTAGAGCTGCTCAGATGTGAAGGAATCCAGTGTTTCTCATATAAAACACTTTGAACACAAACACTGGACAATGTGTGACGTCACGCTCACACACACTGACTGTGTCTTAGCCAATCAGAGCGCAGCAGGAGACTGACGTCAGCGGAGAATCAACTAGAGCAGGTATTTCTGTTCAGCTGAATCAGCCATTCACAACAAGCTGTTTAAACGGCCTAAAAAAGCTTAAGCTTCTTTAAATGAAACTGTGACCAGTTACAGCATCTTAAATGCACATTTCTCCTCTACATTCACACACAGATTTAAACCTAGAAACTAGATGAATGAAAAACATTGTTAATTAGACACAGCTGTGAACTCTGGGTAACCGTGTCTGATGAATTAGTCATTAGACATGTCGTCGGTGACATTCACATAAGCCAGTCGTGTGTGACGTTAACGTCAGCTGATTATATGAACACAGTGGAAATGGGTGACAAGGTCAAACACAAACCCATAAGAAAACCTGTAACTTCATGTGACTCGAGGCACAAGAACTTGGCATTCAGTAACTAGTCCTTACTGGCATTTCAAAGACGCCCTGCAAACATGTAAAACGTCCTCAGTGTGCTCCGGTTTACATCAGTTCACCTGGAAACAAACTCATTTTAACAAGATCTCAGACGCTATAATGACACTTCAGAACTAGTCACTGCTCAGCTGAACTGCCTTTAACTGATATTATAATATTATTATAATATTTCATGATATTAGTCAGCATATCAGTTATCACTTGTCAGTGACTTATTAAAAATGAATATTATTAATCAATTATTTAAATAAATAAATATATATATAAAATGTAAAAAATTATTTAAATAAAGCTACTGATCTGGCATTAAAATAAATAAATAAATAAATAAATAAATAAATAAAGTATTATTTTTATATATATTTAAATAATGTCACTGATTTGACCTTAAAAAAAATCATTAAATATATTATTTAAATAAATAATAATAATTATAATAATAATGCTACTGATCTGGCATTAAAATATATAAGTTAATAAATAAAGCATTATTTATATTTATTTAAATAATGTCAATGATTTGACCTTAAAAAAAAAAATCATCAAATATATTATTATTATAATTATTATTATTTATTTAATTAATGCTACTGATTTGACATGTAAATAAATATTTATTTAATTGAATACTACTGATTTGACCTTTAAAATAAATTAATTAATATTTTTTATCTATTTAAATAATACTGCTGATTTGACATTTAAAAAATATAAATCAATATTTTTATTTATTTAAATCATACTACTGATCTGAAATTTAAATAAACAAATAAATATATTATTATTATTAAATAATACTACTGATTTCATGTAAATAGATAAATAAAATATTAATAATAACAATAAATAGATAAATAAATAAATATTTATTTATTTAAATAATATTTTACTTAATTATACTGATTAGTACTAAATAAATAAATGTTATTTTAATAATGCTACTGATTTTGCATAACATTTTATATATATATATATATATATATATATATATATATATTATATATTTGTTTAAATGGTACTGCTCTGGCATAAAATGTCAATAAAGTGTGTCAACAGATCTGTGACTTTAATTTGGGGTAAAACAGCTGAAATCATAGAACAGTGTTTCTGCTGTCATGATGGCAGATGAACTCATGTGTCAGTAGTGTGTGTTTTGTCCCATGACTCACCCCATAGTACAGGTTCTTGGCCAGTGTGTGGATCAGCAGGATCTTGCCGACAGCGACGGATCCATACAGACAGACGGCGGCGTAGAAGTGAGTGTACCAGAACATGGAGCGACCCGTCAGCGTGACGAGCAGAGCCACGATCAGAACCGTCAGAAGAGTCACGAACCAGCTCAGGACCACCAAACACGCCGCACAAGCCAGATCACGTGTGTACCGGCCCCCTGCAAACAGCAGCTGACGCGTCAAAACACACGTGTGTCACAGACCAGCCATCAATGCTTTCTACAGTCTACAATCAAATATAGCAATATGAAGCTGATGAAATCAGTTATTCATATTTTATACTCTTCTTTACTCACAAAGAGATGATGCCTGTTTGAACTTGTAGCATTCGACACAGAACTGAACAGATTCATAATATTACACAGCATATCAGTGTTCAGCAATAACATGATTATTAAAAATTAATTTTATAAATAATATTTTTTTTATTTAAAAATGCTACTGAATTGACATTAAAATAAATAAATAAATAATATTTTTATTTAAATAATCAAAATAAATAATAAATAAATGAACAGATAAATGAAAAATAAATGTAAAAAATATATTTTTTTATTTTTTTAACTAAACATAATTTAGTTAAATAAGGCTACTGATTTGCCATTAAAATAAATAAATGTTATTTTTATTTAAATAATCCTGTTGACTTGGTGGTAAAATAAATAAATAAACAAACAAATAAATAAATAATATTTTATTTAAATAATGCTACTTATTTGACATCAAAATAAATAAATAAATTTTATTTTATACATTTTTGTTTTTTATTTAAATAATGCTATAATTTGGCATTTAAATTAATTAATTAATTAAATTTATTTATTTACTTATATTTTTTAAATAATGCCGGCATTAAAAATAAATAAATAATTCACTTTAAATTTTTATGTTTTTTATTTAAATAATATGATTTGGCTTTTGAATAAATAAATTAATGATTTTTATTTATTTGTTTATATATTTAAATAATGCTGTTACATGATGTTAAAACAAAAAAAAAAACAAACAACATATCAGTAGCAAAGGCTATAATCATAAAAACAGACAATACTTTAGCAATATTTTTTCAAAATATATCTACAATAAAATATAATGTACTATTTAACAAATATACATGAATATTATAAATATTACAAAAATATAGCAATTATATAAGCCTTCTGATATTTGATTAAAAAAATAAATAAATAAATAAATTCCCAGCAGAGTTCTTTTTAAAAATTCCCATTAATGAAATTTCTGAATAAAACCATTCAATGCAAACATGAAAATAGACAAACACAACTTGTGACAGACCAATATCTGGTCATGTGAACCAACACGTACCCACATTGCTGGTCAACATGCATTTCTTGCCCAGGTAGATCGCCGTGGCGACAGCTGCCATGTAGTTGATGATGGTGCCGACGCGAGCGGGATACGCCACCACCGTCACTCCCAGCAGGTCGAAGAACACCATGTTACCATGACGATACTGTGAGGAATCTGCCAGATCATCTGACATCACCAGGTGTTTGAGTAAAGACAGGATGTTGTCGCCTGGTGACAGAGATAAACAGGAAGTCCATCATTCTCAAAGCAATTGATACATATACATTATCTGCCTGCCTGTCTATATAAACACAATCTGTCCTTTTGATTCTCAAACACACAGTGCTGCTGTTCTACTGCAGGTGTTTTAAACTTTAAACCTTTACAGTCTGTTAAATATTAGTCGACATAGCAGAACGACTGTTGACACACATTAAACTCATGTATTAGAGCAGCAGTAACGTCTGATCCACCACAGAACACACACAGAAAATAATATACTATTACAAAACACACAGCACTGGCTCTACATTCTGATTGGATGAGCAGGGTTTAAAAGAAGTTATGTAAACAAACATGTGACGCACATCAGCTGAATTCTGCAGTATATTAATGTGACACGTTCTGTTTGTTCTGTATTGGTCATATTCTGCCTATGGCTATTTTGATAATTATTTTATTAATAAATTTAATTACTTACTGAATATCCGCATCTTTCATCATATTGCTGCAGTTTTATAAAAGCAATACAACAGTCAAAGAAAACCATAACGGTACAGAGCAAGAGACCAGATTTAACAAACACAAACACACACACACACAGCAGTAACATCTAAAAAAAACACATATGAAACTATTTAATAACCGACATCAACAGCTTTTGCATAAGTTTAGAGATTATGGGTCAGATTTACTAACAGCTTACACCAGTCCAAACCCTCTTTTGGCATTAAAAAACTACTGTCAGGATTTACTAAAGACACGCTGTGAAAAGTTTGCACTGAAAAGGCATGGACAGGGTTATATTTGCATCTGACCTTATTACATATGGATTTGCATAATTATGGGAGTATTTAAATTAATCATACATCATACATGTAATCATAATCATACAAGGTCTAGTCAATTAACTGGTATTTGCGCTATTATTTACTGTGCAAAAAAAGCATGTCTTGAACCAGACGCTAATTTTCTCTTGGTAGATTGTGTTGGTTATTATGGAAATAATCCGGCTGCATCTATCACGCGCAAAACTTTCCACTCCCATCTGCGTTGTTTTTTTAGAGTTGTGCTTTCACTCTAATTTGCCCTGTTTAGTGAATCTGGCCCTAGATCTCCAAAATCTTTACAGTGTGTTTGTGATGGTAAGAAACGGCAAAGCAACTAAAACGGTGTCGCACTTTACCATCTTACAGGGGACCAAATGCATTTTGTTTAACAAAATCACCATTCACTATTCAAAACTTTCCACTCCTATCAGCACGTTTTTAGAATTGCTCTCACAAGCTAATTTGCCCTGTTTAGTAAATCTGACCCTTTATCTTTTATTTCTATTCATAAAGATCCTCTGAAACACAGGGTCCGTATTTTATTACATCTGTCTGACTGCTGATCTGGTCAAAACTCTGTGTGAGACAGCTTATCTGAGCAATAACACACACAGTGTGTGTGTGTGTGTGTGTGTGTGTGTGTGTGTGTGTGTGTGTGTGTGTGTGTGTGTGTGAGTGAGTGAGTGAGTGAGTGAGTGACCGAGTGTGTGTGTGTGTGTGTGTGTAATGAGAGTGATGCAGCTCTTCTCAGGTCTTATTTTCTCTCACTCAGCATCTAGAGCATCTTGAACAGAACAGGAAGTGAGAACTTCACTCTTACTCTCTCTGAAGCAGATGTTTTGTTTCCTAATGTCTTCTATGAGCCTGTAGATCAGGAATCATGCGCTCACCTGCTCTCTGGATGGAGTCAGTGTGGATTCGCTCCGGAGTGTCATATTTAGTGTGATAGATGAAACCGTTCTCAATGAACGCAAGATCAATTCCTGCAGAATGACACAGAAGATTCGCTCTTAAAAAAGTCTTTAACATGATGTGAATCTGACAGTGTCAGAAAATACTCACCATTACCATTATCTTTTTATATTAACAATATGTCACAGATACATGTTTTTACTGTAAATTTAATTTTAATCTGTAAAACTTGTTAATACTGTATTATTGTATGGTAAAGTTCTTTTTTTTTACCATAAATTTCACAGATGTTTTACAGTGTGTATCCCATACCAGGAATATTCCCGAAGTCCCTGTAGATGCGGAAGTCTGTGTCTGAGGGAATGACTCCACTCTGGAAAACCTCCTGACCGACCACTGAGGCGAATGGGTGGATGGCAGCTTGAACGTATGCCTGGACAAGCCATGGGTTCTCTGGACCTGAGACACACACAAGTTAAGCCAGCTTGGGCATTTCCGGTGAACTGTTAGCTGTCATTCTGTCACACTGTACATCGACACAAAACCATCAATGGTTGACTTTTTAATGTTGTATTCATGTTTGAATCCAGTTATCACACTTGCCTAATTTGCCAATAAACCAGTTTTATTGCTTGCAATAAAGACGAAGGTAATGGGAATGTTTGAATAAGAAATGCTGTGTCTGTAATTAGACACTCACAAGCAACATTTTTTCCACCACTTCAAATGTTATTTTTAATGTGATGACCAAAATCATTATTTGTTCATCCTTCTGAGATTGTCCCCATTTGTAAACCTGAACGTTTCAAAATCCAACATTTGATAGAAAACCATTTTATTTTCAAATAAAAGACATTAATTGCCACTATAACTATCAGATGGCGGCAGAGGACCATTTATTTGTGCATATATCAGCCATTTCCTGTAACACTGAGTTTCACTTTTGAATAAATATCAAACATTATAAAATCACTAGGTTTAAAAATAGATTTTGTCAAGGTGAAGTATGAAGTACTCACAAAATCTCATGAAAAACAATAACTTTTCTTGTGAATGGATAAGGATAAAAGATGAGGATTTAAATATATATATTTTTTTTACTTGCAATTTCTACCAGATGAAATATTTTAGAGGTTGAAAAATTTATATTCATTATAAAAATGCCCATGACGGTTTAAGATTTTATTGATTTCATGACTTTTCCAGGTCTAGAAATTACACTTTTAACACGAGTCTTGCTCATTTATCTAAGTTTTTCAAGACCATGTGAATCCTGGGGTGAATTAAAATCTTTAATTGTCTTAATTGTCTTCTCGAGGCCGTCTGGTTGAGAACCTCTGGTTTAGCAACACGAGTGTCAGTAAATGATGACAGATGTTCTGCCTAGCAACAGTGCAGATTTCTTCTGCTGCAGGTGTTCAGCTCTGATTCACACAGGTGTAATGAGTGTTTACCTGTCTGAAACACCACCTCTTTCCCTCCCACACCTGCCGCCTCCAGGTTCACAAACGCTCGCACCTGCTGAGCCCAGGGATGCTGGGTAATGAAGCCGTGACTCGCCTGAGAGAAAGACAGCAAACAGAACATGAACGATGAAAACAATGTGAGCGATTCAGACAATGACATGCTCACTGAAGTCAAAGGTCAGCCGTGTCATGACCTCTCACCTGCAGGATGTTCTCCTCAGCCCCGTTGAACAGGAATATAACGCCATGTTTAAGCGGTGTGGAGAGATTCGCCAGAGAATGTAAAACCTCGAGCATCACCGAGCAGCTGACAGCGTCATCACTGGCTCCTGAAACACACACACACACACACACGGTATTAATCACACAATACCTGCAGTTATTACTGACACACTAGAGTAAAGCATGCACACAAACATAATCAAATAAAATCATTAAAATCAGAGGGATTTGACATCGGTTCAAACATGACAGAACTACAGCACTGTTGTGAAACAGAATCGCACACTGACTCAAACCACAACTGCCTATTAAACACTCATGCATATGCATCTTTTACATGCAGACGTCAGCAAATCATCTGACCAGTTCACTGAGGCTCACACACACACACACACACACACATCAGTGTTCCTGCTGTTCACTTTCACTTCCTGGTTTTCTAGTGATAAGGATTTTACAACCCAGATCACAACAGAGTATAACAGGAAATAATGCACTATGTGCATAAAAAATGCAAATAACGTAACACGCCCGTCCATATACACCCAACATCAGATACAAACACAGTGAAAAATGAGAAAGACACGAGATCTGACGCAAAGATCACTGACACCAAACACAACGAAACCTTAAACTGTTCGATCTGATCGCTGTCACTACAAACAACAGCAAACAAAACTGAGACAAAGGGCACGAATGAAGAAATGTGGAACATTCCCTGTTTGACATCATGCCAAAATATTTTTGAGTCAAAACACAGCCTGTTTTTAGATCCCCGAACACAAATGAGATCTTTAACATCAGTTATTTGTCCCAGACAGCAGGAGATTAAACAGAGAGCAAATGACTGAAGTCTACAGCATCTCAGATGTTTCTAAGAACTCTAAGACTCTAAGAATGTCACATGTGTTTCCTCTAGAGGTCTCAAACTGCTCAGATTTGCTCAAGTCTGCAATAAAAACTTAATGACCTCACTGGATGATGACGAGAGACTTTAAAACTTTATTTTCCTACTTAAGAGAAACATCTGAGACAAATATAACAATGTGATAAATATAATTTAAGCCTCAGAAGTTATGAAAGTGCAACTTCTGAGCAATAACATGCCTATTGTGCTCCTTTCACAAGATGTAATATAAGTCTCTGGTGTCTCCAGAATGTGTCTGTGAAGTTTTCAGCTCAAAATACCCCACAGATCATTTATTATAGCTTGTCAAATTTGCCTCTATTTGGGTGTGAGCAAAAACACGCCGTTTTTGTGTGTGTCCCTTTAAATGCAAATGAGCTGCTGCTCCCGGCCCCCTTTCCAGAAGAGGGCGGAGCTTTAACAGCTCAACAACAACAAAGCTGGAGAATCTCACGCAGCCAAAATTAAGGATTTTTGGTTCTTTTGCAAAACGTTGATTAAGCGTTGTAGAAACGTACCCGGGCTGTTGGCCACCGAATCGAAGTGGCAGTTTGCGAGCATGAAGTGCTGCGCGCTGGTCTTCGGCTCTAGTTTGACGGCGATGTTGGTCACGCGGTCGTAGTAGCTGGTGAAGCCACCGAGGAAGTCGATGCTGAAGGAGCCGGTGGGCCGCTGGACGTCCACCGTGATGGAGTGAGGTCCAGTTTTGGTCACAGACCGGATCTGCTCGATCTGATCCAGCAGGTAGTTCACCGTGGTGATCTCGTTCTCTGGGCTCCCGACGGTCCGCGGTCCGACGCTGGTGATCCGCTCCAAATGCTTCCTGATGCACATCATAACACAACTTGACACATGTGCATGGATGAATCATTCACAATAAGATCAGTGACATTTAAATTGAATTCAATGCCAACTTTGAACATCATTAGCCAAAGTTACAGTATGATGCACAGAAATAATACTGAAAATATTATTTTTTATTTTCCCCTGGTTAATAAAAACCCGACAGTGTTATCAAACTAAATTTACCATGGTTAAGCAAACATACCAGAATTACTAGTCAGTAAATTGTATTTACCACCACTGTCATTGTAACCAAAGTAACAATAACAGTATGTAAACTTTGCATGGGATTGACTATTCTGTGTCAGTGTATACATATTTTTAATCAATTATTAATTCTATAAGGCTATTTAAAGATTTTTGGAGTCTATCACACAAAAAACATGCTCTAAAAATAAAATACTATGGTAGTTTTTCACTATGGATCATGGCATTTGTGTTTTTACCAGAGTATTCACTGAAGGTGCTCGTAAATACTAGTGAGTCTGTACCACAGCAGCCCGTGCGGGTCTCACCTGGCCCGGACAGAGTTGAACTGTCCGCTGCTGCTGATGATGAGCTGCTGGACTGAGATCAGAACCAGAACCCACAGCAGACACACGAACCCGAGCAGCAGAATCACAGCGGAACTCTCGCCCAGCAGCTGCGCGCTCACTTCCGGCTTGTGTTTGCGGCTCCGGAACCCGTTCAGCGCGGCCGCCTCATCATCGCGACTGTCCGGCTGCTTCTGTTGGTTCTGCTGGGCTCTGATTCTGCGGACTGCAGAGTCTCTCTCCATCTTTGTTGCTGCTGCTGCTGCTGCTGTCAGCACGAACGGAAGCGACGGAGGGACAAACTTCAGCAGAGACGCATCGCAGTGATGGGAGGGGCTAGAAACTCAAACCCCGCCCATTAGTTTTATCTTTCAGTCAGTGCAAAATGAACTGCTGCATTACTGCATTACTGCCATCATCTGTGTGAATACGCATACTACATCCATTATTACATGAAATCCTCAATATAACTGTCGTTTTGGCATAATAATCTTAAACTTATAGGCTATATTTTCCCAGTATATATATATATATATATATATATATGTGTGTGTGTGTGTTGTGTGTGTGTGTCTATTAAACATAACCACACATTATGTTCTCTTTATTAGTTTTTTTTTTTTTTTTGACTCAACCCCCTCAAACATCCAAGAAAAAATAAGATTTTGTATCTCAATTACATATAGTCTATATAAATCCATCTATGAAACCAGAAATCTAGCCATCTAATCTAAGAGATAATTTAGCCATTTTCCATATTCTGTCCTAGGGGGAGTCTGGGGACAGTTTTTAGTCCAGTGTGTGAATATTTCTCCTTTTTTTTAAGCATAAAAGTACTAAAAACCCATTAATATTTAAAAAAAAAAACTGTTCATTTAGCACATATTGACTGCTGTAGGGACACCCATAACCATCATGACCTGACTTGACTTTGGAGTAGAAACAGGGGGAGTGACTTTATTGCATCAGACATGTGCCACTTTGCTCACAGCTGATTGGCCAAGTTTCAGTTTGTGATCTCTTACCTGGAACATAACCTGCCCCAGAGCAGGTTAGTGAGCTTGGTGTGTGTAATCTGTTGTTTTGTGAGACTGCTGGGTGGGGTATGTATAGCCTGTATAGTATTTTTTAAACTGCATCTATTATTGAATAGCTAACACTTACTAAGAACCTTTATATCTGTAACACATATAAGTCATATAAAAATCAGAGTACAAACAGAGAAGTTTCAATGCATAGAGATGAATTCAGGTAAATTGTGACATTTTGCCATTGAGATGACTGGGAATGAATGTCCCAATTAACCATATCTTTCAGAGTATTGCATATCATTCTGGTAATGCTGACAAAAATTGTAATGGGAAAAATGCATGGCATTAGAAATTCCAAGGTCATGGGTTTGATTCCCAAGGAATGCACTTTTTTTATTTTGAAACAAGAGATGGATATGTATTAACCCTACAATACAGATACATTTCAATATAAAGATTTCAAAATTCACTGTCTACAACTTAAAGGTGCCCTAGAATTAAAAACTGAATTTACCTCGGCATAGTTGAATAATAAGAGTTCAGTACATGGAAAAGACATACATTGAGTTTCAAACACCATTGTTTCCTCCTTCTTATATAAATCTCATTTGTTTAAAAGACCTCTGAAGAACAGGCGAATCTCAACATAACACCGACTGTTACGTAACAGTCGGGATCATTAATATGTACGCCCCCAATATTTGCATATGCCAGCCCATGTTCCCAACATTATGAAAGGCATTAGACAAGGGCAGCCAGTATTTAACGTCAGGATCTGTGCACAGCTGAATCATCAGACTAGGTAAGCAAGCAATAACAACAGCGAAAAATGGCAGATGGAGCAATAATAACTGACATGATCCATGATATCATGATATTTTTAGTGATATTTGTAAATTGTCTTTCTAAATGTTTCGTTAGCATGTTGCTAATGTACTGTTAAATGTGGTTAAAGTTACCATCGTTTCTTACTGTATTCACGGAGACAAGAGAGCCGTCGCTATTTTCATTTTTAAACACTTGCAGTCTGTATAATTCATAAACACAACTTCATTCTTTATAAATCTCTCCAACAGTGTAGCATTAGCCGTTAGCCACGGAGTAAGTTACTGTCAAACTCGTTCAGAATCAAAATTAAACATCCAAATAAATACTATACTCACATGACCCGAAGCATGCATGCCGCATGCATGACGAACATGTAAAGATCCATTTGAGGGTTATATTAGCTGTGTGCACTTTGTAAATGCACTGTATTATAGAGTCGCGACCTCGATGGGCAGGGAGCACAAGATTTAAAGGGCCAGCAGCCCCTGAATCGGTGCATAGTTAATGATGCCCCAAAATAGGCAGTTAATTAATTTTAAAAAATCTATGGGGTATTTTGAGCTGAAACTTCACAGACACATTCAGGGGACACCTTAGACTTATATTACATCTTGTAAAAAAACGTTCGATGGCACCTTTAATGCAGAGAAAAAGGAACTTAAAAAACAAACATGCTTATTTTGGGTCTAAATATGGGGCTGGAATGCACGTTTATGTCGGGATGAGTCTCACAGACGGGAGTGTGATGCTGTAGACTCGCTGAGGTGAAGAGGCTTCTGATTGGTCAGCGTCACACGACGTTCCGCCCACATCTCAAAAGAGAGCCTATCCGTCCCAGAGTCAGGACTCGCGGTTTTGTTATTTCTCCTCACATCGTGTTTATTTGTGTGCACAATCATATCTTTTTGTGCTTGAGGAGCTGGGTAACACAAAAACTACCCAAACACTGGAAAAATAACCCCAAAAAAGGCTCAACCCAGGACTTGGGTAGAAAAAAAATAACCAAAGATTTTTTAGAGTATGTATTATAGAGCAAAGAGCCAAAAGCATCTTCTTATATAAACCAAGTTCCTCAAGAACACTGTGTTTCTGTTAATTGAGGATCCAGATCAGCAGTTTTTCCATCACGTGTTGTCTAGTGTAACCCCTTGGGTCCTACTCGCCCCACTTTATGCAGGCCTCGAACCCGCGTCTCCGGGGTGGGAGGCGGGCGCACTAACAATGAGACTAAACACTGCAGATCTAGTGTCAGTCACTAGTGCTCCTCTTGAGGCAAGGGGAGTGAGGTTTACTTGCACAGCTCCTACATGGTGGCCTCCGTTACACTCACCCGCCTAAACCTCACTCCCATCTGGATCACAGCACCAATGTAACCCCTCAGGTCCTACTTGCCCCGTTTTGTGCAGGCCTCGAACCCGGGTCTCTGGCATGGGAGGCGGGCACACTAACAAAGAGGCTAAAGACTGCAGCATTAGCAAATATAGCAATATTTGCTGAGAGAAACACCTTAAATGATTAAACAAAGATGAATTATTGTTGCAGACAGGGGCGCTGAATAGAAAAAACAAGTGTCACTCATCATTAACTCAGCACACAACGCAATACAGTTCTTGTATTCTTTTGGGAATATATTTCTTTACCCCAAAATGAAAATTCTCTCATCATTTACTCTCACTCTTACTTTCTTCAGATTAACACAAATAGATTATTAGTGCATGTAATGCAAAAGTACAAAAAGTGAATACAATGGTAATGTTTATTAGTTTCTTTTTCTTACACAAGCCTATTGTTTTATTTTCTACCAGTTTATCATGTCTGCCCGTATATCGCCCCCCCTAGGTCTGAATTTTGCTCACTTAGACAACCTTCAGGCAATGCTTTATCTTATGAGTCCGTAGATTAGATACATTTGCGAAACTCTTCCCACATGAAGAGCACTGGTGCGGCTTCTCTCCAGTATGAACTTTCTCATGATCTTTCATGTCTCCTGACCAAGTGAAACTCTTTCCACAGTGTGAACACTTGTACGGTTTCTCTCCTGTATGAATTCGCTGGTGTTTTTTTAAGTTGCTGGATGAACTAAAACTCTTCCCACAGTCAGAGCACATATGAGGTCTCACACCTGTATGAATTCTCTCATGCTCTTGTGAAGTGTGCAGTTGTGTAAAACTCTTTCCACAAAAAGAACAAAAGTAAGGCTTCACAGAAGCATGAATCTTAAGGTGTGTTCTTAAGTTTGATGCTACAACAAATGTTTTATCACACTGATCACAGCTGAATGATCTCACTCCAGAGTGACGACGCAGATGATTTTCCAGAACACTTTTGTAAGTGAAACACTCTCCACACTGAGTGCATGTGAACAGTTTTTCTCCAGTGTGAATTCTCATATGCACATTCAAGCTTCCTTTCTGAGTGAAACTCTTTCCACACTGAGCGCATGTGAACGGTCTTTCTCCAGTGTGAACTCTCATGTGCTCATTTAAGCTTCCTTTCTGAGTGAATCTCTTTCCACACTGAGTGCAGGAGAATGGTCTTTCTCCAGTGTGAATTCTCCTGTGTATGTAAAGGTTTACTTTATGTCTGTAACTCTTTCCACACTCAGAGCAGGTGAAAGAACCTTTGACTCCAGTTTTTACAGCTTGTTTTTGGGTGAAATTCTTTTCAGTATTTGAAATGACTTCATTTTCATCTTCATTTGTGAAATGATGAGGTTTTTGCTGTTTGTCTTCATTCACTTCCAACAGATCTAAAACCAACATATTATATTTCCATAATTCAAAAAAGAAGGACAAATGAGAAATGAAAATTAAAGATGCACCGATCGACCGGGCAGGGACCGGAATCGGCTAATTTTCCGCATAATCGGCCCGGATCGGTGACCGGCCAGTCAGTCTTACGTCTTACCAATTCTAAGCCAACAGCTTGTGAGTCGCAAGTACCAAAATGAGTGGCTTACTGCACTTAAATGTTCAAATACACACAAAATTATGTCAAAATACCCGTCTTGGTGAGTATTCACTTCTGTTTTGGAACCTAATTAACGCAAGTTGTGTAACAGTATATTGATTCTGTGCATAACCTCTTAAAGTGACAGCAGCCTAATATTCCTGCTGCTATCTGTCATGTTAATCAAAGAACTAAAGACAAAGAAAATCACTCTCTGCTCCTGACTGAATAACTTTCGTAACTAATTGTAAGTATTAATATGAATTTAATTTTTCAAAAAGACTATCCAGTCTTACCTGAATATACTGCATACCCACCTGAAAAGCTGTGTTTATTTCATATCTTTATTCTATTGCATTTATTTGTGCTGTTGTTTAAAATTTGTTTGTTTATTATTAGTGTATTTTTACTTATTGAAGAATTTTTACTTGCATTGAAGAAAATTTTTTTTGTTTGTATATGCTGTCAATTATAGTTCTGAAAAGAATTGTAATCAGCGAAAAACAGAAATCGGCCAAGAAAATTGCAATCGGTGCATCTCTTAATGTTCCTCATCAGTCATTAAAGAGAATGAAGGAAAACACCAACCTATTTGTTCCTCTGTGTCTTCATCTTTTATTCTGCAGGGTTCTTCTTTAATCTCCATCTTTACAATAATATGTCAGTAGATTCTCCTGGAGTAATTCCTCCTGCTTGATTCTTCTTCTCCTGTGGGAAGATGGGAATATTCCCCAACATCTAAACTCTCATGAATGACTGTGGGAGCGGCTTCACTAACTGAAGGTGTGAATTGTGATCGCTGTTGCTCATTTAGCAGATGATCATCACACTTACAATCACTCTAAATTGTAGTCTGGGAAATGCAAACATTTTGTTTGAACTGAAGGCATACAATCCCACCCTCCCTGCAAATCGCCATCCAAAGCCATGCCTCCTCCAAAACATGTGAATGCGCACAAACCAGAGATGAGTAAAGATTCTGAAAGAAATGAAGGAGATCCCATTATAATTTAATATTGATAAACAATATCATATCAAATTGCAATAAAATTGATGTTGATAACGATGATAATGATGATGATTGATATAGATTAATCTAACAGCCAATCACATAGACAAAATAATCGTGACAACAGCCAGTCTGCGTGCAGCTTTTAGCTTGCATGTCATTTCCTGCTGCACAATATTGTAAGCTATTGGCAAAGAAAATTCCACATGAGGAAAAAATGAGTGGAAGCAGTGATGAAAGTAAAAGCGAAAGTGAAACTAACCTCAAGTTATCATCCAGGGCCAGTTGTTCAAAAAGTTTAATCTGGATCAGAATGATCTGGATTAGGAAATCCCATGTTTTGCTATCCAGGATCAGGTAATCCATCTTACTTTTGTGCTGGTTTTTCAAAGAAACATTGGATTGGATCACCATGATCCAGATACACACTTTTCCAGATTACTAAATCTGGATTACCAGTGCTCTACGGAGCCCCTAAAGGGACATGATGATAGAGAGAATATGGGTTTTGAATTAAATATAATTTTTGTTGGATATTTACAGCTGTTTGGGGATTGTTTTATGGCACCAAAATCTTTTTTACTTTACAGTAGGTTACCGAAAGGCTAAATATGTAGGTTAATGTCTACTTCT
Organism: Culter alburnus; assembly: GCA_028476615.1. NCBI lineage: Eukaryota > Metazoa > Chordata > Actinopteri > Cypriniformes > Xenocyprididae > Culter > Culter alburnus. The sequence continues at coordinate 198,222 of JAOTNS010003631.1, forward strand.
AATTTATTTAACAGTTAAACTAATCAAGAGCAAAATAAAAAAATGTGTATGTATATTACATGATATAAATGTTGTATTTTGACCAGTTTTAAAGTTGCGGTACATTTTCCTCCTGGAATCCACCTTGAAATCCTACCCCCTGTTGGGATCAGGATAATCCTGTTTTTTTGGATCAAAGTTATCCAAATCCTACTGACAAGTTTTGAACAACACAAACTGAAGGTTTGATCCACATTAAAACTAGGATTGGATTCTGTGATCTAATCTGATTTCAGAATCCCTTTTTCCTTTTGAACAACACATTTTCAAGATTTGATCCAATCCAATGGCCGAAATCCAATCAGATTACTTTTGAACAACTGGCCCCCAAAGATGATGAAATTGTCAATAAATGGTAGCATGATTCAGTTACTCATTTGAACCATGCCACTAGGACAGCTCAAAGTCCAAACAGCAGCACAAACTTACGAGAGCAGATGTGTTTACTCGCTGATCAGTCTCAGTCACGTGACCACTAAACAGTGCTGTGAGATCCAGAGAAGCGCTTGAATTCAGCGAAGAAGATTTAAGTTAGTTTAACGGCAGATGAAACAGCACTGACAAACAGGAAAAACACTGTGCAACAATACAGTCAGAAGGCTTTTCAATCTACAAATATGTAGTAACACTAACTGCACCAAGGCATTGTGGCGAAAAAGTTTGACATTTATCGTGATAATTATCGATATCGACTGATATGAAAAAATTTATCACGATAATTTTAGGACATATTGCAGAAACAATAGTATGGATAACACATGGATATAGCTCAGAGTATAACATAGTCAAACACATAGCTTTGCAAAGTACATTCCATTTAAACGCAGGCGGTCAACACATGTGCTCTAGAAAGCTTCATCTTTGTCCAGTGACTGCTCTATTTATCTCCAGAAGTTATGACTGATAAAAATCTTTTCTTTTAAAAAAAGTCTTTTCACTTTTTAATAACTTTAACTCATCTAGCTGATTTTTGTTTTTGTCTCACATGATATATGTTTTTTCTTAGATTTATTCAATTAAAGTAGTTGGGAGATTAATGTTAAAAGCAAATGCTTATTTAAATTCTTCAGTTCCCACAGCAGTTCAGAGAAGCTGAAAGAATATTGATGAGGGTTGATTGCTGTAATCAAACACTGATTAAAAGTGTGCAAAGCAGTGACAAAGAAATAGTCTGCAAATTTGAGATATTGGTATTTAATTAAAAACACCAGTTTTTGTGTCACTAAAGATTGAAGCATACATTTTTAGCAGTATAGTTAAAAACATCAGGTTTAATTTATTAATTACAAAACTCAAAATTACACTTGAATAACTAGTATGTGAAGCACTTAAGGTTATATTTGCAACATTCCCTTAAGAAAATTAACCTTGCTTTTATTATAGTAAACTGATGCAAAAACTTGTGGCAATGAGATCCAGGCAGTCCAGCAATGATTATGTCAGAGATCAAATTTGAATCAGGAATAACAAATTTATTAATTATAGAGAGAAACAAATTAAGTAATTAATAGCTGATAATAAAATCCAGAGTATTGTATCTAACAGATGAAGATGAAGATCAGAATATAGAGAAAGAAGGAACAAAATTAAGATAATGCAGAATGAAATGAGAGGTAGAACAGAAGAAGCAGAAGCAACCAGAAGTAGAAGACACAGAAGAGATGCGAGAAGCAAAAAAGAGCAAAGAAAAGCTAAACCATCAAAGACCCAGTCCGTTTTATACCATAAGCCTAGGAAAACTTACATCCCACTCAAACTGAAAAGGTCAAACAGATTTATCCATTATCAAGTCAAGTCAAGTCAATTTTATTTATATAGCGCTTTTTAATTGGTAATTGTTTCAAAGCAGCTTTACATATTAGAAGCACAGAAAAAGAGAAGTGGTTAAAATAAGCTGTACTAGGGTGCTACATTAAGCCAATGTCGCTGACTCCCAGGGGTGGAAAAAAAACCCTAGGAAAACCCAGCGTGTAACACTGGAAAAAAGTCCTAGGAGGGAAAAACCCCTTGGAAGATATATATAATATATGTAAATGGATATGGAGATCATTATGTCATAGTTGGTGTAACGGCTAGGTCAGAGTGACTGGTCAAATGTCAAAGACAGATGAAAATAGATACAAAAGGTGTTCTTTTGACACAAATAGATACAAAAGGTGTTGTTTTGACACAAATAGATACAAAAGGTGTTGTTTTGACACCCTTAAGGGAATTTTGCAGATCTTGCATTATCACATGTCTGAAGAAATGAAAACTGACTTACTTTGATATAAAGGTACAAGATCAAACGAACAACTAATTCTGAAAGCATCATCACTTCTGCAGTACTTGGCAGGCGTCCAATATCTAACCACAAATGTGTTGACATGTCCTGTCACATTGGAACACTTTGAAGAACTATTGAATATAACAAGCATACATACTCTTAAAGATAGAAGAAGAATAACCATAAAGAGTACAATAAAGAGTAAATACTTGAAAATATGATGAGGATTAATATATGGAGTAGGAGTACATGAATATATGAAATCAAAAGTAATATTGATAAATCATAAATGATTAACATGAAATATTAATAAAATGCATGAATATGAATATTGACCATTTTTGATCCACCAGTAAATGTGTACCAAATGACGGAATTATTACCATTTGTATAACGGGTTTTACTGCAAATACCATGGTTAATGCCCATAATTTGTGGTTACCATGGTTTAACTATAGTAACCATGTTTTTTTTATTTGTTTTATTTGTAGTAAACCATGTAAGAGCTGCACATCTAGTCAGACATAATGAAAGTAGCCTCCTAACTTCTGATTCGGATTAAATTTGGTAAAAACCCGGTTGGGTTTAGTAAAATGAACCGAATCTTTTAGATTTCTCCAAATAAATATTAAAATGAATGTACTCACAGTCTGAAAATGCAGATTTAGAGCAGAATGAACGGCTGTGTTCCAGTTCTCATGTTTATGTTCACTTCCCTCGATCAGTTCTCTTCGTCTCCTAGACTCGGATGTGTGTCATTGCTTCGGTTGCACGAGCGCCCTCTACTGTCGAAAACCATATTAAACTCCTGTGGGAAGGTGGGAGCAGCTTCACTGACTGAAGGTGTGAATTGTGGTCGCTGTTGCGATGATCCTCACACTTACAATCACTCTTAATTATTTAGCTTTAAGTGTTTTGCTCTAATAGCCATTTAGAAACAAATTAGTTTTTACTGTAAGGCTGGAAGATTATGCTGCTTTTTTTAACCAATTATCGGATCAAAAAGCAGTTGAAGGACAATATGCACAATCTGCTCATCATACTCACATTCACTTTAAATTATCCAGTAACAGTACTACAATAATAAACATAAACAACTTTTAAAAAAGGGCATTAAATGCAGCAAGTTTTCAATTGTGTAGCTAGCAAAATGTATCTTTGTGTAATAATATTTCTGGCATGCAGGGTACGTTGAGAGTCTGCTTGGCTCTGATGATCCTTTGCCTGATCTACAGATGATATGATATGAAAAATCTCATTTTTTCAAGCAGTCGACACATGCGCTCTAGAAAGCTTCATCTTTTTCCAGTGTCTGCACTAATTTTTCCAGAAGTTATGACCGTTAAAATGTCTTTTTCCTTTTTACTAAATTTAACTCATCAAGCTGATTTTTGTTTTGCTCTCACATGATATATAGTTTATCATAGATTTATTCAATTAAAGTTGTTGGGAGATGAATATGAGAAGCAAACATTTATTTCAATTCTTCATATACAGCAGTTCAGAGAGAAGCTGAAAGAATATTGATGAGGGGTTGTATTGCAAAAGACAAAAGAAATAGTCTGCAAATTCGAGATATTGGTATTTAATTAAAAACTCCAGTTTTTGTGTCATTAAATATTGTAGCATACATTTTTTTTTTTTTTGCAGTACAGTTAAAACAATGTAAAATATTAAGTTACAATTTGTGTTTATGTAACCCCTCTACCCAGGTCCTACTCGCCCCACTCGAACCTGGGTCTCCGGCACTCTAAAGCCCGGGATACACTGCAAGATTTTAGCAGTCCTATAAGATCATTACAAATCACACTGTGCAACATGGATCTATTAAACTTCGGTACAACATGTATGTAGACTACGATGATGACACCTGTTGACTCATAGACTACGATGCAAGTTTCTATAGAAGAATAAAACGTCATCAGCATGCGCTAGTGGTTAACAAAAAGACCATGTTGAATCACACTTTGGCAGTTGTAGTTTTCATGTGTGCTGAAAAAAAGGAATCAGCGAAAGAAGAAGGGAAAAGAGCTTGAGGTGAGCAGTTTTAAGTTTTAGCACCATGTCAAGTTGATATTATATCACCAGCAATCCTGTATTGTTTCTGATAACAGCAGAAAGAACTTAAAATATGTGTCATTTCTGGTCATAGCCTACAGATAAGACATCATTCAAAGGGTCTACTTTTATTTGTAGACACTCATATAACAAAAACATTACAAAACGCTTTTGTAAAATAAAGAACAATAAAGAACTCCTTAAGTCCACTATAAGGAGAATAATCCTGGAATGTTTTCCTCAAAAACCTTAATTTCTTTTCGACTGACGAAAAAGAAAAAAGACATGAACATCTTGGATGACATGGGGGTGAGTAAATTATCAGGAAAAGTTTAGTGGACTAATGCTTTATGGGTTGGGCTGGCTAGGCCAAAACAATTAAAAAAATAAAAATAAAAAAGCGCCACTGACTAAACCCACTTACAACTAAACAATCCCTGGCTATACCAAACACAAAAAAAGAGATCTATACAAAAAGAAAAAAGCACCCAAGCCGTAGCGCTTCAGTAATAAAAGAAAAGTTATGTATATACAATATTTACAGAAAAAGGGCAAAACGAATGCAACAATAAAGAGACTAAATGAAAAATGCAACCGGTGGAACACGAGGGTCAAAGTAAAAATGAGGTCACTTTACAAAGATAGCAAACGATAGAATATACAGTTTACAGATCATGAATCATAAGAAAACTTACCCCCTCCATAGGCCATTTGGAATTCCTAAAGACACAAAGGTGTTGATAGTGATCAAAGCCTATAGGCCATGATGTATGTACATCGGGGTCTGCTAATTGTCTCACTTATAGTACAGCGGGGGACGTTTTAATCATCCGAATGGTCAGTTTGAATGTCTCACATTTGGGTTTCAGTCACTGAAGGGATAAATGAAGATTGTAACTGTTGCTCTGTCTCCTTTTATTCTCTGGCTCTTCATTTCACTGGGGCTTCTTTGCTCTGGCTCTTTCTCTCTTCTTATTTTTAAACTCTCTCTTCCTATCCCTCAGTTAACATTCTACATAAATGCTGGGTATGATTAATGGTATAAGTTTTAATCATCTCATACCAGGTATTGTAATTAAACCATTTTCAATTACAAATAATGTGCTTACTAGTTTTGATTCTGTATTAACTTTGAAGTGTTACCTATTGCAACACAATATCGTCACACTACAGCAATGCTCTCCCACATATTTTTTGCTATTGTAACTGCATTTATTTCTGTCACTGGTATAAGTAGCAGTGGGTAGTAAGAGACAAAAAATACTGCTGATAACGTTTCTTTAGTCATTTGGCAACCCTGCAGCCTTTGCCACTGTAGGCAGACCACCCTTACAATGAACTCTCTCATGATATTTCAAGGATGATGACTGAGAGAAATTCTTTCCACAGTGTGAGCACTTGTGCGGTTTCTCTCCAGTATGAACTCTCTGGTGTGACTTTAAGTTGCTGGATGTAGTGAAGATCTTCCCGCAGTCAAAACACATATAAGGGCTCATACCAGTATGCATACTCTCATGCTCTCTTAACTTTCGCAGATATTTAAAACTCTTTTCACAAAATGAACAAACGTGAGGTTTCACAGCAGTATGAACTTTAAGGTGTCTTCTTAAGTATGCTGCCACAGCAAATGTTTTATCACACTGATCACAGCTGAATGATCTCACTCCAGAGTGAGAGCGCAGATGATCATTGAGAGTGCATTTCTGAGTGAAACTCTTTCCACACTGAGTGCATGTGAACGGTTTTTCTCCAGTGTGAATTCTCATGTGCGCAATTAGGCTTCCTTTCTGAATGAATCTCTTTCCACACTGAATGCATGTGAACAGATTCTTTCCAGTATGAATCCTCATGTGGTCATTTAGGTGCCTGTTATGTCTGTAACTCTTTCCACACTGAGAGCATGCATAAGGCTTCTGTCCAGTGTGAATTCTCATGTGTCTGTTAAGAAATGATTTATAAGTGAAACTCTTTCCACACTGAGTGCATGTGAACTTTTTTTCCCCCCAGTGTGAATTCTCATGTGCCCGTTAAGAATTGATTTACTTGTGTAACTCTTTCCACAATCAGAGCAGGTGAAAGATCCTTTGACTGCAGTTTTTCTGAGTTGTTTTTGTGTGAAATCCTTTTCAGTCTGTGAAATGACAGAGTCTCCATCCTCATTTATGAAATGATGAGGTTTTTGAAATTGATGCAGTTTGTCCTCATTCATGTCCATCAGGTCTAAAATATAAGATTAAATTCCCATAATTCTATTACAGAAGGAACAAAATGAAATACAACCTTAATTTAGCACAAATCTAGTTTACTATTGAGTCTACTAGTATCTAGTTTTAGATGTATTGTATTGTTACATATCAGTTTTCATCTCAAGGCCAGTTCACACCGCTCCGACAGATGCTGGCAAACTCTTTGTCAGGTTTTGTTAGATCATTTAATGTTCCTCATCAGTCATTAAAAGAGAATGAAGGAAAACACCAACCTATTTGTTCCTCTGTATCTTCATCTTTTATTCTGCAGGGTTCTTCTTTAATCTCCATCTTTACAATAGTATGTCAGTAGTTTCTCCTGGAGTAATTCCTCCTGCTTGCTGCGTTTTCTCCTGTGGGAAGATGGGAATATTCCCCAACATTTAAACTCTCAGGAATGGCTGTGGGAGCGGCTTCACTGAATGAAGGTGTGAATTGTGTATCACAATTTTGACACACTTCCCACAAACATTGGCTTTATTATAGTAAAACTTTTTGACGGATCGATTACCATTTGTATAACCAGTTTTACTGCAAATATCTGTAGTAAAACCACGTAAGGGGTTCACTTCTAGTCAGACATAATGAAAGTAGCCTCCCAACTTCGGATTCTGATTAATTCGGTAAACACTTCAGCTGGTTGGATTCAGTAAAATGAACCGAACTTTTAGATTTCCCCAAATAAATATTAAAATGAATGTACTCACAGTCTGAAAAAGCAGATTTAGAGCAGAATGAACGGCTGTGTTCCAGTTCTCATGTTTATGTTCCCTTCCCTCGCTCACTTCTCTTCGTCTCCTAGACTCGGATGTGTGTTTTTGCTTCGGTTACGCGAGCGCCCTCTACTGGCGGAAACCATATTACACCATTTAACCCTCATATATTAGATTTAAACCACGATAATCTCTGTTATCTTAGATGTTACAAGAATTATTAATAAAAAAAAAATAAATAAAGATTTGAAGATGTTTTACCAGTTTTTTTTTCTTTTTTAAATTTTTCTCAGTTTTACCAAAAACAAAAATTAAGCAAAGTCTTTGAGGTTGGGCTAGGTCAAAACAATAATAAAAAAAAAAACAGCCACTGACTAAACCCACTTAAAACTAAACAAACCCTATAAGAAAATAAAAGAAAATACTTTGGTCTCCCTGGCTATACCAAACGCAAGAGAAAGATATATACTAAAAAGAAAAAAAGCATCCAAGGTAGCAAACGATATACAGTTTACAGATCATGAATCAAGAGAAAACTACACCACTGTAACGCTCTCTCAATACATCATGTCAACAACATCTCTCTTCTCTACAGCATCTACAGTGTATTTCACAGTACGCTCTCTCCAGTCCACCAATCCTCCAGGAACATGTTCAATTAACCACCTGAGATAGAGAGAGAGAGAAAGAAAGATGCACACACATCCCACCACACAGGCTCAGACATAACATGTGGGTTTAAATTACTCAAGTTTGTTATTTCTTGATGTAACATAAATTCTACACACAATGCAAGTGGCTAGATGCAATGAATGACTGAATTAATAATAGAGCATCACCACTTAACAACCAAAATGAATTTGAACATCATATGGAAATCATTACTTTTATTTACTCCCCAACATAAAGAAAAGCATTCCTACTAAAATTGGGACATTTTGAATTTCCATTGTTGGACAATCTTCAATAATCCTTTATATAATTTTATCAATATTCTCTCTTTGATAATGTTGCCATGTTAAATAAAAAATCCAACTTTTGCTTTATTAGAATTATATCAAACTATACTTGTAAGTGATGGATCTGAACATGAACTTTACTCAGACAACTTTGGGCAATGCTTTTTCTTATGAGTCCTTAGATTAGATAAATGGGTGAAACTCTTCCCACATGAAGAGCACTGGTGCGGCAACAAAGTTTAATATAACAGTATTAACTAAAATTGAAATGGTTACAAATAGGATGTATGAAATAATATGATGTTTGGTTAATTGTTCCCAGAATGTTTTACTGAGAAAGAGATTTATGTTCGACCACTTTCTTGCAACAGACTCTAAATGACAAATAAATAATGAATTTATCTTCTCAAAAGTGGTGTTATTATCAGAAATGAGCTCTATATTTCCAGCATTGTTGAGCTATCAATCTTTCAATTCAGTTCAGAGAGGAGCTGAGAGAATACTGATGAGGGTTGATTGCTGTAATCAGACATCGATTTAATGTGTGAATGTGTGTAAATTAGTGACAAAGGACGAGTTTGCAATTCAGAGATACATGCATTTAACTTAAAAAGTTCTGTGTGTCAGATTGTTGCATAATAATTTACAGGAAAACAATGTCAGAACGAACTTCTAGGACATTTCTTTCTTATATGTTATTATGCCTGAAATCAAAATAGTGGTGCAGGTATGATGTAAAAGCCCCGCCTCTTGTTCCCTTGAGATTTTCCTATGGGTTTTTTTTTTATTCAGAAGTAAAATAAAGCCTGTGTTAAACATAACTTGGTGATTCTTTAACTTTGTTCAACCTTTATGAAAATTAACAATGGTTTAACTTGGTTTTGTAGTAAAACCATAGTAACTAAAAAATAACCATGGTTTAACTATGGTTTTTGTAATAAAAGTAGCTACAAAATAAATAAATAGTATAAAAATAAATAGTAGCTACAAAATGAACCATGGTTGAAATAGAATGAAAAAAAAGTGCTGAGTGAGGGTGACCCGAAATTGGCATTATGCTGTATTGTGAGTGATATTTTTCAATTTGCTTTCCTCTAGATCACTTTACAGTGTGATGAAAATAACTTTTCTTAAAGCGTGTTGTATATCAGTCTATTGGCACCCCATATTTATGTTGTATACTGTAATAGACATTATGATTCCTGATTCCAATTAAGGTTTTTGTAAGAAAATTGTGTGAGCAAATGTCAAATTGTTTTTTGAAAAACTGTAAATATATCGGTGGTCACTTGCATCATATTCTTAAATTGAATCAACAAAATAAATTGCAATAGGCTGTCTGATGAAATCTGTATCAACAAACACCCAGCGTTGCAGATGAGACAGTAGCTCATCAAACAACCAGACTAACAAATGGCTTGACACAACTCGTATCGGGGCAAACCACAGTTCACCTGAAAAAACTTTAGAAATCTTTTAATGCAAAACAAGTGTCTGAAGTTCATTTAAGTTGAATCATATGATTATAAATCATGTTACAGTGGTTGTGAACAGAGAAGAGCAATGCTTGACCAAATTGTCAACAGATTCAAACTTCACTACTAATTTTAGCAAATTTTCCTCTTAGATTAAAGGGGTCCTCTATTAAGCCCTTTTACGAAGTCTAGATTTTGTTTTGGGGGTGTACTTGAATATGTTTTCATGCTTGATTGTTAAAAAAATGCATTATTTTTCACATATTTTACATTATTACAGCACCCCTCTCCAGTCTAGCTTGAACACGCAGATTTCATTGAAGCCCCTCCTTCCTAAATCTTCTGTGATTGGTTAGCTAGTCAAGTGTGTTGTGATCGGTAGGCCTCGTCCCCTTATTTTGCATATTCCATGGGCATGGATTATTTAAATGAGGAACAATATTATGACTTCATAAGACCCAGAAAAATCGCGCTGTAGTCCAAACAAGTCGTTCGTTGTAGTTCTTGAAAAGTGGATTCTGTTAAATAAAATATCACCCTTTGGAGTGGACTTTGAGCTTTGTAACCTTGCAGATCTTTTTTATGCTCAAACAGCAATATTACACACTAACTTAAGTTAAAAAAGCAGAAAAGCATAATAGGATCCCTTTAAATCAATATTAAAACGATTTGAATGTCAAATCATTTACTTATTTTTACTTGTAAGTGATCCGAACATGAACACTTGCTAATTAGCTAACACATTTTTTGTTCTTATGAGTCTATAGATGAGATAATTGGGTCAAACTCTTCCCACTTCTCTCCAGTATGGATTTTCTCATGCCTTTTTAAGGAATCTGACCGAGCAAAACTCTTTCCACAGTGTGAGCACTTATACGGTTTCTCACCGGAATGAACTCTCTGGTGTGATTTTAAGTTGCCTAATATAATGAAGGTCTTCCCACAGTCAGAGCACACATGAGGTCTCACACCAGTATGAATACTCTCATGCTCTTTTAAATACTGCACTCGTGTAAAACACTTTCCACAAAAAGAACAAACATGAGGCTTTACAGCAGTATGAACTTTTAGGTGTGTTTTTAAGCCTGATGCTAAAACAAATGTTTTATCACACTGATCACAGCTGAATGACTTCACTCCAGTGTGAGAGAGCAGATGAGTTTTGAGAACGCTTTTGTAACCGAAACTCTTTCCACACTGAGAGCATGTATAATTCTTCTCTCCAGTGTGGGATCTCATGTGCACATTTAGGCCTCCTTTCTGAATGAAACTCTTTCCACACTGAGTGCATGTGAACAGATTTTGTCCAGTGTGAATTCTCATGTGCACATTTACATCCTCTTTGCGACAGAAACCTTTTCCACACTCAGAACAGGTGAAGGGTTTTTCTCCAGTGTGAATTCTCATGTGGTCGTTTAGGTGTCCCTTATGCCTGAAACTCTTTCCACACTGAGTGCATATGAACGGTTTTTCTCCAGTGTGAATTTTCACGTGTCTGTTAAGGTTTCCTTTCTGAATGAAAATCTTTCCACACTCAGAGCAGGTGAAAAATCCTTCCATTCCAGATTTTCCAGCTTGTTTTTGTGTGAAGGTCTCTTCAGTATTTGAAATGACCGCATTTCCATCTTCATTTCTGAAATGATGCGGTTTGTCTTCATTCACTTCCATCAGATCTAAAATCAGCATTGAATTTTCCAAATTCAATTAAAGAAGGCAAATGATGAAATAAATAAAGTTCATTCTTACTTGAGCACAAATCTAGTTTACTACAGAGACTACTAGTATCTAGCTTAGATGTATTTTTATATCCTCCTGAGAACCAGAAATATTAGAGGGTCTTTTTGTGTGTGTGTGTGTGTGTGTGAATTTAGTTTATGTCATTACGTTGTTTGGCTGCACGATTCTGGATAAAAAAAAGAATGTTCTGAACAGAAAACTAAACAAAATGTAATTTACTTAAGGTTCTGACAAAATGTCTGTCTATTTAAACAATGTACAATATGATGTTCGTCTTAAAGGTGCTAAAGAGGATCTTTTCGTCGACTGAGAAACCAAAGACTGTTACTGAGTTTTTGAAATGAGCGCATGCGTAAGAACAACCCCCCCTGTTTTCGTGGGAACACCTCCCAAAACTCGTGCACGAGTATTGGAACACGAGTGTTTACCACCGGCATTCGCTGTGTCGTGTTAGTGGATTCATTATGTCGGACTCACCGCAGGTAACTCATAATCTGCAGTTGTTACTCCTGTCTCCGGACAAAAACATCACATGCGGTGCCTGTGGAGTGTGGAAAGTTACTGGAGCGCGCAGCCGCGCTCGTCTCTCACAAGGAACGTCATGGCAGTGATTGACAAGCCAGAGGGCCAATCCGCGCACGTCTTTCACAAGGAACGTCACGGCAGTGATTGACAAGCCAGAGGGCCAATCGTTACACGATGACGCGTAAACGATGGCTGATGTTTTTAAGGCCCTACCTCGTGCACAGATGATGTATATTAATATTATTCATTTCAGTGCACCTAATAAATAGTCTTTTATCAGTTAGTAAAGACAGTTTCAAGTAATATTGCAAAAATGTATACAACAAAACATCCTCTTTAGCACCTTTAACCAATAAATAGCACAATGGTATAATTGAAAATGAATTGTGAAATGAAATGAAAGGTGAAAAAAGTACACTTCTATAATGTATGTAATGTATTCTTCTTTAGTACTTCTTAAGATCATCTTAAGAACATCTAAGTGTACTCAACTGTGCTATTTTGGGACACCATGAAATATGAACTAAAATGTGCTTTTATTATACTATCTCTGTATTTAAAAAATTTATTTAGTTACCACTTGTAGTATACTATGGGTTCAAATGTACTATAAGTAGTATCTAAATAAATTTTTTAAATACAGAGATAATATATTAAAAGCACATTTTAGTTCATATTTCATGATGTCTCAAATAGCACAGTTGAGTACACTTAGATGTTAAGATTATCTTAAGAAGTACTAAAGAAGAATTTTTAGTATATTAAGTACAAAATTAGTGTGCGAAAATAGAGCACTTTAAGTACATTAAGGAAGTGTACTTTTTTTCACCTGGGGTGATCAGTTATGATTGGATATGATTGGATCGTACGATAAATCCCGTCCTTTATTTTTTGTGCGCATTCTCGAATCGGTGTGAATGGGAAAACTAAAATCAAACTGGCTTGAAATGGCTTGAAAACACGATGACTGTGGGGGGTTTTAGTGAGCAATCGGCTTGGTGAAATTAAAGGAATCTTCATGTCTGTGTCTGCAACCACTGTGTTCAAGCTTGATAACTGATTAAAATAAGCTGACATTCTGACACAATAATTACATTCTATACAATGTAATTATTTGCATATTAATGTGTTCATGTGGAAATATGTAATGTATAGTGTAATAATGGGAGTAATAACTTGACAACATTTTCATTAGAATATCTTATATTTCATAGGAATATTGATATATATAATTTCTTTCCCTATTGACTTCTTGTGTCTCCCCAAAATGCCCGTTAAAACATGCTGTAAGACCTGGTGTCTTCTACAGAGGACATATATGAAATCAATGCAGTTTCATAAGTCATATAAGTCAACCCCATAACATTTTCCTGGGATGTTCATTTACGACAATTTGAAAATTACTCTAATTTTAATTTAAATTATAAAAATATTATCATATTTCCATAAGAATGCCAAATTTGATAATTCAGTCAATGTTTATTAATCATTTTTAGAGACCAAGTAGATGGAGTTGTTTTGGTGTCTCTGAAAAGCCCTGAAAAAGTCTATGCCTGGGTCTCAGGAGGATATGTCAGTTTTCATCTTAATGTTTCTCATCAGTCATTAAAGAGAATGAAGGAAAACACCAACCTATTAGTTCCTCTGTATCTTCATCTTTTATTCTGCAGGGTTCTTCCTCAAACTCCATCTTTACAAGAGTATGTCAGTAGTTTCTCCTGCAATATTTCTTCCTGCTTGCTTGCACTTACAATCAATTTTCCAGGGGCAAATGTTTTGATCAAACAACTGTTCAGAAACAATTCAACTCCTCTAGCTGATTTTTATGTTGATTTTGTTACTTTAGATATGATTTACATGCATTAAAACCTGTTTACCAGGTTTCTTTACATAAAATTAAAACAAAACTCATAATCTTCACAAATTGTAATGTGAAAAACCAGTCAGTAACGAGTTTACGTTTCACGAGCGTAATGTAAAACAATAGTCAGTTAATTTCTAAGTTAAATGAACCGACTCGTTTATTCGTTTGGATTTAGATTTCTCCTAATAAATGATCAAATGAATGTAACGTTACTCACAGTCTGAAAAAGAACAGATTTAGAATTTAGAATGAACGGCTGTGTTCCACTTCTCATGTTTATGTTCCCTTCCCTCGCTCACTTCTCTTCTTCTCCTAGACTCGGATGTGTGTCATTGCTTCGGTTGCACGAGCGCCCTCTACTGGCGGAACTCCGGAGAGTCGCTGTACTTGCTGTAAAGTGAAAGATGCTCATAAAAAGATGCCAAGATATGTTTACTTAAATCTTCATATCTCTGATTTGCAAACGACTCCTTTGTCTCTATTTTGCACACATTCATTCGTTTAATCGATGTCTGATTAATCAACCTTCATCAATATTCTTTCAGCTCTTCTCTGAACTGAATTGAACGATTGATAGTTTAACAGTGCTGGAAATACAGAGCTCATTTCTGATAATAACACCACTTTTGAGAAGATCATGACTAAAATACCATGAAGAAGTAGCTAACAGTTGGCACTTTAATTTTGTTTTCAATTTGCCTTTCTTTAATTTAATTATTTAAGACCCAATCGAAGTGAAAGACAAACAGCATCTGTTTCAAAAACATCATTTCGCAAATGAAGATGGAATTTTAGACTAAAAAAAAAAACATTAATGTGCGCGTGAGAATAAAGATAAACTGTATGCCTGAAACTATTCTTCAGTAGTTCATATTGTTTACCAGGTTTCATATATTCAGTATTTTGTTTGTTCATATAATTTAAGTCAACGGTAACCAAAATGTGTTGTCTATCAACATTCTTCAAAATATTGTTTATGTTCTGAAAAAGATAGCAAGTCACAAGTTTAAAATGACACGAGAGAGAGTAAATGATGACAGAATTTTCATTTTTGGGTGAACTTTCCTTTTAATGAGTTTTTATTATGAAAATCTGATTTTTTTTAATGAAATGATTTGAAAACGGAACCGTCAAGTCGAATCGGACACTTGCGTTTGCGTAGGCTACTTTATCAGATGAAGTGGATTAGACGCAATATTTGGCAAATACAGATGTTTCAGATGTTTTCATGAAGCAACAGAAACACTTTTTTTATGTACTGCTTAATACAGCACCATCATCTGTACAAGAATAAAGTTCAACATAAGCCTTTACTATAAATACCAATAAAGTGGGTCTATGATTTATCAGTTATTTTGAAAATATGACACAGTATAACATGAAAACAGTTTTACTGTAATGAAAACACAGATTTGTGAGCATTAGCGAAACTGAAGGTGTTAGAAAAAAAATGAAACACGTGATCCTTGTCATGCGGTGAATCCGGCCAATCATAACACAGCTGTGTCGTCATCAGAGCTTGTGCAGCCGTTCTTGAGAAGCTGCGCTGGCTGACTCAGCCGACTGCTCTCGAATCGCTCTCATGGTTCTTTGAAGCCATATGTCACAGTCACATGGTGTCGGTGCTGTCTCAAGTCAGACAAAATATCCTTGTTGGAGATGCATCGGCGCTGCGTAGACCGATGACATCAAAGTACCACTAGAGCGATTCAAAAACATAAGAGGTGCATCCCAATTCGTGTACTTATGCACTCTATGCATTCTATGTTTTTAATTACAAATAGTGCAAGTAGTGCGTTCAAAGAAAACTCCAAAAAGAAAAAGTGCACTTTAAATACCGGATGATGCACTAAATTATCGGGAAAAAAAGTAAGCGTGGAATGTTTGACACTTCATGCACTCAACTGTTGCAGCTTTAATTACTATTGTTTAATGATAAAATAACCTTATAAAATTCATACACTACATGGATGAAAACAGTGCATAAGTATATAGTGTATAAGTGCAAAGTGTATAGTGTGTCATTTGGGGGATGTAACTAAGGAGTCGTCTGCTCTCCAATCACTCTCGCAGTACTTTGATGTCATACTCTGATCAGTCTGCGCAGTGCCGATGCATCTCTAACAAGCCTAATTTCTAACTGGCATGCACTGCTTTAAGTCAGCCCCAATACTAAATTTAGCATTTGAATCAACAGTACATTTTTTGATAACCTTTTACCATATGTCTTGGGGTTTTGCAATAATATCATATCATGAGTTCAGTATCGTGATATATTGCATCGTGACATGAGGGTATCGTTGCACCCCTGCTTCTTATTTATTGAACTGGTGTATAAATTCAATATCACATTTGCACTTGTGCTATTCAGGACAAACAGCAAAACTTTAAAACTTATGACTTCATGAAAAAAATTGCTCATGACTTAAGCCACTCAAAAAGTACAAGTTGTTTCTTTTATTCTTATAACAAATGAATGGCATTAGTAATAGTGCATCACCTCTTAACAGCCAAAGTGCTGGATCTGAACATAAACTTTTCCTTATTTAAGAAACTATGGGCAATGCTTTTTCTTATGATAAAGTAGACTAGATGATTGGATGAATCTCTTCCCACATGAAGAGCACTGGTGCGGCCTCTCTCCAGTATGAATTCTCTCATGACCTTTCAAGTAATCTGACCGAGCAAAACTCTTTTCACAGTGTGAGCACTTGTACGGCTTCTCTCCAGTATGAACTCTCTCATGATCTTTCAAGGAATCTAACCGAGCAAAACTCTTTTCACAGTAAGAGCACTTGTACGGTTTCTCTCCAGTGTGAATTCTCTCATGATCTTTCAAGGAATCTGACCGAGCAAAACTCTTTCCACAGTGTGAGCACTTGTACGGTTTCTCTCCAGTATGAACTCTCTGGTGTGTTTTTAAGGCACTGGATGTAGCAAAGCTCTTCCCACAGTCAGAGCACACATAAAGTCTCACACCAGTATGAATATTCTCATGATCTTTTAAATACTTCAGCAGTGAAAAACTCTTTCCACAGAAAGTACAAAAGTGAGGCTTCACACCAGTATGAATTTTAAGGTGTACTCTTAAGTTTGATGAAAAAACAAATGATTTATCACAATGATCACAACTGAACGACTTCACTCCAGAGTGTGAGCGCAGATGATCTTTGAGAGTACTTTTGTGAGCGAAACTCTTTCCACACTGAGTGCATGTGAACGGTTTTTCTCCAGTATGAATTCTCATGTGTTTGTTGAGTTTTGATTTATCTGTGAAACTCTTTCCACACTCAGAGCAGGTGAAATATCCTTTGACTCCAGTTTTCCCAGCACTTTTCTGTGTAAAATTCTTTTCAGTCTGTGAAATGTTTCCATCTTCATTTGTGAAATGAAACTCATGCTTCAAAACTTTCACATCCATAGGATCTAAAATTAAATTCCCATAATTCAATTAAAGGAGGACATATTAGAAACAAAATTAAATAAATGATAAAATTTTAGTAGACGGAACCAATACCAGTAAATGAAATACATTACATTGAAAAACATTAGTATGTAGTCTTCAAATAATAAATAAGAAAATGAAGGAAAACACCAGCCTGTTTGTTCCTCTGTATCTTCATCTTTTATTCTGCAGGGTTCTTCCTTAAACTCCATCTTTACAATAGTATGTCAGTAGTTTCTCCTGGAGTAATTCCTCTGTCTTGCTACTTCACCTGTGGGAAGATGGGAATACATTTTTTTTTATTATTATATTATTATTATTAATATAATATTATTCAGATGCAAATGTTTTACTCTTATATTAGGGTACCATGGATGCCCCCTTAAGAACAATGTGAATTTTCTTTTTAAATTATAAAATATTTAGATATAAAAAGCCACCCTGGATAAAACTTTACAGAATTTATAAATGACTATTTCTGATATAATTCTAAATAAATTCAGCGTCTTTGAAATAGTATAACTCATTTATTTCCGGTTATGTATATATTGTAACCTAGTTGACTAAATGCCTCCTAAAATGATTGTCCGCAAGATTTAAAAACCTGTACATTTTCAGAGACAGGAGAAGAGACATTCTGATGATTACGGTATAAAGAAATTACCAAACTCAACCGAACATGAAATTTTAATTCAACATTAAAACTTCAAGCAGTGTTGAAAGGACATTCGCATCCGGGGCCATCACCCCCTGGAGGCCTTAGGAAAACAGTGAACAGTGGGCGACATGCATTTAAGCAGGTAAATATGAGAGAAATATGGCAAAGTCATTTTGACGTGCCACACTTCCTGCTACCAGCAGATGGCGCTTTGACTAAAACTGAATATTGCCATGTAGATGTCTTCAGGCTGGGCATATTGTCAAACATGTAAAGTTTGGAGCAGACTGGACACTGTATGCCTTACAACAACTTCCTGTTTCATGGCATTAATCGCATACTTCAGCACGTAGCCAGGTGTTAGCTCCATTTCTATGTGTACAGCACTTTGGTCGGCCTGCGGCCGTTTTTAAATGTGCTTTATAAATAAACTGAACTGCATGATTTAACGTGTTTCTAACACGTTTGGTATTTCATGACATATTTAAATGTGTTTCTGGGAGTGAATTACAGTGTAAAGCATGCCATTTCCTGTTGCCAGCAGGTGGCGCTATGACTAACTGAATATTGGCATATAGATGTCTTCAGGTCAGGACTCGTATCAAACATGCGAAGTTTGGGGCATGTCAGACATTGTACGCCTGAGTTTCATGGCAAAACATCAAATTTTCAACGAAAACTCTAGATCTTTGCAATTTAACATCACAAACGCGTTAGGATTAGACAGACCAAATATGATGATGTTCTGGTTAAATCTCAATGAGGAGTTAAACATAGTGTAAAACATGACATTTCCTGTTGCCCGCAGGTGGCGCTATGACTAAATTGGCAAGTAGATGTCTTCAGACCAGGACAAGAAGTTTGGGATGGATCAGGCATTGTATGCCCGAGTTACAACAACTTTATGGCAAAACATAGAACTTTGTCAGGCCGCCACGGACACGCCCTTCAGCGAAATCTCAAGATCTTTGCAACTTAATGTCGCAAAGGCCTTTAGATTAGACTGACCAAATGATGATCTGATTAAAGCTCTAGGAGGAATTCGTTAAAGTACAACGTCTGGAAATGGCAAAAACTGCAGAAATTTGGCAAAGAAAATTAAAAATATCTCACTTCCTGTTGTTTATCAAATTTTGCACGCGGAGAATTTTTTGTAGGTTTTGGGCAGTTACACGTGTACCGAATTTCATAGCTGTATGTGAAACGTAGCGCGAGGGGCACTTCGTTTAAATTTTGTAGGTGGCGCTATGGAGCCATTTTGCCACACCTAATTCTGAAACCAACCGATCTGAAAAAGAAGCGACTGTTAAACATTCGCGATTATTTCACCACAGGGTGTCAGTGCTCGTCTAAACTAGTAACAGTGACCTGAATATGAACCTTTATTTATTTGTATTATTTTAATCACTGTTGTCATTTTTCAGTCATTTTACTGTACTTTACATGTTTATGCCCAAATTGCCCAATTCTTAATTAATTAATTCTTAATTAAGTAGTTGACTGTCATTCTCTTCTATGCTGTGTGCATTACTTTTTAAGATTAATTCAATATTTAACATCTTTAAATTTATATCAGGCACGTACCGCGCATTCATTCATTCATTCTTCCATATGAGTAAAATTGTTATCAGTCAAATTAATTTCAAATAATTTTCAAATCCACAGTATGAAACTATCAGTAAGATAGAAACATACTGATAATGAGAAGATGAGCACTGGACTCGGAAGCATTCGCAATCCACAAGTACACATACTTAAAACACCAGCACAGTTGTCACACATAACTCCCGAACTACCATATTACTTACCCCATCCTCATCAGCGCGGCATTTTCACCAAATTTGTGTTTGGTGCATCACTTAAATTGTGCTTCTTCTTCTTTCCTGTTTTACAATAAGCTGGTTGGCATCCAGCATATTGGTGCATTACCGCCCCCTTCTGCTCCGGAGTGTGGAACAGATAATAGGTTTACAATCTAATTTCTTTACCTTCTATTTTACTATTTTTCTATTTTCTACCTTTGTTAACTATACTCGTGCTTAGCTGAAGTACTTTATACAGGATATCTTGTCGGCTTTTTGAAATAAACGACCTTAAACTAGCTAAAGCTGATGAAGAGTCAGAGCATATCAAAGCTTTGTTCTGTCCCGTCTTTTCCATCCACCGCAATGCAGTTAATATTGGCAACATTTCTACAGTATATACCCCTAATTTATCCGATGTTCTTCTATTTATTCCAATTCCTTTTCCTGGTATTGCCACCCCAAATCCTGTTGCCTCTGTCTCTGTTTTTTTTTTTTTTTTTGCACTGTCTGTATAAATCTGTGTAAATTCATTATATACTTCTCCTACTCGATTATTGAAAACTCTTATCAAGTTAATTTCCTCCTTTGCTTTCACTTAAATTGCTCTGTGCATGTCTCTCTTAAACATCCGCTAGTTCCTCCCACACCACCAGACCTCAATACCCATACGTACTTTTACTTGATTACATTTCTAAAGAAAAAACAATACATTTACTCCCTACAATTTAATTACAACTTGAAAAGTATTCATTACATGTTTGCATTTTATTTTTTTCCATCTTATGCATATTAATTTGTTAAACAGAAGCTCAAACGTGAGAACAAGACGTTTCAGCTTCAGTTCATAAGGTAAATTTCTGTCTTCAAAAATGTTTTTTGAAGTCAGTTTTTGTTTAATTACATATTTCTGTCTATTTTATATAGTTGTTTGCTGGTATGCATTATATTGGCTGAATGCACAAGACTAAGTGAAAATAAAATCAGTGATGAGAATTTAAATACAATTAATATTTGGTGGCCATGATTGCTTTGATTTTATTAAACTCAAAAAGTTTTTAAATGAACACTGTGTAATTTAACTGTAAATAATTATTTAGTGATGTTGGATAAATGGTATTATAATTATATACTGAGTAACAATTAGGGCTGTCAATGAATTTTTCTTTAATCTAAAAATCCCATGATTTGCTCATTAATTAATGCAATTAATCATAATTAATTACATACCAATATTTGCTGAAACACCTAAAAAGCCCCAAATAAACAAAGATTAGTTATTGTTGCAGACAAGGGTGGTGAATAGAAAAACAAAAAGTGCCTTTCAAAGTCAATTTTGCATGTTTTATTTCTGTCACTCATCATTAACTCAGCACACAGCAATACAGTTGTAGTATTCTGTCAGAAATATTTCTGCATCACATCTTGATCTTTAAAGGGAAAAATTAAAATTCTCTCATTGTTTACTCCCACTCATGCCGACCCATACACACACACACACATATATATATATATATATATATATATAAATTTCTCCTCCAACTTCAAAATAGTTCAAATTCATAGAATTCGAAAAACAGTAGGTGAAAGGTCCACGGATGACCTTCTACTTCTGGCGAGATTCTGAAGTGCACATTTGACTGACACTTTACTATCCCATGAGGCCACAATAGAGGATTTATGAATGGAGGTGAAGCGACGTAACTGACGCCGGTAGGTCACGATAACGGTCGTTAAGTAAGTTCAAATCAAATGTAGAACCTACTCAGACAGAACGCAATTTTGGACGCAGCGTTAGTCTTCGCTTTGTAAACACTTAGTCAGCACTTCTGCTTATGTCACGTGTGACCTTCAGGCAACTTCAGGCAATGCTTTTTCTTATGAGACTGTAGACTAGATGATTGGGTGTAACTCTTCCCACATGAAGAGCACTGGTGCGGCTTCTCTCCAGTATGAACTCTTTCATGATCTTTCAGATGTCCTGACCGAGCAAAACCCTTTCCACACTGTGAGCACTTGTACGGTTTCTCTCCAGTATGAACTCTCTTATGATCTTTCAGGTGTCCTGGCCGAGCAAAACTCTTTCCACAGTGTGAGCACTTGTAAGGTTTCTCTCCGGTATGAATTCTCTGGTGTGTTTTTAAGTGGCTGGATGAAAAATAGCTCTTCCCACAGTCAGAACACACATAAGGTCTCACACCAGTATGAATACTTTCATGATCTTTTAAATACCTCAGTAGTGAAAAGCTTTTTCCACAAAAAGAACAAAAGTGAGGCTTCACATCAGTATGAACTATAAGGTGTTTTCTCAAGTATGATTGTGCAACAAATGTTTTATCACACTGATCACAGCTGAATAATCTCACTCCAGAGTGAAAGAGAAGATGATCTTTGAGATGGCTGTTGCATTTGAAACTCTTTCCACACTGAGTGCATGTGAACGGTTTTTCTCCAGTGTGAATCCTCATGTGCACATTTAAGCTTCCTTTCTGAGTGAAACTTTTTCCACACTGAGTGCATGTGAACGGTTTTTCTCCAGTGTGAGATCTCATGTGATCATTTAAGCTTCCTTTCTGAATGAAACTCTTCCCACACTTAGAGCATGTGAACAGTTTTTGTCGAGTGTGAATTCTCATGTGTCTCTTAAGGTTTGTTTTATGTGTTAAACACATACCACACTCAGAGCAGGTGAAAGATCCAGTTTTTCCAGCTCGTTTGTGTGTAAAATTCTTTTCAGTCTGAGAAATGACTTCACTTTCATCTTCATTTTTTAATGATGAGGTTTTTGCTGTTTGTCTTCATTCACTTCCATCAGGTCTAGAATCAACATATTAAACTCAATAAAATTCAATAAAGGAGGACAAATGATAAACAAAAAAAATATGGTTCAATCACAATTTAGCATAAATCTAGTTTAAAACTTGTATCTAGTATCAGTTTTCATCTTAATGTTCCTCAGTAGTCATTAAAAAATGAAGGAAAATACTAGGGGTGTAACACTTCAAATTACTCACAGTTCGGTTTGTATCACAGTTTCGGTACGGTTCGGTATGTGCTATGTTAAAGGACTACTGCCAAATAAAAATAAGAATAAATAATCAAACTACAAGCAACAGAACAAATAAATAGAGAAAATATACAAATAAAATAAACAGTGCTTTTTAGATTATTTAGGTATTTAACAGTAGTTTTCAGGTACAGAAATTGAATTAAGTCATCAAATGTAAAATAACACTGCATATCATCTTCACTGTATGAAATAAATAAAGATGAATCCTTTTTAAAGTTACAAAAGCTAGCTATGAAATCAAGAGCAGTGAGTGATTTCCTTGTCGTTTGTTGTTTGATTAACATGGACAGCATTAGGCTGCTGTCACTTTAAGACATAATGCACTGATCCAATACACTGATACAGCACACACATTGTCTTTCTCGACTGTTTACATTCACTTAAAGGCAGGGTAGGTAATTTGGTCCAGAAACATTTTTTGTTATGCTGGTTGAAAGTCTTTTCACGTCCTGATAGCAATCACTAAGTTTAGTGAAATTTGATCCGTTCAAGCGCAAGACTTTTAAAAGAACTGTCTGAGATGCGGCTTTCCGTGTGCACGCTTCAGATTAGTTTGCGCACAAATCTTTTCACAGCGCGCAAGTTCTCATTTGCGTCTTTGTGCTTGAATGATTAAAGCGGCAAGGCTTAAAATGAGTTTAGTTTAAACACAGATAGAAACGTGGTGTTCAGGTCTCTCACCTGCGCTCGAGCGCTATCAACGCTATCAACACTGGTAATATTAGAGCATGCTGCGCTTGCACTGAATAAAGTTTACAAAGAGTAACTGTTTGGTCCATGTTTTTTTATTTTTTTTTTATCTTTGCTGTTGTAATGTATTTGGGAGGCCAGAATTAGCAATTGACAGAAACATTAATTATTACTCTGTCTGTTTTACGCATTATTTTCAACAAGCCATATTATATAATGTGCTTTTTTTTCCGAGAATCGTTACACCCCTAGAAAACACCAACCTATTTGGTTCCTCGGTATCTTCTTCTTTTATTCCGCAGGGTTCTTCTTTAATCTCCATCTTTACAATAGTATGTCAGTAGTTTCTCCTGTAGTAATTCCTCCTGCTTGCTTCTTCTTCTCCTGTGGGAAGATGGGAATATTCCCCAGCATTTAAACTGTCATGAAAAGATGTGTGAGCGGCTTCACTGACTGAAAGTGTGAATTGTGGTCGCTGTTGCTCATTTAGCAGATGCTCATCACACTTACAATCACTCTGGATTATTCAGGAAACAATTTCATGATTTGAGTTTTTACTAACTTTTACTGCTAGCTCATGAAAACACAACTCATAGTATTCACAGAAGAAAACCCAGTCAGTAACGAGTTTACGTTTCACTAGCGCATGTACAATATCAGCCGGTTAATTTCGACTAATTTCTGACTGATATCTCCAAATAAACAATAAAATGAATGTAGCCTACTCACAGTCTGAAAAACACCGTAGATTTAGGGCTGCGTTCTAACTCTCATGTTTATGTTCCCTTCCCTCGCTCACTTCTCTTCTTCTCCTAGACTCGGATGTGTGTCATTTCTTATGTTGCACGAGCGCCCTCTACTGGCGGAAACTAATGCGATATTATCCTATCTAACCTTCATAGATTAAATGTTATTTTTACCATTTGGGTAACACTTTACAATAAGGTTCATTCGTTAAACATTAGTTAATGTATTAACTAACATGAACTAAGCAATACATCTGTTACTCTATTTACTAATCTTTGTCAATGTTAGTTAATAAAAATACAGTTGTTCATTGTTTGTTCATGTTAGTTCACAGTTAGTTAACCAGATTTTTAATAATGTATTAGTAAATGTTGAAATTAACATTAACAAATATTAATAAATGCTGTATAAGTGCAGTTCATTATTAGTTCATAACTAATGTAGTTGACTAATGTTAACAAATGAACCTTATTGTAAAGTGTTACCGATTGGCTAATATTATACAAACACAATTTATCTCCAAAATGTGTTTGATTTGGGATAATATATGCAATAATTACAATATTATTTTAGAAATTTTAGAAGAGATGTTTGTATAGGCCTATATTTAGACTTAAAATATCCGCCAAAGAGTATGCTGATGATTTGAAAACAAACTCATAGGGCTGTTGAGAACCAGAAACAAAACTGATCTGAGTGAGCTGAAATTTATCTGCTTCCCTTTTATTGTTATGCCGAGAGTTAAGGAATGTGATAAAAAAGGATCGAATTCACCCATTGTTTACTTGATCTAGTCAACCACTCCCAGGTGAAAAAAGTACATTTCTAGAATATACTTAAAGTGCTCTATTTTCATGCACTAATTTTGTACTTAATATACTAAAAATTCTTCTTTAGTACTTCTTAAGATCATCTTAAGAGCATCTAAGTGTACTCAACTGTGCTATTTTGAGACAGCATGAAATATAAACTAAAATGTGCTTTTAATATACTATCTCTGTATTTAAAACATTTATTTAGATATCACTTATAGTACATTTGAACCCATAGTGTACTACAAGTGGTAACTAAATATATTTTTAAATACAGAAATAGTATATTAAAAGCACATTTTAGTTCATATTTCATGATGTCTCAAAATAGCACAGTTGAGTACACTTAGATGTTCTTAAGATTATCTTAAGAAGTACTAAAGAAGAATTTTTAGTATATTAAGTACAAATACGCCGAAATAGAGCACTTTAAGTATAGTAGTGTACTTTTTTTTTCTTCACCTGAGCTACTTCAGTTACTATTAATTAAAATACATGCAGTAGGAAAATAAATGTTCCTGTAATGCAATATTTGCTGATCAAACAAGTGTTGTCATCAGTGGACACATTGGGCAATGTTATTCTTGCTGTGGCCAAACCCTGTAATGAAATCGACTGCTGATGTTAAGCATTAACAAAGACAAGGTCAATTTAAAAGAAAGGAAAGAGGCTAAACCAGTTCAGGCACTTTCTCCACTTCTTCATGCGTCACAGAAGCTGTTTGATATATGTACTCAGTTATTTCCTGGTCAATTCTGCTGTTCTCCGCTGTGATTACAAAGTTTGAGGTTTTAGTAGCCGTTATCTCCGAGGATTTAAATGAAACAAAAAATATCTGAAGTAGGAATTAAAATAGGAATAAATATTTCCAGATCTGGATCTAGGTGAGAGTCATATGGTAAACACTGATTGCTTTGCATTTCTAGATTGCATTCAGATTATGATTATGCATAGCTCTGATTTAAATCACAAACTATATTGCAGAATTTGTGTTAAAGCAGAAATATATTTATTCACTAGAGAATGTTTTTAATGAGTCGCTCCTTTGCTTTGATTTGAAAATGTTTCAAAGATCATCCAACCTTTTTTTTTTAGGTGTTTGCCTAATTAATAATCACTCATTTGTGAACATTTGATTAATTATATCTGACCTATAAATAGTGAAGAATTGCTTTGTTTTTCAAAATCCACTATATTTTCCATATTTTCAATGTGGTCTAAAACCTGCACTGTATTTCTTTATATACCTGATTACTCTTTAAAATGTGTCCAGACAGAACTACATGATTTCTCTTTAAAAGTGATATGGTTATATACGTTTGTGTGTTCTGCAGGTGTTCTCTGAAACCTCAGAGTAACAAGAACAAGACTTCATGCCAGTAATATGACAAGAAAACTAAGAGATGTCAGTGAGAGACAAAACGCAGCTGAAGGAAAGAAAAGACAGATGAAGCCAAACCTGAACAGAAGGACAAAACAATTAAAAGAGGAAAAGAAAATGCCTGCGGATTCAGAAAACATCTAAATCTGGAGCAGAAAAACAGTATGGACAAATATCGACCAAAGTGTAAGAAAGTTTGGGAGGAATTATAGATTTAAACACTATAAATATAACACCTATATATGATGTGCATTTACCGTAATAAGATTTGCACATGCAGATAAAAATAAATGTTTGACTGTTGAGATTTAACTTGTTTTTTTAGTAAAATGAAATGCATGGAATTGAATAAAAGTGAAATCCTGCAATAATAAATCATAACCACATATTAAATCAAATAGTTACTTTTCAATAGGTTTTCACCAAATTCTACATTGCTTTAGACTGTGATTCTAAAGAGCAACACAGATTGATAAGATGAAGACATGTAATTTTAAGAAGTTCTTGCGTTGTGACGTTCATGTTTTGATTTCAGAGTGGAATATGATCATGTGACTCACTCGAATCGTAGCCTGAATGTCTGTTTGTTTGATTTCAGTCTCTCTTGATCCAGACGGACCTGCAGAGCATCGCTCTAGTGAAGAAAAATTCAGAGATGAGGTCAGATATTCGCAGCTTATAATCATAAAATAAATCTGCATGTGTTTTGATTTCTAATATTGTGTTTTTCTCTTCAGAAAGCTGGAGTTTTTCTCATCTAACCGGCAGATGTTCTTCACATCACTTTCAGTCGATGATTCAGAATTAGACTGGAATACAAAACACTAATATTTTCCACTGAAAATGCTCCGTTTGTAAGTGTTCATCACTATAACTGTAACTGTACTGTGTACATAAACTGATTTTTGATTTAATACTGTGTACACAACACAGGTATACAATGTTAAAGAAGAAACACTGAGATCAAATTTTCTTCCTATTTGAACTGGTAGTTTATGGCAGCAGCTGCACAAACTGTAGAGTTTATACCTGACTGTGTGTTTATACCTGAAAGTGTTCTCAGTCCCAAATTTATTCTTCAATGTCTAAATGCCCATGTTTTTTGCAGTGCTCAATAAATATTTAATTTAGCAAACTTGTCACAGATATAAAGCAATCACTGATAAATACATGTGCTTAGGGTGGGTTGTCAAACTAATTCACAATTTAGTGTTACTGTAATTAAATAAGTAAATTAGTAAAGACAAGTACATTAAACTGTTACCATCTTTAACCACTAGATGACTCTTTTCAGGGCACACTCACAGGCCTTTAGTATGGATTGATATTTAACTTGAATTAGAATATGAATATGCTTATTTGAAATTAAATTTAAACTTCACACATCAAATTCAAATGTGTTTATTGAATTCAGATCTTAAAATTCATTTGAGATGATGAACTCTTTTTGCACTGCAGCTCCTGGAAACTGGTGTACTAATAATTTACTCTACGCAGGAGAGAAATGACAAATAAAATATGTAAAATGCCTGTATTACGGTTGACATCTAGTGCTTAAGAGTTGCTAAATTGGTTTTAGTCCTAATGGCCTCTTTTATCATTGATGTGGTGAAATAAAAATAAGGTAAAAATGAATTTTATAATTTTGCTTTGATTTTAAGCTTCTTAATATAGGTCCAATATGATAGGCCAATTTATTGTGTTACTAATTGCAAATATGCTGAGAAATCTGTAATTGCCTAGATGAATTTACTGGCGGAACAAGGCATTTTGCATTTAGCGAATGAATATTCAAATGCAAAATTTTAATTGATAAGACAGAGTACCCTTACTTAAGACAATTTTAAGACAATAGTTGAGAGAACCCTTTAAAATCTGAAAATCTGAATTTTAACAGCCACAATCCAGTAAAAACAATATCCAAAGTTTGACATGGAGAAACTCACAGGGTGAAACATCACCTGCCTCAACATGTTTCTTTCTTTGAGACTACAGAAACAAAAAATCTGGTTCATCTTTTTATTTAATGATATTTTTGTTTAGGTTTTTAAGGTGTGTTAAACATTGAGGTCTATTTACCACTATATTGATCTATTGCATGTCTTTACTTCTTCTAAAATAAACAATATGAACTACAAATTAAAACTTGAATTGCTCATTAATTATTTGCTAAACAAAAGAACCTTATTTCTTGATAAGACTTTACTGGCTAAATAAAATTTTTATGAATGAATACATTTCCTGTATCTCATTACTAAGGCAAAGCCTGATTCCAGCAAATTCATGAAATTAGAAAAATGTACAGCTTAAATGCAAGGTAAGTCACTTTGAATAACAATGCTTGGCAAATGCATTAATGTAAAAGTGAGTGAACAGAGTAGTGTTACGGAGGACAATGATTAAAAGATCTCAGAAATCTCAATGCATCCTTTTTCTTTTACTTTCTGAACCATTATCAACAATTCAACAGAAGTGGGTTATGCACAGATAACAGATCGAGTCAAGTTCAGACTTGTTGCATGACGTTAAACCTGACGCACAACCTGGCTTTTATGCATATTTCCACATTAAATCATATAAGTTTTTAGCTTGTATGTGTACAATACCATTACTGCAGTAGAACTGCCACAATTTATGAATAGAACTGTAACTGAACGGAAAAATACTTCAGAAAAACAGAGAGAAATGGATTACAGAGAAGAAAAGTCAAACTGAATATTAGGATGAAATCAGCATTTCAAAACAGCTTTTTTCCAACTAAAAAGCTTAATGTTGATTATTGCAAGAATAAATATTAGTGTATCGTATATATGTACAGGACTGTATCATCATTCCCATTGTGACAACTTACCCATTATTTTGTGTCATATGAACCGCATTTCTTGGGGGCAGAAATGTTGCAAATGTTCACAGACTGTAGCTTTTAAAGTTTGTGTCTGTCCAAACTGACTCCCAAAATAAACCAGCTCTGAGAAGTAAAAACTGTGTGAGACTCACCAAAAGTCAAGCTGAATCATCTTCCACTAACTGCAAACATAACTGGTGTCAAGTAGGAGTGGAACATGACCCATGATCCGTATGGACCACACCCCAAAGTTCACAGATTAATTGCAATGTTTAGCCATCATATGAAAGTTTATCATTCGCACGTTTTGGCTTGCCAGTTTACACATTCAAGCGATTTTAAACCATTCCAGCGCAAGAAGAGGTGAATGAGAACTCAATTCAGTACTCGCACACTGTTATCACATCCGAAGCGTGCACACTTAGAATTGAAACACCGAATTGATTCCTCTTTCATGTCTCCTTGCACCTGAACGGACACATACACACAAAAATGCCAAAATACTCGTCTTAGCAGTCAGTTAAGTGAACGTAAACAGTTGAGAAAGAAATCGGATGTGCATCATTATCTTGGATCCGTGCATTAGGTCTTAAAGTGACAGCAACCTATAAATACCTGCCACTGTCTAAGTCATTAATGTTAATAAAACAACAAAAGAAAGCTTTAACAAAGATTCATCTATATTTAATTTATACAGTGAACACTGCAGTGTTATTTGTAACATTGTTTTATTGTGTTTATCTATGCTTGTAATTATTGTATTTTTTATTGTCTGTTCACTTGTTTTAATAACATGACTTATATCCCATAACATGATCCGAACCATGAGTTCTGTGATCCGTTGCACGTTGCATCCGTTTCTTGGTTGCATGAGCCAATCTCTTCTCTTCAGTCTTACTGCATATTCCATCAAAGCACAATCAGTGTGGTTCATGGCAAGACTGAGCAAATCATATCAAAATTTTCCGTAAATGGAAAAGTGGGTGATTTTGGTTCATTTGAACACTTAAAATAAAATTAAAACTGAAAAAATAATGAAATAACACTTCAACACAGTGTAGGTTTAGGTCTTTTTATGCTTGAGCTCATACTTGTTTATCTCAATCTCTCAACTGTTGAATTTGCGCACATAATGAAGAAGTATGTAATGTTGTAAAACCAGAATCATCAACAATTCAGCTGCACATAAGGTGAATTTCTTCAGCCTGGTGTTGCATTTTAACTTTGATCAGATTGTGTCTATTGAATTACAACCAAGCATGTCTAAAGTATAAGTTAGCATCACAGTTAATGAAAAGGTTTTTCTGTTATTCTGATTTGATGTCACATGTTTTGCTGACTACATTAGCAATTCCAAGACTTCCATTTGTGGTATGTCATAAAATATGTAGTAGGCTATGATCACTTGAACTTTGTCACTGCAATTCTGTGCTTCGCTGACAAGTATTTTCCACAGTAAAATCAGTCTAATCTAATCTTGAATGATGGAGTTGTTTATAACTCTGATTTCCTGAAGTACACTACACAAGATCTGTCTAACCACTTTTACGTCATCATCTGTCAATCATCTTGCATTCACCTTTGCATGACGTCACACGGTAAAAAAATGAAGCAGGAAATTCCAAATATTTCAAGTTCAAGTAATGCCAATAACATTAAAAGTCTAATCAAACTGACAAAATATCTTTTGAACACTTTAGTCTAGTGTTTATTTTGTTTTTGCATTTATAACATTGTCGATTTTCCTGTATTTCATATTAATCATTTTGCAGATTGTTTGGCCTATGCAGGTCATGGTAATAAAATTTTTTGGCTTTTAGTAAATATGTTAGAATATGTGATTATTTAAGCTAGTGCACTTCAAAACAATTACAAAATTCGTAATTAATTACAGTCTCTTACTTGAGTGTCTGAATTAGTCGTACCGTCTCTCTATTAATTGTAAAACTGTCTGTGGGTTGTAAGTAGTTACTTCAAAAGTAGAAAAATATATGCTATAACTTGAGTTTCTAAGCTACTTTAGTGATAAATCACAGGACAGCATTCCTCCTCTCTGTGCACACGATCTTCACGTGATGTGCAGCTGCTGTCTGAATGAGTGTTCATGTGCCACGGAGACTGGAATCACTTGGCTACACATGCAGTATGTTTTTAAGGGTAAAGTGTTAACAGGATTAAAAAAATTAAATAACCGACATGGGAAAATTACATCGGTTAGAAGTTCTGTATTTCAGATTCGATTACTTTTCAATTAATCGTCCAGCCCTACTTCAGCTTCTCATCAGATTTCCTGTCCAATCAAATGCTCTCTACAATCTAAAGCATCCCGCCCCCTACATTATAAATGGGTCACTTGTTCACAATTTTACTACTTTATACATGGTAAATGGCACATAGTACAATATATAGGGGATAGGGAACAATTAAGTCAGCGTTAATATGCTTTCCATTGGAGCAAATGAAGTCTGGTTTCGCATTAGTGTCATGTAGTCTCAGCCCCACGGACCATTGGCTGAACATCTGATGCACATGGCACACTTAACTGGACACTGGAATATACCAACAAATACCGTTACGCTAAACCCCTTGTGGAAGAAGAACGTCATTATGTTTACAACAGTGACGATGAGCGCTTACCAGGATCAAATAAATGCTGGAATTTCAAAAGTATGTGAAGTTCACGACTCCATTTTTCAGTAAACCTGCACAACGTTCTTAAATAAATAATTTATTAGATGCACTAATAAATTGTTATTGTAGGAACATCGACCTTACCTTTCACGCCCCTAAACATCAAGCGGAACAAAACGAACTGTGATTAGTTGTGTTACATGTCAGTCAAACGTCCTCTTGGGCAGTCCTTGGCCAATGAAAGCTGCGATAGAGTCCAGACCTTCTACCGTCAGTCTGAAGGTCTGACTACGCAAGACTAGTGACATGCGAACCGCGCAGCGCGAACACAGTCTGCTCCGGTCCAGAGACACGATAGCACAGAAGAAAGAGAAGAAAACTGAGGCTTTACCAAGCTCAAAGGCTCTGGCCGAGCTGTGATATAAACAAAACGCTATTGGCTATTTAAAAAAAGGGGAGGAGCTGTTCAAATGCGTCAACACATTGAATAATGCTGAATAATGCTAAAAGTTCCAAGGTACTTCAATGGCCTTTAAGGGGATTTTATATTCACATTTATACAATATAAAATTTTCTTATTGTATTCCTGCAGTTGGCATAAGGCAATCGATGCAGTCAGTAATGGAAAGAACAGAAGTTGTAGCTAAAAATAGCTTCTCTTTCTACTGTCAAGGTATGTTTTCCTCATTCCTCGAGTCATGTTTTCTCAATGCCTGCTTGCGTCAATAGGCGGAGCAAAGCCAAAGATTATAAAAGTCTTATTTTCTCTCTCTCTGTGTTTGTTCTATTCTCTAGGACCACGTGTCCGGTTCTCTTCATTCATCGGGTGTTATTACAGGATTCTCACACACATACACAGCCAATGTGGATATTTCTGCTCCTCATTGATTCACCTTTACAGTCATCAGAAGGTGAATGAAACACGTCTTTATGCACTTTGTAAAGCTGAGTTTAAAATATGTTACTTAAATTTTGCTGTTAAAGTGAGTCGCTTGATAATCATTGTACTGGACTTGTGGAGGGAAGGTGATGTGTGACGGATTACATGTGGAGTATCAGACCCTACAGTCATGGACAGCGGAGAGAAAAAATCAAAACCCAAAGAATCATTGAAGAAAAGTCTACTGAAGCATATTCGCAGAGACAGCATGCAGCAAAAACCAAACAGTGAGTATTTTATCTGCAATTGTGTGTAGGTCTTAATATGTTTGTCTTATTACAGATAGGGAAGAACAGTGCCAGTTTTAATGTCAGTGAATATTCCTCTAGGAGATTATTTTAAACAAAGCTTAAAGCCCAAAGACTTCTTAAGAGTTATCTCATATACAGCGGTGATAAAAATAAGGGTGAGGCCGGAAGGATTATTGTCATCTCAAGAGATTAGCAGCTGTTTGTACTAGATATGAATAACCTCCTCCCAAAATGTCCATTTATATTTCCTTTTCATTTGACAGAATTTTTTTTTTTTTTACATGTTTATGGGGTCAGCTGTCACAATGAAACATTAAATTTTTACAGGCTCTTTTATTTAGCACATATATAAACCATTGTTTTTATGTTGTAATTTTTTTTAAAAGTATAGGCTACATTTCCAACATTTAAAATGTGTGACAACTTGCCCCAATTCAAATGTGACAGCATTTGAAGGTTGAACACAATCAACTCTTATTAGTTGATTCTTATCTAATTGTATGTCAGTGTTTTTAGTTTGGAGGACTGGAATTCACAATAATGATCCACATTTAAGACAGTATAATATAAAACTAAAACATTTGTGTCACTGAGCTTTTAATTCAAAACCTGAATTTAATGAAAAATGTTACTGAAATACAGACCCTGTAACAACAAGCCCCTGTCTGTCCTATACTTCACATTCTGTTCTTAATAAAGTCCTGATTTAAAGTTATAAATCTTTTTATTTTTTTATTCCAGTGTGTCTGGATGCCGACAGACCTGTAGAGTTTCATTCTGGTGAATCAGATGAGGTGAGAGATCATTCTGTAGAGGACAAACAACTGATGTGTGGAACTGACATCTGAATGAAATGTGTTGTTGGCCTTTTTACCATTGGGAACAACCTAGCAACCACCCAGAACACCCTAGGAACCACATAGCAACATCCTAGCAACCACCCAGAATATCTTAGCAAAAGTCAAGTCAACTTTATTTTTTTAGCGCTTTAAACAATACAATTTTTTCAAAGCAGCTTTACAGGACTAAACAGGGAAATAATTATTCAATGATGCAATCAGAATTCAATTCTGCTGTAAAGTAGCTTCAAAAAGACAACAGTGTTCAATGACGGTTCAGTTCAATGACTGTGTAGAGTTCAGCAAAAATGAAATTATGTCATCATCCAGCTCAGTTCAGTTCTCAGTGTCAGTGCAGTCAGATCAATAATATTGCTGAATATGATGTGTCTCCAGCTAATAAAACCACAAGCACGAGTGGCAAGGAACCCAAACTCCATCTGTGACAGAAATGGAGGGAAAAAAACACCACATAACAACACCCTAGCAACCACCTATAATACCTTAGCAACTGTATAGCACCACCCACAACACCCTAGCAACCACATAGCAGCACCTAATCAATCGGAACACACAGGCAGCTTCATAGCAACACCCTAGAAATGGCACAGAATACCTTAGCAACACCCCAGCATCTGCATTGCAACAACCTAGCCTTAAAACCTTAAAAATTCAAGCTTTTAAAACTAATTCAAACTGCCTGGCCTCAAGCTAACATAAATTTTGTCTTGACAAATCATTTGATCTAGTTATAGTGTATTATAATTGCTGTCTTTTTTTCTCTTTAGATCACTACTGTACATCCAGCTTGTTTTGAGCTCTTCAGCTCCTTCATCTTCAGTTCTCATTTGTCAGCCAGTGATGACACAGTGTGTTTCCCTCTGCTGGACAGACTCATGTAGCACAAAGGACGCTTAACACATTAATAATAGCTACATATGGAAAACTTTTAGGCAGTGATGTGTTGCATCACTGCCTTATCAGGCAATGACTTTATAGGCAGAATTTGCGCATGAAGGTACCTTTGATTTCGGAAAGACTTCTGAGGCAGTGTAATGGCTTAATGATCTACAGCAAAACAGAGTGAGCCTTGGTGAGAACTAAGTGAATATTTAACCCTCTATTGCGTATCATTTTACATTTATAAATTACGCAGAGAAATTGGCATTTTAAATACAATAATAATATTCAACCAAATACCAAACCAAGTTTCACAACTTTCCAGGCAGTGAAGTTGCATCTGAATAGTTTTTGACATTTTCACATGTAAGTTCCAAATGAAATATTGTAGCACAAGGTTAAAAGGAATGTTAATAAGGCTTTTTAATGTTTTTTTGAAACACTAAGACATTTTCACTACATTTCATATAGTGAAAATACATTTGAATGTGTGTGACGTTTCAGACAATTTGCCAAAAATATATCCTAATAGGACAAAGTCAGTTATTAATGATGACGGCACCCTAAAAGTAAGGTCAAAGGTCAGATGTAGAAAACTAATTTTAGTAAATTATTTTAGCTTTGAATATATTTAAAATATAAAGTTATTTATTTTTTTCTAGATAATTAGCCTCATAGTGGGTTAATTACTACAAAAAATAATTTCTTGCTAGAAATGACATCAGAAGTGCTAACATTGGTCAAAAACATGCATTTACACACAAACTCACCACCAACTATCAGACACCATCATTATTTTTTCGCTCAACTGTCACAGAATGGAAAGCACAGGATTCTGGGATATCAAAAGCAGCGAGGGATACATGTATGCTGCCTCCCAAAATCGCTCAGATGCAGGAGACAGGAAGTAAAGCTAACACTGGATTCAGACATGCTTTGATGCCTTCCTACTTTGGAATACAGCCTCTGAAGGCAGCATTTTTAAGATTTTGGATGCAGCCCAAGTCTTGTGTTTGTTTTAAAACAATGACAGCAGAGTATCTTAAAGTAAATCAGTGTAAAACACTGAAAAGTTTGTGGCCTGATGTATGTGAGTGTTAAACTCTCCAGATTATCTGCAGTATTTTATCTAGACTAAAGCATGAAAACATGAAATGAAAACATTTCACTAGCATTTTATATGTTCTCTTCATTTTACTTGTTTCATTTTTTGGGGAAGTTATTTTATTTTTTCTGTTGGTATTTTTGAAGAACCTGGTGAAACAAAAGGCATTTTTCAACTGTTCACTGTATGCTGCAGCTGAACACTGCTTTACACCTTTTCTGTTTGTTTTTGTATTTGTAATTGAGTATATAAATTGCATAGTTTTTATAAATAATAAAAAAAGCCTCTGTGAGGTGCATTACACCTTAATGGTTTATTGTCTGTCTTCATTTTAGGCTTCTGTGGATTTTTTTAATTAGTGTAGACTGTAAAAAATGGACAGCGCATCTCTGCTTCCTTCCACTGTAGAAAAATGAAGCCAAAGTATTACGGTAGTTGCCGATTACTGAGCAGTTATAATCATGCTCTTGCAAACTATTCTGACACAAACTTAAAAGGAAAATGTTTTTAAATGAAAACGGGATGAGTTGTCAAAGCTTAATGGTGGTAATGTTTCAGTAACTTATGGTTTAGCCTGTTAAAACACATGATCACTGCAGCACTGTATTTAGACCTTATTCACAGCAGTGCCATCTTAGATTTTTAATAGGAATGAAAACAAGACTGTGAGGGATAGACATACATCTTTACAGTGGGTTATTCTGTTATTTAATGTTTTTAATTTTTTTCTGAGGAAACACTGCAAAAAATATCTTTTCAAGAAATTTCAGCAGACAAAAAACTCCAGACAATATGAGCTATGGAAAATTGTAAGTCATCTAAGAGCTTTATACGGTGTTTTACAGCAGATGCCACTGAAAACACTGCAAGTCTATCCCACATAGCTTCGCTTTCATACCCGTCATGGCGCTGCTCTGATTATTTATTTTAGTTAATGAGCTGATGACATACAAAACATAAAAAAACCTTTTTGCAATAATGACAGAAAAAACTTTTATTTCACCAAAACTTTAGAAATCATTTAATGCAATCAAGTGTTTGAAGTTCAGTAAAACTGAATCAAATCATAACAAATTGGTTGTGAAAAGAGAAGGACAATGCTTGAACAAACTGACATTAGTTTCTAACATCACTACTAATTTTAGGAACTTACCCGTTTAGATTAAATCTCTATTAAAACAATCTAAATGTCAAATGATTTGAAAGTGCAATATTTGTAAAACACGGATGTGAATGTGAACTTTGCTCACTTAGACAACTTCAGGCAATGCTTTTTCTCATGAGTTCGTAGATTAGATGTTTTGGTGAAACTCTTCCCACATGAAGAGCACTGGTGCGGCTTCTCTCCAGTATGAATTCGCTCATGATCTTTCAAGGTTCCTGGCCAAGCAAAACTCTTTCCACAGTGTGAGCACTTGTACGGTTTCTCTCTAGTATGACTTCTCTGGTGTTTTGTTAAAACACTGGATGTAGTGAAGGTCTTTTCGCAGTCAAAGCACATATAAGGTCTCACACCAGTATGAATACGCTCGTGCTCTTTTAAAGAGTACAGTCGTGAAAAACTCCTTCCACAAAATGAACAAAAGTGAGGCTTCACACCAGCATGAACTTTAAGGTGTGATCTTAAGCATGATGCAACCACAAAATGTTTTATCGCACTGATCACAGCTGAATGATCTCACTCCAGAGTGACGGCGCAGATGATCATTGAGACCGCTTTTGCAACTGAAAGTCTTTTCACACTGAGTGCATGTGAACGGTTTTTCTCCAGTGTGAATTTTCATGTGTATGATAAGTCTTCTTTTCTGTGTGAAATTCTTTCCACACTGAGAGCAGGTGAAAGATCCCTTGACTCCAGTTTTTCCAGCTCGTTTTTGGGTGGAATTCTTTTCAGTCTGTGAAACGACTGTGTTTCCATCTTCATTTTCCATCTTCTTTTGAAACTGATGTTGATTGTCTTCAGTCACTTCCATCGAATCTAAAATCAACATACGATTTCCATGGTTCAATTGAAGATGGACAAATTAGAAACAAAAAGAAATTCAGGGAGCCCCAAATAAGCAAAAATTTAGTTTACTATTAGTATCTAGGTTTAGATTTATTTTATGTCAACTTTCATCTTAATTTTCCTCATCCGTCATTGTTTTATATCAAATGCACATTGTATAGTTAACTATATGGTTTACTCTATTCTTCTCCCTGTTCACCAGCCAGACACCTTCATGTCTTTAAAAAGAAATGGATGAATTAACATGTTGTAAATCTGACAGGCTCTGACAGCACATAGCCCTTAAACATAGCCCTTAAAAGCGATCAACTATGATCATTATAAACTTGTTTAATACACAAAATACATTTACTTACATATATTTGATAATCTGAATATATGATATTTTACAATCTAGTTAAGTTCATAGATATTTTAAATGAGTGACTGTGGACGGTGGACATCAACTACAGTTTTGGCGTGAATTATTTTTTCATGCCTCATTGCTTAAACCAGCTAAATAGGCCTATAAGATGACCAGTGTGGTGCAGGACATGTTCTGTTTACTTGTGGCCTAGACAACTTGATATATTAACTCAACCCCTGGATTTAAAAAAAAAAATTAACATTTTATATTGAATTAAGCATAAAGACAGCACAGCATTAAGTCACGATTAGGCTATATTATATTGTATTGCACTCATGTCTATGACAGCATTGGAATAAAATTTGAATAATACTATACAGTATGTGTGTACGTTTGAAAGAGAGAGAGGGTGCATGAGAGAGAATGCGCTTTCAGGACACAATAGAATGTATTTTGTGGCAAAAACCATGACAATAATTTGTCGTTTTTAGCCTATTGTTTACTATATTTATTTGCTTGGTCGGTGTTGTTGTGGGTTTTGTTTCTATTGCAGTTGTAGTCTTTAAGGACCGTTTGAAATCATTTGGCGAAGCAATGCAGTCAAGACATGCTAGAACTACTTTAGAAATACGTCACAACCATGGTCACAACACTGGAGAAAAGTCGTTTGCAACTTCCGGTTCACGAGGACTTTAATATTGATAAAGTCATTGCATCACAACAGCTGCCCTTAGAAGCTCCGGTTGCTATAGAAACAGTCAGTGTAATGAGACACGCGCTTAAAGGATTAGTTCACTTTCAAACTAAAATTTCCGGATAATTTACTCACCCCCATGTCATCCAAGATGTTCATGCCTTTCTTTCTTCAGTCAAAAAGAAATTAAGGTTTTTGATGAAAACATTCCAGGATTTTTCT
This sequence comes from Culter alburnus, assembly GCA_028476615.1. Taxonomy (NCBI): domain Eukaryota; kingdom Metazoa; phylum Chordata; class Actinopteri; order Cypriniformes; family Xenocyprididae; genus Culter; species Culter alburnus. The sequence continues at coordinate 237,490 of JAOTNS010003631.1, forward strand.
CCATATAGTGGACTTCAATGGAGCCCAAAAGGTCAAAATTATAGTTTACAGCTATCCCAGACGAGAAATAAGGGTCTTATCTAGAGAAACCATCGCTCATTTTCTAAAAAAAAAAAATTACAAATTTTATACATTTTAACCATAAATGCTCATCTTGAACTAGCTCTCTTCTTCTTCTCTATTTGAATTCCAGCAGTGTAGACAATGCCCTTACTACTATTTAGCCCTATTACTGCCCTCCATAGGTCAAAGTTTGAACTAATTGTCATATACAATATGCTAGTGCAAGTATTTAACAGTTAGTTCAAACTTTGACCTGTGGAGGGCAGTAATACACTTAGCAGTGTCTACACTGCTTGAACTCAAATAGAGAAGAAGAAGAAGAAGAAGAAGAAAGCTAGTTCAAGATGAGCATTTATTGTTAAAACTTATATTTTTATTTATTTTTTTTTAGAAAATGAGCAATGGTTTCTCTAAATAAGACCCTTATTCCTCGTCTGGGATCGTGTAGAACATTTTGAAGCTGCAATGAAACGGTAATTTTGACCTTCAACCGTTTGGGCTCCACTGAAGTCCACTATATGGAGAAAAATCCTGTAATGTTTTCATCAAAAACTATGGCGGTATTATAATGCCATTAATGACCGAGCGCACAACTGATGCTTGCGCGTGCAGTAAATCACTTCTGCGAGAAGATAAAAGATCTACACATGAGGAAACGGGAGCCCACAAGCTCATTTTAAACCCGTGCGCGCAGATCAAGCCCTCGCGTGCCCGGACACGACTCGCAGCATGTGCGTCATCACTTCCCACACTCGCGCTCGATCTTCTATTTCGCTCGCGCAAACACTTTTTATTTTTGACAGTCGTGGGGCGGGACTTTACTTATTTCAGTGTAACCTCAAATGTCATTGGTCAATTCAGTTTTTCCGGAAGTCTGTTGTGATTGGACGCCTGTTGTAAAACGATTAGACTTGGCTTCATCAATGGACCAGATGCAAGTGGGTTAAACTTTATTTATTGCCTGATTGATTGCATTATTATTATAATATGTCCTTACCAGATACTATATTAACTCGATTCATTATTATTTTTAAGGAGCTGTAGCTGCTGGGGAAAAATGAGAACACATATTTGCTGTAGTTCACCGCTACGTTACCACTAAACAGTATCTATGTTTACCCAGCCAAAATTATATCAGTTCTGAGAACAACAGAAATGTGAAAAGTGTCCAATAAATAGTTGTAACTATGATTCTAAATCCAAAAATTGCTTCATGTGGCTTTGGATGAAAGATAAATCACTTGTTCATATCAGTAAGCAGTAATACGTTTTTAGTACATTAATGGATCTTGAGAGAGAAAATGTCATTGTTCCCTAAGGCCTCACGGAGCCATCAGATTTCAACAAAAATATATTAATTTGTGTTCTGAAGATGAACGAAGGTCTTACAGGTGTGGAACGACATGAGGGTGAGTAATAAATGAACTAACCCTTTAATTTCTTTTCGATTGAAGAAAGAAAGACTTGAACATCTAGGATGACATGGGATGAGTAAATTATCAGGAAATTTTAATTTGAAAGTAAACTAATCCTTTAAGGACTGCGAATTGCGCATTGGCTGGCTCAGACTGAGAAAAAAATGCAGCTTTGTCATGATTTGAGCGTTTAGAAACAAAATTTGAGACATCTGTTCTTAGATTTCAAAATGAAATATAATCATAAGCTTGGTGAACAGCTTTTGATGCTCGAGCTGCCTACTTTTGCGACTAAATATTATCAGCCCGAGAATCATTTCAAAGATGAGGGCCAAATGACTTGCCTGAAAAGGACTTTGACTCACATGTTTTCAGATTTAGTTTTCTCATAGTAAATAGTAAATGTACTCACAGTCTGATAAGATTAAAGCGTCGTTTCGTGAACCACGGTGAACTCATGAGCGTCGAAAAACATTTCAACTGCTGTGGATGAACGCAACAAGATCACGTGGCTGAAATTAAAGCAAATGTCGCCATCTAGAGGAAAATCTCTTGCACTGCCAAACTATTATAATAGAAACTCGTGTGTTATTCTGAGGATCAAAACCACACAAAATCTACTTAAAATGATAAAGGCAATAAAATAATAGTTTATTTAATTATTTTGTATTTTAGCAAATAGTTTATCAGACCATATTAAGACCTTAAATTATCTTACATGTTTGCTCATTGAACCATATTTTTAAATGTTTTTAAATAAAGCTTAATGGTGGTGACTTTGCAGTAACTTATGGCATAGCCTACACAAATACATGATCACTGCAGCATATATAGACCTTATTCACAGCAGCGCCATCTTTGATTTTTAATAGGAATGAAAGCGAGGCTGTGAGGGATAGACAAAGGCCTACATCTCTTTGGTGGGTTGTAGCCTACTGTTATTTAATGTGTTTTTTGGATTGCTCTGAATATGAGCTGTGGAAAATGATTAAGTGATCTAGGAGCTTTATACAGCGTTTTACAGCGGATGCCATTAAAAACACTACACTGGATGTAGTAGAGGTCTTTTCACAGTCAAAGCACATTTCTGTTACTAATGACTAGCATCCTTTTCTGCAGCATATTTAGAAAATGTTGTAAAATACAACTATTGTCACAGATGGTGTTGGGTTTTGTTTCATGTTTATAGTTTCATGTCTCTTATTTTTGTATATAGTAATTGTCATGTTCCTGTTTGCCATGTGCTTCCCTTGTTTGTCATTTTCTAGTCATTTGATCCTGCCATGTGCTTCCCTTGTCATGTGCTATGTTGTAATTGGTTCATTTGGTTTGATTGTGTCTGTGTATTTAAGCCCTCATGTTAGCCATACGCCTTTAAGTATTGCCAGTGTATAAATTGTTGGTAAGTGTCATGTTCTTGTGTTGTGTTGCGTTGTGTTGTAATAATGCTGTACTTGGGTTCTCCACGACTTGCCTACAGTGGATCAAAGTTACAACTATACTGCTTCTGAAACTTATATTGTTTGTTTGTTTTTTGTACACAACAACATGTGAAGATTAGAATTTGAGTTGTATTGAGTGATGTAATAAATATATTGATTGGTTTTAAAAGGGTTTGAAATATTAAGCTTGTTTCTCATAACACCTATTATGAAGTTCTAGATAAGCAACATTAAGAAATAACAGTTGCAGTAGGCTAATAGAGCACTCAATTTGATGTTTGTCATTATTTAGAGCCTGAATGATGTTGCAAGAAAGTTTTTGCACTAACATCCTGAAGGGTCAGTGTCCTGCAGAGTTTAGCACCATCTTACCCCAAAATCTCTAGTAACCCTGAAGACTTTGATTAACTGGTTCAGGTGTGTTTAATGTGGGTTGGAACTACACTGTCCAGGACTGAGTTTCCCAAAACCTTCATTGATTGTAGACAACATTATCTATGGTCTTTAAGATCAGCTCACAATGGCATTTAATCAATCTATTCTACGACAAACCATAACTCATGATAGAGCAACTCAAAAATCAGTCAGGTTTGTTGAAAATTGAAGTTAAAATATAAATCATGAATAGTTTCTAAATGACTATTGAACAAACATTTCCACCTGGATAATTGAGAGTGATTGTAAGTGTGATGATCATCTGCTAAATAAGCAACAGCGACCACAATTCACATCTTCAGCCAGTGAAGCCGCTCCCACAGCCATTCATGAGAGTTAAAATGCTGGGGAATATTCCCATCTTCCCACAGGAGAAGCAAACAGGATGAATTACTCCAGGATAAACTACTGACATACTATTGTAAAGATGGAGTTTGAGGAAGAACCCTGCAGAATGAGAGATGAAGATACAGAGGAACTAATAGGTTAGTACTCCCTGATTTTCTTATTGTTTCCATTTTTTTTTGCTCTGAACAAAAATGTATTGTTGATTTTTAGACTTGATGGAAGTGAGTAAAGATAAATGGCATTTTACAAATGAAGATGGAAACACACAGCCCTAAATGCGCACATGAGAATTCACACTGGAGAAAAACCATTTACATGCACTCGGTGTGGAAAGAGTTTCAGTCTCAAAAGCACTCTCGAAGATCATCTGCGCCGTCACTCTGGAGTGAGATCATTCAGCTGTGATTAGTGTGATAAAACATTTGTTGTGGAATCATGCTTAAAAACACACCTTAAAATTCATACTGCTGTAAAGCCTCACATTTGTTCTTTGTGTGGAAAGAGTCAAAATGTTCCAATTTTTTAGATGGAAATGCTTGTTTAGTTTATGTTGGTGAGTAAATATAGTGAAACTACTGTCTCCATCCATATTCTTTACAAATTAATTTACAAAGTTATAGATTAAGCAACATAAAGAAATAACCGTTGTTTTAACCGTTGTCTTTTTGTTTTAATTAAACTAAAATTTATTTCAGATTTTAGACCCGACTGAAGTGAAAGAAGACAAATGGCATTTTACAAATGAAGTTAAAAACATTTCACAGACTGAAATGAATTTCACACAAAAACAAAGAGGAAAAACTGGAGTTGAAAGACCTTTCACCTGCTCTGAGTGTGGAAAGAGAGTTACATATATAAACCACACTTAAATCAACACATGAAAGTTCACACTGGAGAAAGGCCTTATACATGCACTCAATGTGGAAAGAGTTTTATTCAGAAAGGAGGCCTAAATGCACACATGAGAATTCACACTGGAGAAAAACCGTTCACATGCACTCGGTGTGGAAGGAGTTTCAGGTGCAAAGGTTTTCTCAAAGATCATCTGCGCCGTCACTCTGGAGTGAGATCATTCAGCTGTGATCAGTGTGATAAAACATTTGTTCTGGAATCATGCTTAAAAACACACCTTAAAATTCATACTGCTGTAAAGCCTCACATTTGTTCTTTGTGTGGAAAGAGTCAAAATGTTCCAATTTTAGATGGAAATGCTTGTTTAGTTTATGTTGGGGAGTAAATATAGTGAAACTATTGTCTCCATCCATATTCTTTACAAGTTACAAAGTTATAGATTAAGCAACATAAAGAAATAACCGTTAAAGTAGGCTAGATGTTTGTCATTATTTATAGCCTGAACGATGTTACAAGAAAGTGTTTGCACTAACATCCTGAAGGGCCAGTGTTCTTCAGAGTTTAGCACCATCTTAAGCCGGGTTCACTCTGTGAGATTTTGGCTACGATTTGGTCGTCTGAGACAAATTTTGTAAATCCTAAAAAATTCTTATAATCCTAGCCTAAAATCTGTAGTCTTTGATCGCTAGTTTGACATTTTCACAGACAGGCGGTTAATGACTGTTGCAAACAAATTTTTCCTCCGATGAAATTCTGGCAATGTCAGAAGTTTTGGCGCACAATCCTTTAGTGTGACCTCCTACGACGAATGTCAAATTGTCTCTGTTTTTCAAGACAAGCCGTGATCGAAATTAACGCTAGAGATATCTTTGTTAGCCACCATTTCAGTCCAGCGTGTAATGCAGCTCACAGTCATCGAACGTGTATGGGTTGATTATGTAATACTCCGGACAAGTTTTCATGACCGCGTCCATTTTTAACGCATCTTGACTGTCGTACAGTCTGACTTAAATGACAGCTGAGATCCCACAGTGTGACACGAGGATCATGTTTGTACAGTTTGACAAGCAGCCATTGTAAAGGACTATTATAAATCACACAGTGTGTACCCGGCTTTACACCAAATCTGTAGTAATCCTGAAGAATTAACTGGTTCAGGTGTGTTTAATTTGGGATGGAGCTAGACTGACCAGGGTAGAGTTTCCCCAAAAGCATCGTAAGACTAAGTTGATTATAGAACCATTGCCACCAATGGTCTCTATGATCAACTATAGGCTTATGGTGCTTTTGGGAAACTCTACCCAGGGCTGTGTTTCCCAAAACCTTCATGAGCTTAAATTGATGGCCATCGATGGTCGTTAAGATAAGTTTAGCTCACTATGGTTTTTAATCACTCTATGACAAAGAGTTCTGTATGTTGAAAGCTGAAGTTAAAATATTAACCATGAATAGTTTCAAAATGACTATTGAACAAACATTTGCACCTGGATAATTGAGAGTGATTGTAAGTGTGATGATCATCTGCTAAATTATCAAAAGTGACCACAATTCACACCTTCAGTCAGTGAAGCCACTCCCACAGCCGTTCATGAGAGTTTAAATGCTGGGGAATATTCCCATCTTCCCACAGGGGAAGAAGCAGCAAGCAGGAGGAATTACTCCAGGAGAAACTACTGACATACTATTGTAAAGATGGAGATTAAGGAAGAACCCTGCAGAATAAAAGATGAAGATACAGAAGAACAAACAGGTTGGTGTTTTCATTCTCATTAATGACTGATGAGGAACATTAGACTCAGCAGTGAACTGGATTTAAATAATTTGGGGCTACCTGATTTTCTTCTTGTTTCTAATTTTTAATCTTTTTGTTTTAATTAAACTAAAATGTATTGCTGATTTTAGACCCGACTGAAGTGAAAGAAGACAAATGGCATTTTACAAATGAAGTTGAAAACATTTCACAGACTGAAATGAATTTCACACAAAACAAGAGGAAACTGGAGTTGAAAGACCTTCACCTGCTCTGAGTGTGGAAAGAGTTACATATATAAACCACACTTAAATCAACACATGAAAGTTCACACTGGAGAAAGGCCTTATACATGCACTCAATGTGGAAAGAGTTTTATTCAGAAAGGAGGCCTAAATGCACACATGAGAATTCACACTGGAGAAAAACCGTTCACATGCACTCAGTGTGGAAGGAGTTTCAGGTGCAAAGGTTTTCTCAAAGATCATCTGAGCCGTCACTCTGGAGTGAGATCATTCAGCTGTGATCAGTGTGATAAAATTTGTTCTGGAATCAAGCTTAAGAAAACACCTTAAAATTCATACTTCTGTGAAGCCTCACTTTTGTTCTTTATGTGGAAAGAGTTTTACACAACTGAAGTATTTAAAATTGCATGAGAGTATTCATACCAGTGTGAGACCTTATATGTGCTTTGACTGTGAGAAGACCTTCACTACATCGAGCGACTTAAAAAAACACCAGCATATTCATACTGGTGTGAGACCTCATATGTGCTCTGACTGTGGGAAGACCTTCATTACATCCAGTCACTTAAACCAACACCAGCGTATTCATACTGGTGTGAGACCTCATATATGCTTTGACTGTGGGAACACCTTCACTTCATCCAGCCACTTAAAAAGACACCAGAGAATTCATACTGGAGAGAAACCGTACAAGTGCTCACACTGTGGAAAAAGTTTTGCTCGGTCAGGAACCTTGAAAGTTCACGAGAGAGTTCATACTGGAGAAAAGCCGCAGCAGTGATCTTCATGTGGGAAGATTTTTATCTGATTTTCTAGTCTACAGACTCATAAGGAAAAGTGTTGCCCCAAGTTTCCTAATAAGCAAAGTTCATGTTCAGATCCATCACTTTCAAGCAAATAGTTTGGGAGTCAAAGTGCTCCGATTTTAGATGGAAATGTTTATTTTGTGGAGTATAGTGAAACTAGTTGTCTCCATCCATATTCTTTACAAATGAATTTAGATAGTCTGCCTGTTAAAAGGTGATGAATGGCATTAATTATATCTATACTAACATTGCATGTAATTTGTTAGAAGAATAAAGGAACAAAACTTGTGCTTTTTGAGTGGCCAAGTCATGAAAAATGTTTCAACAATAAGCAATATCACATGAGCAGTGGGCATCACACAAGTGGTGTTTTGTCCCAAATAGCACAAGTGCAAATGTGATACTGATTTTATACACCAGTTCAATGAATAAGAAGTTAATATTGTATTATATTTTAGACGCAGTATTGTCCGTTTTTGCTCAAAAGGTTCAGGGAATCTGTAAATAGAGCTCCTGCTCTAGAGTTTGATGTTATTCTGATTAACCTTGTGTTATTAATTAGATCACTCTGATTATGGTAAGATTATTCTAACTAAGTGTCTGTGGGAAAACCACTGCGTGATTATGTAAAGTTACCATTAGAGGAAGCTAAATTGGTCAGTATGATTTTATGATAATAGTGGTGATGATAAAAAAGGAGGTAATACTTGTGAAAAAATCTATTTAATTTAATCTTGTATTGCTGCACAAAAGAAGACAGCAACATGCAGGAACCCTTCTACCATGCCATTGGCTACCATCCTTGAACCAGAGCCTTAAAAACCTTAAATGCTCATCAGATATGTCTGTGATTGGCTACAATGATCAACGCACTGGAGTGTTTGAAAGCACACGGAAGTGATTGAATTTGAAAGTGTTTAGAAAGCAGGAGCGTTTAACACACATTCACACATTTAATCAATGTCTGATTACAGCAATCAACCCTCATTAATATTCTTTCATCTTCTCTCTGAAATGAATTGAAGAATTGAGTTTAACAGTGCTGGAATTATAGAGCTCATTTCTGATAAAAACACCACTTTTGAGAAGATTTAGACTAGTAGATCCCAACATTTTTTACTTCAAAGCACCCAATTATCCACAAGGCCCCCTCACTCACAATTTCTACCTGATAAAACATTTTATAGCTTACACATGGGAGGGTTTGAAAGCAGGTTTCTATTGCAGACGGGTCCGTCTTAGAACCACTGTCACTGTATGACATAGGACCACCGATTAAGAGCCACGATCACAGAAAATGCCACGATTGTTTCACGATGGCAATCTTTCATCTGGGACAGCCAAAAATTGTGCAGTGTATCCTAGACTTAACAGGTAATGCGTCATAGCAGTGTGAAAGTTGCTCATTCAAAGAGATGCCAAGATATTCTAGTCGATCTTGAAAAGTTAGGAGGAACCTATATTATTTAAATTCCGAAATTAAATAGAATATATCTTTATCTGTGTAATTTCTCACATGCACATTCCTTTATGAAACTATTTACACTTTTTTTTCATGAAATTCTTTTTAGTCTTCATTTGTGAAATTAGGTTTTTGAAACGGATACTTGCCTCATTCATTTCCATTGGGTCAAATCATTACATTCCCATAAAGAAAAGCAAGAAAAGCATCAATTCAGTGAGAGGAGCTGAAAGAATATTAATGAGGGTTGATTGCTGTAATCAGACATCGATAAAACGTGTGAATGTGTGAAAATTGAGACAAAGTCATCGTTTGCAAATCAGATTAAGATTTAACTAAGATTACTAAAATAAGATAACTAAGATTAACTAACTTGCTAAAACTACAGGGTATAACAAAACCATTTAAATGATATAGATATGAAAAGAGATATAGGCCTAGTTTCTATATATGATCATTATTCTATAATGATGACAGCATTAAAATAGGACTAGTCACAGGATGATACATGCCTTTCTCATTTCAGAGAGAAGCTGAAATGGTTGAAGGTCAAAATGTTTCAGTACAGCTTCAAAGCGTTCTACACAATCCAAGACAAGAAATAAGGGTCTTATCTAGAGAAACCATCACTCATTTTCTAATTTTTTTTAAAAAAATGTATACATTTTAACCATAAATGCTCATCTTGAACTAGCTCTCTTCTTCTAAATTTGAATTCCAAATAGTGTATTACTGCCCTCCACAGGTCAAAGTTTGAACTAAATTGTTATATACAATATGCTCGTGCAAGTATTTAACAATTAGTTCAAACTTTGACCTGTGGAGGGCAGTAATACACTTAGAATGGCATCTACGCTAATATCTGTCTCTCTGCTTATCCTGAGGTTTGCCGGGTGCTGGATCCAGGCCGTATCCAGATCAGATGGAGAACCTGTCTGGACCTGACTACAACGTAGCCCAGGAGGGCCTACAGATCCAGTTCTGGCTGTCTATAATTCAGATTTTTAATCCCCGTATCCGCTTACATATATTTATATATAATCTATTTTAATCTCTATAATAAAATGTATAATTCAGATTTTGATCTCCATATCCATTTACATATATTAATATATCTTCCAAGGGGTTTTTTCCCTCCTAGGACTTTTTTCCCAGTGTTAGCACGCTGGGTTTTTCTCCTAGGGGTTTTTTTCCACCCCTGGGAGTCAGCCGACATTGGCTTAATGTAGCACCATCTTGTATATGTTACATATTACCACGCTTGTTTGTACAGCTTATTTTTAACCACTTCCTTTTTTTTCTGTGCTTCTAATATGTAAAGCTGCTTTGAAAAATTACCAATTGTAAAAGCGCTATATAAATAAATTTGACTTGACTTGACTTGACTTAGCAGTGTCTACGCTGCTGGAATTCTAATAGAGAAGAAGAAGAAGAAGAAGAAGAGAGCTAATTCAAGATGAGCATTTATGTTTAAAACATATATCATTTTTAAAATAATTTTTAGAAAATGAGCGATGGTTTCTCTAGATAAGACCCTATTTCTCATCTAGGATCATGTAGAGCTCTTTGAAGCTGCACTGAAACTGTAATTTTGACCTTCAACCATTTGGTCCCCAGTGGAATCCACTATATGCCACTATATGGAATGTTTTCATCAAAAACCTTATTATTATTTTTTTGACTTGATCTTGGATGACATGGGGTGAGTAAATTATCAGGAAATTTTAATTTGAAAGTGAACTAATCCTTTAATGCAAACTTGTGATAGGATCAAAACCACACACAATCTGCTTAAGGTATGATGAAAGCAATAGAATAATAGTTTGTTTTTGTTTTTAATTTGGAAGCTTAATGGTGGTGAGTGACATTCATAGACTGTTTAACCTTTGACTTTCATTTTTTATAACATATCTGTATATCAAAAAAGATGGGTTTAGTTAATTGTCTCTTAATGGCCTAGACATGTTCTCCCAAATTTTCCTTTTTGGGCAACTATTCCTTTAATGCAAGTGGAAAATCACACCTGCTTGAATTTGTAACCCTGATACAATAATAATAAAAAAACACTCTCCTTGTATGACAAATTTATTTAGGAATTTAAAGTAGGAATAGAGGAAAACAGAATAGTGAAATATTTTTCATATACACTAAAATCAAATCCCATATTGTCCATATAGCATAGGAACCCTAAAAACAAACAAAAAAAACCCTATTTAACTGAAAGTTATCAGAACATGAACTTTGATCACTTAGTCACATTTGGGCAATGCTTTTTCTTATGAGCCAATAGATTAGATAATCGGGTGAAACTCTTTCCACAGTGTGAACACTTGTACGGTTTCTCTCCTGTATGAACTCTATGGTGTTTTTTTAATTCAGTGGATGTAGTGAAGCTCTTCCCACAGTCAGAGCACACATAAGGTCTCACACCAGTATGAATACGCTCATGCACTCTTAATTGTTCCAGTAATGTAAAACTCTTTCCACAAAAAGAACAAATGTGAGGCTTCACACCAGTATGAACTATAAGGTGTGCTCTTAAGTTTTTTTCTAAAACAAATGATTTATCACACTGATCACAGCAGAATGATCTCACTCCAGAGTGAGAGCGCAGATGATTGTTGAGAACGTTTTTCCGACTAAAACTCCTTCCACACTCAGTGCATGTGAACATTTTTTCTCCAGTGTGAATTCTCATGTGCACTTTTAAGTTTTCTTTACATGTGAAACTCTTTCCACACTGAGTGCATGTGAACGGTTTTTCTCCAGTGTGAATTCTCATGTGTACGTTACAGTGTGATTTATTATTGAAACTCTTTCCACACTCAGAGCAGGTAAAAGATCTTTTGACTCCAGTTTTTCCAGCTCGTTTTTTGGTTAAATTTCTTTCAGTTTGTGAAACAACTGTGTTTTCATCTTTGTTTTCCATCTGGATTTGAAACGGATGTATTTTGTCTCCATTCACTTCCATCAGGTCTAAAAAATTAGAAATGAAAAGAAATTCAGAGAGCCCCAAATGATCAAAGTTTATATCTTAATGTTCTTCATCAGTCATTAAAGAGAATGAAGGAAAACACCAACCTATTAGTTCCTCTGAATCTTCATATTTTATTCTGCAGGGTTCTTTCTCAAACTCCATCTTTACAATAGTATGTCAGTAGTTTCTCCTGGAGTAATTCCTCCTGCTTGCTGCTTCTTCTCCTGTGGGAAGTTGGGAATATTCCCCAGCATTTAAACTCTCATGAACGGCTGTGGGAGTGGCTTCACTGACTGAAGGTGTGAATTGTGGTTGCTCATCACATTTACAATTACTCTGGATTATTCAGGTGAAAATGTTTTTCTGGTCATTTAGCAGCAATTTCTTTGAGTTTTTACTGTAAGGCTGGAAGATTACACTGCTATTTTAAACCAATTAATAATAACAATTATTTGAACAAACAGCAGTTGAAGGATGACATGCATGTTACATGTTATTTATCTGGTTCCAATATAATTAATCTGACTCCATTAATATTGTTATTTTTAACTTCTTATTCTTTAAAGGTAATTTTTTTCTTGGAACTGATAGGTAAATCGTAGGTTTCAAGAGAAGAGATTCTCACAGCTTTTAAAGCAGATATAGGTAGGCTATTTATAGGTTACATGTTTAGATAAACAAAAACAAGCTGAAAGGTGGACTCTCAGATCACATTACACATTTCCAGTTTTGAGATGAGCTTGGGCCAAGAGAACTGCATCTCTTCATTGGCAACCGCATCTCTGAGGAGGCAGCATCTCTGCATTGAACAGATATAGCTTTCTCCTTGCGTAACAGAGATTTGAGTTGCAATTCTTGATGCCTTGCCTGACACGGACTGAGATTTCTCTGGATTCCCTAAATCTTTTCACAATGGACTCTGGGTGTGCATCAGAAAAACTGGGTGTGCCACTCTCGGGCTCAGACCTGCAAACTCAAAAGCGATGAAAAAGCTTTTTGACAAGCTAAATTGTTGTAGGGAGGTGCATAATGTTCTGGGGGCATCCCCCCCCAGGAGAAAATTGTTGTGATTTTACCATGTGAACAAAGCATTCTGTTGCACTCTGACAAGAAAATAAATTAAAAACAACAAGTGGTAGTCAATATCTTCCTTTGTGTAGAACAGATCAAAGAAATTTATACAGGTTTTAACTTGAAGGTGAGTAAATAATTACAAATTTCATTTTTGGGCAACTATCCCTTTAAGCCACTCAAATAGTACACGGTTTGTTTTAACAAAATCTAAATACAAAGTATAAATATTAGGAATTACATTAATAATAGTGCATCACCTCTTAACAGCCAAACTAACAGAATGAATTTGTACAAAATATTGATGGTGCTATCTACTTTCACTATTTACTCCCAAACATAAAATAAACATTTCCATCTAAAATTGGAGCATTTTGAGACCTCCCTCTTAATTTCCAACAATCCTCACCATGCCTGTGTCATTTTTTCTACATTTCTCTCTCAGATGATGTCGCCATTTTGTGGTTGAAAATGATCTGAAAATTAACTTTGGAAAATTAATTTAGGACACTTCGGGTAACACTTTTTTTTAATGAGTCTGTAGATGAGATAATCGGTTGAAACTCTTTCCACAGTGTGAGCACTTGTACGGTTTCTCTCCAGTATGAACTCTCTGGTGTGATTTTAAGTTGCTTGATATAACGAAGCTCTTCCCACAGTCAGAGCAAACATGAGGTCTCACACCAGTATGAATACTCTCATGCTCTTTTAAATTTTGCAGTCGTGTAAAACTCTTTCCACAAAAAGAACAAACGTGAGGCTTCACAGCAGTATGAACATTAAGGTGTGCTCTTAAGCTTGATGCCAAAACAAATGTTTTATCACACTGATCACAGCTAAATGATCTCACTCCAGAGTGACAGCGCTGATGATCTTCGAGAGTGCTTTTGTAACCAAAATTCTTTCCACAGTGAGTGCATGTGAACAGTTTTTCTCCAGTGTGAATTCTCAGGTGTCTCTTAAGGTTTCCTTTCTGAATGAAACTCTTTCCACACTCAGAGCAGGTGAAGAGATTTTGTCCAGTGTGAATTCTCATGTGCACATTTACTTCTTCTTTGCGTCTGAAACTCTTTCCACACTCAGAGCAGGTGAACGGTTTTTCTCCAGTGTGAATTCTCATGTGGTCATTTAGGTGTCCTTTATGTCTGAAACTATTTCCACACTGAGTGCATGTATAAGGCCTCTCTCCAGTGTGAGATCTTGTGTGTTTGTTAAGGTTTGATTTATCTGTGAAACTCTTTCCACATTCAGAGCAGCTGAACAGTTTTTCTCCAGTGTGTTCTCTTATGTGTCTGTTAAGGGTTGATTTATATGTGAAACTCTTTCCACACTCAGAGCAGATTAAAGATCCTCTGACTCCAGATTTTCCAGCTTGTTTTTGTGTGAAATTCTCTTCAGTATTTGAAACGACTGCATTTCCATCTTCATTTTTGAAATTATGATATTTTTGAAACAGATGTTGTTTATCTTCATTTTTATATGTCAGTTTTCCATCTTCATTTGTGAAATGATGCCGTTTGTCTTCATTTACTTCCATCAGGTCTATAAAGAAGGCAAATGAGAAACAAAGAAATTAAGTTAATTCTTACTTGAGCACAAATCTAGTTTACTACTGAGTCCACTAGTATCTAGTTTTAGATGTTTTGTTATATCCTCCTGAGAACCAGATATATAAGAGATTTTTTGTGTGTGTGACTTTAGTTTATGTCATTACATTGTTTGGAGAAACTAGAGCTGCACGATTCTGGATAAATTGAGAATCAAAGATCAGACAACTAAACAAAATAACATGTAATTTACTTGAGGTTCTGACAAAATGTTAATTGCTGCAGTCTATTTAAAATGTTTGATTATTCTGAATGAATTATTTTACAAAATCTGTGAATGAATGATTCAATGACTCAATCATAAATACATCACTTGTTTCATTGCTAAGCGCCAAGTTGCTTTCAAAAGGATTTGCTCTATTTTGATCGCTTCCATAAAGATCATCAGTGTTTATATTCAAGCTATAAAATTTTATCTCAGCACTTGATAATTTGAATATTTGTAACCTAGAAATAACAACACTTTGCAGTTGAAAAGACTGTTTTTGAAGCTGTTTCATACCTATCAATAACTCTGACTCTCTGGGTCAGCAGCAGCGGCAAATGTTATGGTGTGAGTTTGTCAAAGGTTTAATATGTGAGAGCTATGGTCATTTAGGAATGCGATCGAGTGGGTGTATGAAGATATTTTGTTGCATATCTGTAGAGGACAACAAGACTCAGTTATTAAGAAAATAAAAGGGGATTTAAATGGCATGTACAGGCAAAAACTTTTTTTTTTTTTATTTACCAATACATTTTTAGGGTTCAGGCCATTTTTAACCAAACTTTGTATAAACATGATTTTCACTAATGTTATGGAAGATGTAACAGAATGATTTGATATACTACTTTACTTTTTGGAATGTGTGTGTAAAACTGCCATAAATTCTATACAATGTAATTATTTGCATATTAATTTCTAATCTTGTGGCAACATGTAAAAAAAAATAACGGGAGTAAAAATATCTCAAATTTCATAGGAATATTGATCTATAATTTCTTTCCCTATTGACTTCTTGTGTCTCCCCAAAATGCCTGATAAACATGCTGTAAATCCATCTTCTACAAATGTTTATTTACATTTTTTTTTAAATAATTCATATTTAAATGATACAAAATGTTTCATATTTCCTTAAGTGTTCTAAATTCGATAATTCAGTCAATGTTACTTATTTTTAAAGACCAAACAGAGGGAGTTGTGAAACCTCCAAACATTTGGGATCTCTGAAAAGCCCTAAATGTGCTCTTTACAGGACATCCAGACTTAAAACTGTGAAATGTGTGTAATACAATGTCTATACAGAGGAAAAAAGTCCATGCCTGGATCTCAGGAGGATGTGTCATTTTTCATCTTTTCCTCATCAGTCATTAAAGAGAATGAAGGAAAACACCAACCTATTTGTTCCTCTGTATCTTCTTCTTTTATTCTGCAGGGTTCTTCCTCAAACTCCATCTTTACAATAGTATGTTAGTAGTTTCCCCTGGAGTAATTCCTCCTGCTTGCTGCTTCTTCTCCTGTGGGAAGATGGGAATATTCCCCAGCATTTAAACTCTCATGAAGATCTCTAATTGCTAAGAATCAAATCAACTCCTCGAACTGATTTTTATGTTGGTCTTATTTTAGATATGATTTACATGCATTGAAAAATCTGTTTCCGGGCTTAATTACATAAAATGAAAAGAATGAATGAAGTGTCCCACTTCTCATGTTTACGTTCTCTTCCCTCGCTCTCTTCTCTTCTTCTCCTAGACTCGAATGTGTGTTATTGCTTCGGTTACACGAGCGCCCTCTACTGGCGGAAACCAATCCCTATTAAACTATAACCTTCATAGATTAGATCCAAAACAACAGCTCTTATCTTGGTTGAGATTATAAACATTATATCCCCATATATGTTTGATTTGGAATAAAGATTCAAACTTCAAATATCTGCTAAGGAGTTTGAAATTGTATACCTTCTGGACTCAACCTTTTTTGAGTCACGCACCCCCGTCATATTTGGAACCAATAAAGAATAAAATTAGCTCATTGGTATCATTAATGTCTTTGTGACAACCAAATGCAATCAAGTATAATTTATTAAATGCTTGTTGACTTGACTACAAATTGACTATTTAGTCATATTGTCAATAACATTATACAAATATCATCTTCTTTTATGGGAACATGTCAAATTATACAAAAAATAATACTGAGATATTTTATAAGGACCCCCTGGCATTATGTCATTGGACCCCTTGTTGAGAAACACCGATTTAGGATAATATAAAAACACGGTTTGGAAGATGGATTCATAATGTACCCAATGTAGAATCACCAAGTTCATGTGGTTGAAATGAAAGCAAACAGAGCCATCTAGAGGAACATCTGTGGTGCTGCCAAACTATTGCCATATAGAGAAGCTCATAAAGTTATTCAGAGAGACGACACAAAATCAGCTTTCCATTTTATTACTTAAAAAAAAAACAATACTGTTTTTGTTAACAAAAATTAGTAAAAAAGTATAACCACAGTATAACTTAGAACTTAATCTTTAACTTTTCATAACTATAGACAGCATCTGTAAAACAAATGTCACTGCTGAATTGCCACAGAAACATTCACTTTTCCTTTTGAGTTCGTATTAGAGGAATAACCTCTTTAAATATATATAGAAAAACAAATATATATATATATATATATAAGACCACTTAACATTAATTTTTCTGAACTTGGAGTGGTCTCTATTTTTTTTCCAGAGCTGTATGTATTTCTTAGTTCATTTCACTGCAAAAAAAGTCCTCGACTAAACAGCTAAACAAATTGCTTGAAATATGGATTGTTATAGAGACTTTTGTTGCCACTTCTAAACAAAAGCCTTATATGCACAATTAATGAAAATAACTGAACTCCACAAAGAAACAAAACACATCCCTTTACAAATCGTAGTTTTAAGGCAACCACTAGTTTTCTAAACTTTTTTTTTTACCTTCCCCAGTTTTTTACCTTCCCCTTGACAAACTTCACTACTAATTTAAAGAAATAATCCAGCTTTTGATTAATCAGAATGTCATTTTTTTTCAAGTGTATTATTTGTAAGTGATGCATCTGAAAATGAAATTTGCTCTCCAAGATAACTGCAGGAAAATGTATTTCTTATGAGACTGTAGATGAGATATTTGAGTAAAACTCATTCCACAGTAACTTGTATGGTTTCTCTCTAGTATGAGATTTCTGGTGTTGTTGTAAGGCACTGGACGTAATGAAGGTCTTCCCACAGTCAGAGCACACATAAGGTCTCACACCAGTATGAATATGCTCGTGCACTTTTAAACATTTCAGTAATGAAAAACACTTTCCACAAAAAGAACAAATGTGAGGCTTCACATCAGTATGAATTTTAAGGTGTGCTTTTAAGCTTGTTTCAAAACCAAATGTTTTACCACACTGATCACAGCTGAATGGCTTCACTTCAGAGTGAGTGAGCAGATGTTTTTTCAGAATGCTTTTATATGTGTAACTCTTTCCGCACTGAGTGCATGTGAACGGTTTTTCTCCAGTGTGAATTCTCATGTGATCATTAAAGTTTCCCTTCTGAATGAAACCCTTTCCACAATGAGCAGTATGAGGCCTCTCTCCAGTGTGAGATCTCATGTGTCTTATAAGGTTTGACTGGAGCCTGCACTTCTTTCCACACTCAGAGCATGTGAACGGTTTCTCTCCAGTGTGAATTCTGATGTGTCTCTTAAGGCCTGTTTGATCTGTGAAACTCTTTCCACACTCAGAGCATGTGAACGGTTTAACTCCAGTATGAATTCTCATGTGTCGCTTAAGGGCTGTTTTAAATGTGAAACTCTTTCCACACTCAGAGCAGGTGAAAGATCCTTTGACTCCAGATTTTCCAGATTGTTTTTGTGAGAAATTCTTTTCAGTCTTTGAACCAACTGCATTTCCATCTTCACTTTTGAAATGAGGTTTTTGAATCAGATGTTGTTTGTCTTCATTTTTATATGTCAGTTTTCCATCTTCATTTGTAAAATGATGGTGTTTTTCTTTATTCACTTCGATGAGGTCTAAAATCAACATATTAAATTCAATTAAAAAGGACAAATCAGAAACAGAGAAATAAAATTCATTCTTAATTTAGCACAAATCTTGTTTGAGTCTACTAGTATCTATTTTCAGTATTGTTATATGTCAGTTTTCATCTTAATGTTCCTCATCAGTCATTAAAGAGAATGAAGGAAAACACCAACCTATTAGTTCCTCTGTATCTTCTTCTTTTATTCTGCAGGGTTCTTCCTCAAACTCCATCTTTACAATAGTATATATCAGTAGAACTCCTGGAGTAATTCAATAACAAGTTTACGTTTCACGATCATAATGTAACAACTGAACAGACTCGTGTCTTTTGTATTTAGTTTTCTCATAATAAATGATAAATAATGAATGTACTCACAGTCTAAAAAAAACCCCAGCAGATTTACCGCAGAATTCAGAATCCACTTCACATGTTTATGTTCCCTTCCCTCGCTCACTTCCCTTCTTCTCCTAGACCCAGATGTTTGTCATTGCTTCGGTTGCACGAGCGCCCTCTACTGGCGGAAACTTCATGTCTAACCTTCATAGATTAGATACAAGACAACCAAGAGAATATCTGTTATCTAGCTTGAGTTTGGTAAGTATGGTAAGTATTATTTAAAAATGTGGGAGTTAAGACATAAAAATTACATTAAAAGCTCAAAGTCCAGTTCTGTCTGAGCAGCTCAATGCAAGTTGTCTGATTTAGATTTCTCCTATTAACGAATATAAACACTTATTATAGGCGTAATGTAGTGATTCAGGATAAGACAAAAACATGGTTTTAAAGATGAATTTATAATGTACTCAATATCAAGTTAAATTGGTTGAAAGCAAATGGCACCATCTGGAACGTGTGGCACTGCCAAACTATTTGTGTAGAGAAGCTCAAGTAAATTATTCAGAGGATTGAGACGACACAAAATCAGCTTAAAACACAAGTTCCATTTTATTACTTTTTTAATCAAACCTTTAACCAAAATGCAAAGTATAACCACAGTGTAAGTTACAATTTCATCTTAAACCTTCTTTCATAACTACTAAACAGCAGCTGTAAAACAAGTATGTACACTGCTGAATTGTCACAGACACATTCACTTTTCCTGAGCAATTTCATCTTCTCTTAGTGATGTTTGTCAGAGTTCATGTTAGAGGAACCATTTATTTAAATATACATAGAAAAACAGAATGGGTACAGCTCTGGAAAAAATTAACAAATTAACATTAACACAACATGTTCATTCTTATTTTTCAGTGATTTCAATGCAAAAAAAAAAGACAATATACAAAAAATACAATATCTTAATACATCACATCTAAACAATTAAAACAAGTTGTTTGAAATATGGATTATAATTTAATAGACTATTTTTGCCACTTTTAAAGAAAAGTCTTATATGCACAATTAAATGAAAATTATTGAACTTCTCAAAGAAACAAAACACATCCCTTTACAAATCGTCAAGGCAACACATTCGTTTTCTAAACTATTATTTTTTGACCTTCCCAATGGTTCCCCATGACAAACAAACTAACAAATTATCCAGCTTTTGATTAATCTGAATGACAATTTTTTTTACTAATAAGTGATGGATCCGAATATGAACTTAGACAATTTAGCTCAGTTATACAACTTCTAGCAAATTTATTTCCTGTTGTCTGTAGATGAGATATTTGAGTAAAACTCTTTCCACTGTAATTTGTATGGTTTCTCTCTAGTGTGAGATCTCTGGTGTATTTTTAAGGCACTGAGCGAAATGAAGGTCTTCCCACAGTCAGAGCAAACATGAGGTCTCACACCAGTATGAATACTCTCATGATCTTTTAAAGCATGCATTTGTAAAAAACTCTTTCCACAAAAAGAACAATTATGAGGTTTCACACCAGTATGAATTTTAAGGTGCGCTTTTAAATATGATTTATAAACAAATGTTTTATCACACTGATCACAGCTGAATGATCTCACTCCAGAGTGAGAGCGCAGATGCTCTTTGAGAGAGCTTTTGGATGTGTAACTCTTTCCGCACTGAGTGCATGTGAACGGTTTTTCTCCAGTGTGAATTCTCATGTGATCGTTAAATGATCCCTTCAGAATGAAACTCTTTCCACACTGAGAGCATGTATAAGGCCTTTCTCCAGTGTGAATTTTCATGTGTGTGTCTTAAGGTTTGATTTCTGTGTGAAACTCTTTCCACACTCAGAGCAGGTGAATGGTTTTTCTCCAGGGTGTTCTCTTATGTGTCTGTCAAAGTGTGATTTATATGTGTAACTCTTCCCACACTCAGAGCAGGTGAAAGATCCTTTGACTCCAGATTTTCCAACTTGTTTTTGTGTGAAATTCTCTTCAGTTTTTGAAACAACTCCATTTTCATTTTTTAAATGATGAGGATTTTTAAAGAGATGTTGTTTATCTTCATTTTTATATGTCAGTTTTCCATCTTCATTTGTGAATTTATGGTGTTTGTCTTCATTCACTTCCATCTGGTCTAAAATCAACATATTAAATTAAAAAGGACAAATGAGAAACACAAAATATAGTTTACTACTGAGTCTACTAGTATCTAGTTTCAGATGTATTGTTATTTGTCAGTTTTCATTATAATGTTCCTCATCAGTCATTAAAGAGAATGAAGGAAAACACCAACCTATTTGTTCCTCTGTATCTTCATCTTTTATTCTGCAGGGTTCTTCCTTAATCTCCATTTTTACAATAGTATGTCAGTAGTTTCTCCTGCAGTAATTCCTCCTGCTTGCTTTTTCTGTAGGAAGATGGGAATATTCCCCAGCATTTTAACTCATGAACGGCTGTGGGAGCGGCTTCACTGACAAAGGTGTAAAATTGTGGTCAAAATTGTGGTTTCTCCTAAAATAATATAATTATTATGGGTTGTTACTCATGTCGGTGTTCTATAAAAAAGGTTTTGTTCATTCAAATGTGCTCTGAGTTTCAGAAATGCACAGTATATAAGAAACTAAGTAATCGTCAGTGATATGTAGGCTATGTGTGCATTTTTAGTGTTTATTTTAGTTATTTTATTCACCCAGGAATGTTTTATTTTTGGTGCAGCTGTATAGAAGTAATCTATTTTCCTATGCAAAATCTGATTGAGTTGTTAAATCTGTCACTCAAGTTTCACTGACTGTGATTCATCTGACATTGAAAGAAAATATGTTTGAGCTGTTTCACAGACATTACAGAGACTGATGAAGTGTCCTTTGATTATTTAACACAATTATTTCATCCTCATCGGGCGGTGAGGGTAGCCTACTGAAAAACACAACTCATAAGCATCACAAATTGTTCTGTGAAAAGAAAAAAAAACAGTAACGAGTTTACGTTTCTCAGCTGTAATGTACAACATCAGTCGCTTCATTTCGATTAATTTCTGAGTGATTCACTAAATGAACTGACTCGTTTAATTGTTTGGATTTAGATTTCTCTAATAAATAATAAA
The DNA here is from genome assembly GCA_028476615.1 of Culter alburnus. NCBI lineage: Eukaryota > Metazoa > Chordata > Actinopteri > Cypriniformes > Xenocyprididae > Culter > Culter alburnus. Next base: position 259,460 of record JAOTNS010003631.1, read on the forward strand.
ATTAATGTACTCACAGTCTAGAACAGCAGATTCAGCGCAGAATGAACGGCTGTGTTCCACTTCACATGTTTATGTTCCCTTCCCTCGCTCACTTCTCTTCTTCTCCTAGACTCGGATGTGTGTCATTGCTTCGGTTGCACGAGCGCCCTCTACTGGCGGAAACTTCATGTCTTACCTTCATTAGAGACAACCAATATGAGATCTGTTATCTAGTTTGAGATACAGACAAACACTATATCTCATCAAATATGTTTGATTTGAGAAAAATTCAAACTTCAATTATCTGCTAAGGAGTTGGCAATTTTATCGCTTTATTGTTGCATGTTACGGATGTTGCTGATTTTCATATAAATCTTGGCATTATTTTAAATTGAGATGGTAAGTATTATTAAAAAAAAATGTGACAGTTAAGAAAAAAAGTGCATCAAAAACTCCAGTTCTGTCCGAGCAGCTGAATGCAAGTTGCCTGATTTAGATTTCTTCTAATGAATATAAACAATTATAGTGATTTAAGACAAAAAACACAGTTTGAAAGATGGATTCATAATGTAGCTACTCAATGAAAATACTTTTTTTTCTCATGGCTCAAATAGGTCAGCAGGTGTACTTATAACTTTCCTGGAAAGATTTTAACAACTGTTATGGATACTTGTGGTCATTGGATAATTTGTGTTTTTGAAATGGATGAAAACTTTTTGATTTTAGGAAATATAAATGGATATAATAGCCATAACCAAAACAAAATCCTAATTGATCAGGTTACAAGTGTAGTAAATTATTTATCTCAGAGGTATCCTACTGAAGGTTTTTTTTTTTTTTTTTTTTTTTTTTAGGATGATATTAACATTGTGATGGATTACCTTCAAAATATCTGAGACATCATTATAATCCCATTTTGCTTGAGTTTTGTAAATTGATATATGTATGGCGCACTAAAAACCCTATAATACTCAAGGTTTCACCTGGTTTAGGCCAGATGGTTTAAGCAAATCCAGATTAGATTCTGGTTAGAAAAAGCCATGAAAGTTATCATTAGACAAATCGCCCGGTCTAGATGTATTAACAAGTAATTTTTATAGACATTTTTGGGAGCACTTTAAAGACCTTATTTTTTATATGTTAAAATAAATATCTGTCATATTCTTCCACGTTCTATGAAGCAAGGAATTATCACTCTCGTCTACAAACCTGGGAAAAATCCTAAATTTATAGACAATCTTAGATCTATAACCCTGCTTAATAATGACTATAAAACCTTAACTCATATTTATGCCAATAGATTAAAAATTGGCATTTCACAGATCATTTCAGAGACACAATTAGTTTTTAAAAGGGGTGCTCAGTTCACAATGATATACCACTTATGCTTGACTTACTGGATTATAATTATTTAATTGAAGATGATGGTTTTATTTTATTTATTATTTATTTATTTTAGTTTTTTATCTTAAAAAATGTGAACCAATTCATTATTCCCCTCTATCAAGTTTTTACAATATTCCTATAAAGATACTGTTAAATACATAGGGATACACATAACGAAGGATAACACCTCACTTAATAATCTGAACATTTGGAACAATTTAGAGAAGTGCAAATCTTATTTGAATTTGTGGTCTCAAAGAGATATTTCTATTATTGGCTGAATTTTTCTCACAAAAATGCAATGCATTTCTAGACTTATCTACTGCTTACTCAATTTCATTTCCTAAAAATCAGCCAAAAACATGAGAATAAGAATGCAATAAAAGCTATAAACAAAGCCAATTTTAATTTTATTTGGAAAGAAAAAACACACTACATTAGAAAACGAGCATTGGTCATCGATTATGAAGAAGGAGGCCTAAAAGCCATCGACATTGAATGCATTAATGGCACTATTAAAACGAAGGGTTAAAATAATTTTTATGAAATTAAGAGGAATCAATTTTCTCCTTAGATGTGATTATGACCTTAAAAACTTATTATTTCATCAACAAAAATTGTTATTATTTCATCAACAGGTTTTACTTTATTGGAAATTGATAAGCATAACTTCAGTCCCCATAATATCCCTTTTTGTAGATATGTGATTTTTAAGAAGTCTTTATTTTACCAAAGTTGGTGGGAGAAAGGAATATGGTCTGTGATGCATATAATACTGGAATTATCTCTTTTGAGATTTTTTGTTCAAGATTTAAGTTAATTGACAGGAAACAATACGATATTATCATCAAAGCAATTCTACAATCTATAATTCAGATGTCTCTTAATTTATCTTAAAGTAATGTAACTCCCTAAATCTTAATCTAAATCTAAATTTACCTAATATCACAACTCGAAAAGAATTTGTTAAGGAATTATATCTTTTTTCTTCAAATACACTAATTTTTCAATACTTTTCTGAAGCTGAAGTTAAGATTTTAAGAACAAAATACTTTAAATACCCAGTTGCACCAAAAGCAAAGGAAGTCCATTTTAAAATGATCATCCAGAGAGTTGTTAAAGATGTCGATTTGGTCTTGATGTTAACAACTGCTCTGGGGTGCGTTTCTCAAAAGCATCGTTAGAAAACTATGGTCGTAAGTCCCATTGAACTCCCTTGGTAATGATGGAACTTGCAACCATAGTTCGCTTTGGGAAACGCACCCCTGTTTGTTTTCATCAGGTCGAAACATTGGAACATCTTTTCTATGACTGTAACTATGCCTGCATTTTAGGAGGATATGCATTACTGTTGTTTCCTAAAATTGAAAAATTCCCTGTTAACAAAAGAAAATGTCTTTGGTATATTTATGAAAGATGAAACATATGACTTCGCAATTAACACACATTATTCTTGGTAAATTTTTCTTGCATAAAAACAGATTCTTGAAAACACTTCTTATATTCCACAAGGAATTGTGGAATTTCTTCTAATCTTTGTTGTCTGTTTAGGAAATTTTCTATGTTGTACCAGGCCATTTGTGGTTTTTAAATTCTCTTAGTTCAATAAAGTTCTTGCTAAATTAAAAATAATGTACTCAATGTAGAATTAACAAGTTCACGTGGTTGAAATGAAAGCAAATCCATAGAGGAACATCTGTGGCACTGCCAAACTAGAGAAGCTCAAGTAAGTTATTCAGAGGATCGAGACGACACAAAATCAGCTTGAAGCACAAGTTCCATTTTTATTACATTTTAATCAAACTTTTAACCAAAATACAAAGAATAACCACAGTGTAACTTAGAACTTCACCTTCTTTCATATACTAAACAGCAGCTGTAAAACAAGTACACTGCTGAATTGTCACAGACACATTCACTTTTCCTGAGCAATTTCATCTTCTCTCAGTGATGTTTGTCAGAGTTCATGTTAGAGGAAACACTTATTTAAATATACATAGAAAAACAGAATGAGTATATATATATATATTATACACTGCTCTGGAAAAAAAAAATTAACATTCTGAGCTGTAGATAACGTTGATTCTTATTTCTCAGTGATTTAAATGCAAAAAGTCTTCAATATCTTAATGCATCACATCTAAACAACTAAAACAAGCTTCATATGCACAATTAATGAAAAATAACTGACCTCCACAAAGAAAAAAAAACATCTCTTTACAAATCGTAGAGTTTTAAGGCAACACACTAGTTTTCTAAACTATTATTTTTGACCTTCCCCAATGGTTCCCTTTGACTTGCAAACTTCATTACTAATTTTAAGAAATTATCCAGCTTTTGATTAATACTTATAAGTGATGGACATGAATATGAACCAACTTTGGGCAAATTTATTTCCTGTTGTCTGTAGATGAGATATTTGAGTAAAACTCTTTCCACTGTAACTTGTACGGTTTCTCTCTAGCATGAGATTTCTGGTGTTGATTTAAGGCACCGACCGTAATGTAGGTCTTTCCACAGTCAGAGCAAACATGAGGTCTCACACCAGTATGAATCCTCTCGTGATGATAGTGGGCAGTCGTAAAAAACTCTTTCCACAAAAAGAACAATTATGAGGCTTCACACCAGTATGGATTTTAAGGTGTACTTTTAATTGTGATTTAAAAACAAATGTTTTATCACACTGATCACAGCTGAATGACTTCACTCCAGTGTGAGTGCGCAGATGATAGTTGAGAACGCCTATGGATGTGTAACTCTTTCCACACTGAGTGCATGTGAACGGTCTTTCTCCAGTGTGAATTTTCATGTGACTCTTAAGGAGTGATTTCTGTGTGTAACTCTTTCCACACTCAGAGCAGGTTAAAGATCCTTTGACAGATTTTCCATCTTGTTTTTCTGTGAAATTATCTTTAGTCTTTGATTTGACTGCATTTCCATCTTCATTTTTTGTTTTTTGAAGCAGATGTTGGTTGTCTTCATTTTTATTTGTCAGTTTTCCATCTTCATTTGTGAAATGATGCTGTTTGTCTTCATTCACTTCCATCGGATCTAAAATCAACATTTTAAATTCAATTAAAAAGGCTAAATGAGAAAGATATAAAGTTAATTCTTAATTTAGCACAAATCTAGTTTACTACTGAGTCTACTAGTATCTAGTTTTAGATGTATTGTTATAAGTCAGTTTTCATCTTAAAGGGTTAGTTCACCCCAAAATGAAAATGATGTCATTAATTACTCACCATCATGTTTTTCCAAACTCATAAGACTTTTGTTCATCTTCACAACATAGAGATCTTTTTTGATGAAATCTGAGAGATGTCTGTTCCTCCATTAACTGCCTTTGCAACTGACACTTTGATGCTTCAGAAAGTTCATAGAGATCGGAAAGCTAATTCGTATGAATCGAGCAGTTTAGTCCAAATTTTCTGAAGAGACGTGATTGCTTTTTATGATGAAAAGATTTAAGCTTTATATATCATTTAAACATTGATCAGCGAACATAAGCAGAAGCTCAACTAAACCTGCTTCACGCATGAAACACAGCACGATTGAGCTTCGGGAAGAGGTTTGTTCTCATGTGTGAAACAGGTTTGGTCGAACTTCTGCTTAGCCTAAATCTACACAATCCTGGACATGACATGCAGGAAAAAAATAGTAGGCTACATTGTGCACACAATTAATTAATTTCAATCATGACAACTCTCGGAGTGAATATATTCAACCAGCATTTTATCAGCATTGAGCATGGAATGTACATAGGCTTGATTTTGGCGGACAAGATCTGCTTACGCTGCTGCTGCTGAGCAAATACATAGTTGTTCAGCTTAGTCAAATATAACAAGAAAGGAAAGGCTGCTGCAGAATGATAGAACCCCCCGTAGCAGATCTCTACAGGTGGCGCTGGGGAGGAGGTGGGATTATAGGAGTTCTCATATTGTGCGGCGTGCTGATCGCAGCTAGGATACGGTATAAATAAAGCCACGTAAATGAGGAAGTACCTCCGATTGGTTGGTGTCGCAGTACTAAAAGAACCAATCAGCGATAGAGTTTCATGACTGAACTTTGTATTTGTTACCTCGATTTACTAAAACGTGCGCACGATTTACTATTTCGTATGAAATATTAAATCGTGCGCATGATTTAGTAAATCGAGGGAACGAATAAGTAAATTGTGCGCACAATTAAATTTTTTTTCTTGCATGTCATGTGCGGAGCTCCGTATAAATGAAACCTTTTCATCATAAAAAATTTGGATAAAACTTCTTGATTCCTATTAGCTTTCCGATCTCTTTATAAACCTTTTGAAGTGCCAAAGGAAGTCAATGGAGGAACAGATATCTCTCAGATTTCATCAAATAAACAAAAGCCTTACGAGTTTGGAGAGAAATAAGGGTGAGTAATTAATGACAGAATTTTCATTTTGGGTGAAATAACCCTTTAACGTTCCAGAGAATGAAGGAAAACACCAACCTATTTGTTCCTCTGTATCTTCATCTTTTATTCTGCAGGGTTCTTCTTTAATCTCAATCTTTACAATAGTATGTCAGCAGTTTCTCCTGGAGTAATTCCTCCTGCTTGCTGCTGCTTCTCCTGTGGGAAGATGGGAATATCACCATCATTTAATCTCTCATGAATGGCTGTGGGAGCGGCTTCACTGACTGAAGGTGTGAATTGTGGTCATTTAGCAGATGATCATCACACTTCTCTCACAATCACTCTCAGTTATTCAGGTGCAAATGTTTGCTCAAATAGTCATTTAGAGACAATCAGAACTGCTGGAAACGTCTGCTGCTTTCGACACCGTTAACCACCTAAATCTCCTATCAATGGGGTGCCTCTGGTGCCTCTTGCATCTTTTTCATCAACATATGACTAATTCATGGTAATAGTTATTACTCTATATATCTCTTTAAATAAACTGGGATTAGTCACAGCATATATATTTTGTTGCCCTATTGTTGGTTTGATTGCTTTTGTTCTCTCATTTGTAAGTCACTTTGGATAAAAGTGTCTGCTAAATGATTAAAGGTAAGTACTGCAGTCCAAATTCAAAATATTGTTTGCCCCGCCCCCTCGTTCAAAGACGTGGGTTGCCAGCTTGAGAACACGCAAGAAGAGGGAGCGCAATTGACAATGAAAGCTGAGGAGACTTACACAATGTAAGCTGATGAGTTGATTCATCTGTGTTTTAATATGCTGTCGTTCATAGAGATTTTTAGATCAATGCAGCGGGGGCTTTTTAGGTCAAGTAGAATCGGCGATTCTCTGACCCAGTTTGTTTGCTGGTTTCCATGGCTGCAAATACACAGTGTTTTCCGCCAATAGAGGGTATGCATCGAAGTCATTTTCCCACTGGAATGCACTCCGTTAGCTGGACTGAGTGGCAAAAGAACCTGCTGCATGACTGGATTTAATAGGGGAAACTGCGAAACAACAGTAAAACAAACGATTACACTAAAGGTTGGACTTGAAAGTGTTCCTTACAACTTGTCAAATAAACCTAATCAATGGATATTGACATGCAGCCAGGAGTCATGTTTCCTGACATATGTGCCTGATTTCGACGCCGGGGAAACACAAAGCAAATCTGCCTGTGCCTATATTTTATATAACTACAATATAGGTAGGTTTAAATCAGAGTAATCACTTATATCCATGTATATATATCGTCATATTGTCCAGCCCTAAAACTTGTATAGTTTTTGCCAGTGATTATTTAAAAACACCCAATTACGCAGAATATAAGATGGTAAATATTTAATTGATGAGTTGTCCACAAATATATAACAATACAATATATACAATGTTGGATTTTACCTCAAAATCCAAAGATTTGACACAAATTGATAACTGCAAATACATGTTTCTCTGCCTGGAGTTCAGTTGTTTCTGTGAATTACAGTGATCCATTTGCTTCTTTTTTCTGTAGCTTTCGGCACTCTTTAAATACACTGCATACCAAATTATTATGCAAGTGACATATCAGTAGATTTCAGTACAATAAACATTCAGATTTTAGTTGTTTTTTTGTTGTTGTTGTTGTTTTTTGAGAAATTGTTTGTTTGTTTTATCCATGTCTTTTTAGATAACTGGTATCAATCTCAGACAAAATAATTTTCCAGGTCTATGGAAGCCTACTTAGAGTTGTTCCACATTATTAAGCAAGTCACAGTTCTCATGCAATATGGGGAGGAAGAAAGATCTTTCTGAAGATGAAAAGCATTAAATGGTGCAATGTGTGCAAAAAGCATGAAAACAACTAATATTGTGTGAAACTAAATGGAGATTATCGAATTATCATAAGATTGTGAGTGATTTAGAGCACAGCAGAACTCAGTCAGATAAAGGCTTTTAATGAAAGTTCCTGTCAAAAAACTTCATTGCATTAAAAGGGCAGCTATAAAAAAAAAGCCAGTGTTGTTAAGCAGCAAACAGGTATTTGAAGCTGCTGGTGTCTCTGGAATCTCAAGAAGCTCCATGCAGGCTGGCAGTTGTGCGTAAAGATGCATTTCAGCCCCTCCAAACCAAAGCTCACAAAGAGAAACATAAATACTCTGAAGAATTAATGGTGTGAAGATTTTAGATCATACCAGTTTAAACTGAACTGCTGCATATATTAGGATGTATAATTTGTAAGAAGTGTATTAAAAATACAAAACGGAATTGTGTGTCATAATGTTATTCCCTGGAGAAATAATTGATTTTGTTCATTTAATGCTGCTAACAATGAGTCCTGTTATAAATCCTATATATTTTTGTATGCGACAGTCTTGTTCTGCAATAAAGAGATGAATGATAATTTTTTTACTATGGTAAAATGCCATGTACATGAGTCAGTTTTTTCAACATTAACAGTCTTCATGTAGAAATAGTATTATATTAAACACAATTATTATTATTTTGTATGTCATATTTATCTAAATAAAAAAAATAGACTATGATACTTAAAAAGAATAAGTTTATGTTGGTCTTCTTTGTACATACAGGCACTGAAATAAGTAGTGCATAAAGGTGCTAAAGAGGATGTTTGTTTTATACATTTTTGCAATATTACTTGAAACTGTCTTTACTAACTGATAAAAAGACTATTTATTAGGTGCACTGAAGTAATAATATTAATATACATCATCTGTGCACGAGGTAGGGCCTTAAAAACATCAGCCAAACGATTGGCCCTCTGGCTTGTCAATCACTGCCATGACGTTCCTTGTGAGAGACGAGCGCGGCTGCACTCTCCAGTAACTTTCCACACTCCACAGGCGCCGCATGCAATGTTTTTGTCAGGAGACAGGAATACAACTGCAGATTATGAGTTACCTGTGTGGTGAGTCCGACAAAATGAATCCACTAACACGACACAGCGATGCCGGTGGTAAACTCGTGTTCCAATACGGTGTTTACAAGTTTTGGGAGGCGTTCCCTCTAAATGAGCTTTGAAGGAGGGGGGCTGTTCTTACGCATGCGCTCATTTCAAAAACTTAGTAACAGTCTTTGGTTTCTCAGTCGACGAAAAGATCCTCTTTATCACCTTTAAGCATTGAATGAAATTTTTTTTTTTTACTGTATGTAAATGGCGAAACATGCATTTATTTCACAAATACTGACAAACACATATAAACAGCTTCATCTGCAGTATTTCACTATACTGACGGGTGAGGATGCACTGCTTCGAGTCCAAACGGAAGCTGTGTGACGTCATGTGAAAAAGGTCTACTGGCAACCTGTGATGTCGAAATCCTATTGGATAAACTAGCAGCACACGGTTTCGCACAGACCAAAACAAAGACAGACATTCCAACACGGAACGCACATTTCAAAGTAGAATATCTGGCTGCAGCATTGTTTTTCTGAGAAACAAGTAGGTGAACTTAGCATGTTTCCTAAATATCTGCAAAAATATTAGGGTATTTTTTATGCTTTATTAAAGTAAAAATCTTACATAGAGCCCCTTTAAATGAAAATGTAAACGTATGACTGAGCACCAGACTCTCTCTCTCTCTCATACACACACACCCAAATTATGCCTGAAGAGGTAATAGTCTAATCATTATCAACTTTATAAATAAGTTCAAAATGACAATTATTTTTGAGCACACTTTTCAGGGCTTCAAAGCTCTAACAGTGGATGGAAAGATGAAAAGAATAGGGTAATAATTACTGAATGTGAAGCATGCTGATGATTGCACGATTGATTGAGCGCTGGTTTGCCAATTGAGAATTTTAATATTAAAATTGCATTAAAAGTTTTACATAATGGCTACTCCACACTTTTAATGGGGATGGTAAGGGGTTGTGGTTTTACAGAGGGATGCTTTTTTAAAAAAACAATTCTGAGTGATTCACTTAACAAACTCGTTAAGTCTTTTTTAGGATTTAGATTTCCCATAATAAATATTAAAATGAATGTACTTACAGTCTAAAACAGCAGATTTAGAGCAGAATGAATGGCAGTGTTCCAATTCATGTTTATGTTCCCTTCCCTCGCTCACTTCTATTCTTCTCCGAGACTCGGATGTGTGTCGTTGCTTCGGTTGCACGAGCGCCCTCTACTGGTGGAACTCCAGTGATGGGAATTCTTTAATTTTAGATACAGGCAATGGGTTGCGGTAAAGTCAAAATTACTCATTCAGAGATGCCAAAATATTCTAACCGATTTGAAAAGTTAGGAGGAAGCTATATTATTTAAACTCCGGAATTAAACAGATGTTCTTTAACTGTGTGATTTCTGACGTGAATATTAATGTTTCCTTTATGAAACTTTTTTTTTTTTTTTTGCATGAAATTATTTTTAATTCCTTCTTCATTTGCGAGGTTTTTGAAACGGACGCGTTTGTCTTCATTCACTTCAATTGGGTCTCAAATCACTAAATTCCCTTAATTCAATTAAAGAAACGCAAATTAAAAGCCAACTGTTAGCTTCTTTATGGTATTTTAGTCATTATCTTCTCAAAACTGGTGTTATTATTAGAAATTAGCTCTATATTTCCAGCACTGTTAAACTATCAATCCTTCAGTTAATTTCAGAGAGAAAAAAAAAAAAAAAGTTAATTTCAGAGAGAAGCTGAAAAAATATTGATGAGGGTTGATTGTTGTAATCAGACATCATTAAACGAGTGAATGTGTGTAAATTAGAGACAAAGAGTTTGCAAATCAGAGATATTCAGTAAATCTATGTGTCAAAAAGATAGCAAAGTTATATACACACGTTTTAAAAAAGTATCTAAAAAAATAGATTCATTGTATACCTGGAACTGGTCTTCTTGTAGTGTATAGTCTAATGCATAGATAATGTCATTAGATTAATGGGTTAATAATGGGTATTAAGGTGATAGTTCACCCAAAAATGAAAATCCTCTCATCATTTACTCTCCCTCGTGTCATTTCAAACCTGTATGACTCTTTCTTCTGTGGAACATAAAAGAAGAAAATTTGCTAAATTTCTCAGTATTTTGTTTGTTCATACAATTTAAGTCAATGGTAACCAAACAGTTTGGCTGTCAACATTCTAAATGTTTTAAACAACACAAGGGAGAGTAAATGATTACAGAATTTTTTAAATTTTTAATGCGTTTTTATTAATATGAAAATATGATTTTTTCCCCTGTCAAGTCAGACACTTTCTGCTTCCCATAGTGACACTCACACTGTGTTTGTGTACTTTATCAAACAAAGTAGATGAGATGCAATTGTCAAATAAACTGATGTTTCAGACGTTTACAGAAAGCAACAGAAAATCTTTTTAATAATCAATAAATCAATAAAGTGGGTCTATATAATTTTTTTTATCAATTATTTTAATAAATATGACAGCATAACATTGTTACATGAAACCAAATTTACTGTTATAAAAACACAGATTTGTGAGCATTAGCAGAACTGAAGGTGTCACAATAAACACAAAACACACGTCATTGTAGTCGGTGAATCCGGCCAATCATGGAACAGCTGTGTTGTCATGAGAGCTCGTGCAGCCGCTCTGGAGAAGATCTTTGGTTCACCCATTTAATTCACTCAAAATGCGGATTCAACATTAACTTCTTATTAATTGAACTGTTGTATAAAATCAGTATCACATTTGCACTTGTGCTATTTGCGAAAGAACAGCACTTGTGTAATATTGCTTATTGTTCAAACCTTTTTTTCATGACTTTTTTTAATGAACAAATATGCTCATGACTTAAGCCACTCAAAAAGTACAAGTTTTGTTCCTTTTTTCTTGTAACAAAATCTTAATACAAAGTATAGATATAATGAATGACATTAATAGTGCAGCACCTCTTAACAGCCAGACTAACAGAATGAATTTGTACAGAATATTGATGGAGAAGATTAGTTTCACTATTACTCCGCAACATAAAATAAACATTTACATCTAAAATTGGATAATTTTGACCTCCCCTCAATTTCCAACAATCCTCAACATGCCTCTGTGTAAAGCATTTAACATATAGGATGTGAAACTCTTTCCACACCGAGTGCATGTGAACGGTATTTCTCCAGTGGAATTCTCATGTCTCTCTTAAGATTTGATTTATCTGTGTAAATCTTTCACACTCAGAGCAGGTAAAAGATCCCTTGACTCCAATTTTTTTCCCAGCTCGTTTTTGTGTAAAAATCTTATTCTTTGAAATGACTCCATCTTCATTTGTGAAATGATGAGGCTTTTGCTGTTTGTCTTTTTTCACTTCTACCGGGTCTAAAATCAACATTAAATTCAGATAATTCAATAAAAGAAGGACAAGTGTTTGACATTCATTAAAGTTGAATTATCTCATTATAAATCAATCAGTTTGTGAAAGGAGTAGGGGAATGCTTGACCAAAATGTCAGCAGATTCAAACTTCACTACTAGTTTTAACAAATTACCCTCTTAGATTAAATCACTCTGTTGTAAGTAATGTATCTGAACATGAACATTTGCTAATTAGACAACTTCGAGCAATGTTTTTTTCTTGTGAGTCTGTAGATGAGAAACTCTTTCACATGAAAAACACTTGTACGGCTTCTCTCCAGTATGAACTCTCTGGTGTGATTTTAAGTTGCTTGATATAACAAAGCTCTTCCCACAGTCAGCGCAAACATGAGGTCTCACACCAGTATGAATACCCTCATGCTCTTTTAACTTTTGTAGTCGTGTAAAACTCTTTCCACAAAAAGAACAAACATGAGGCTTCACAGCAGCATGAACTTTAAGGTGTGTTCTTAAGCTTGATTCAAAAACAAAAGTTTTATCACACTGATCACAGCTAAATGATCTCACTCCAGAGTGACAGCGCTGATGATCTTCGAGAACGCTTTTGTAACCAAAACTCTTTCCACACTGAGTGCATGTGAACAGTTTTTCTCCAGTGTGAATTCTCATGTGTCTCTTAAGGTTTCCTTTCTGAATGAAACTCTTTCCACACTGAGTGCATGTGAACAGATTTTCTCCGGCGTGAATTCTAATGTGCACATTTAGGTGTCCTTTATGTCTGAAACTCTTTCCACACTGAGTGCATGTATAAGGCCTTTCTCCAGTGTGAGATCTTGTGTGTTTGTAAAGGTTTGTTTTATCTGTGAAACTCTTTCCACACTCAGAGCAGGTGAACGATTTCTCTCCAGTGTGCTCTCTCATGTGTCTATTAAGGGTTGATTTATATGTGTAACTCTTTCCACACTCAGAGCAGGTTAAAGATCCTTTGACTCCAGATTTTCCAGCTTGTGTTAATGTGAAATTCTCTTCAGTCTTTGAAACAACCACATTTCCATCTTCATTTTTGAAATAATGAGATTTTTGAAACTGATGTTGTTTATCTTCATTTTTATATGTCAGTAGTTTTCCATCTTCGTTTGTGAAATGATGCCGCTTGTCTTCATTCACTTCCATTGGGTCTAAAATGAATATTAGATTCCCCAAGTTCAATAAAAGAAGGCAAATGAGAAACAAAGAAATAAAGTTCATTCTTACTTGAGCATCGAGTTTACTACTGAGTCCACTAGTATCTAGTTTTAGATGTATTTTTTAGATATATTTGTAACAGAAATAATGATACTTTGTGGTTGAAAAGACTGTTTTTGAAGCTGTTTCATATCTGACTCTCTGCGTCAGCAGCAGCGCCAAATGTTCCAGTGTGAGTTTGTTAAAGGTTTAATAGACATGCGAGAATCATGGTCATTTAGGAATGAGATCGAGTGGGAGTATAAATTGAGATCACATTAATATGCAAATAATTACATTGTATAGAATGGGTCTACCCTTTTATAGCAATTTTACACACATTGCATTAAATAAAATAGTATATCAAACCATTGTTATATCTTTCATAACATTAGTGAGAATCATGTTTATACAAAGTTTGGTTAAAAATGACCTGAAACCTAAAATCTGATGAATGATAAAAAAAAAAAAAAACACATTGTTTTTCCCTGTACATGTCATATCATGCCATTTTATTTTCTTAATAACTAATTCTTGGTGTCTTCTACAGAAGACATTTATGAAATAAATGCCCTGTTTTTTAACAGAAAGTCATGTTCTGATTTGAAACCCCATAACCTTTTCCTGAGATGTTTATTTACAACAAATTGAAAATAAATGATAATTACAAAATATTATATTTCCATAAGCGTGCTAAATTTAATCATTTAGTCAATGTCAGTTATTTTTAAAGACCAAGTAAAGGGAGTTGTCATGGTGAAACTTCCAAATATTTGGTATCTGAAAAGCCCTCAATGTGCTTTTTATAGGACATCCAGACTGTGACATGTAGGCCTTACATGTTTGTTCTCAGACATACAAATTTACTAAATTTTACTTAATATAGTGTCCTCTACAGAGGAAAAAAAGTCTATGCCTGGGTCTTAGGAGTATATGTCAGTTTTCATCATAATGTTCCTCATCAGTCATTAAAAAGAATGAAGGAAAACACCAACCTATTTGTTCCTCTGTTTCTTCATCTTTTATTCTGCAGGGTTCTTCTTTAATCTCCATCTTTACAATAGTATGTCAGTAGTTTCTCCTGCAGTAATTCCTCCTGCTTGCTCCTTCTTCTCCTGTGGGAAGATATTCCCAATCATTTAAACTCTGATGAACAGCTGTGTGAGTGGCTTCACTGACTGAAGGTGTGAATTGTGGTTGCTGTTGCTCATTTAGAAGATAATCATCACAATTACAATCACTCTCAATTATCCAGCTTTAAAGGTGGGGTATATTTCAAAAACGCTGTTGGTCATTGTTGATATTTGAAATCAACCCAAACAAACCCACCCATCTCTTCATTGCTACACCTTCAACACTTACCCTCCAATCCTAACCAGCTGTTGGCAGGCAAGGTGAGTGCACTAACAATGACTCTAAACACTGTGTAACGGAGGCCAGCTAGTAGTTGCTGTGCGAGTAAACCTCACTCCTCTGATCTCAAGAGATGCTCTAGCGACTGATGCTAGAGGTTGCAGCCTTTAGCCTCCTCGTTAGAGCGTCCGACTCCCACGCCGGAGACCTGGGTTCGAGGCCCGCACAGAGCGGGGCAAGTAGGACCTGGGTGAGGGGTTACAACTGCATTCTCTAGCGGTCATGAGTGTGCAGTGGTTTACCTGCAAAACTCTCAATAGCTGGCCACTGTTACACATGCAATGTGAGAGAGATTGGATGTTAGGGGTGGGTGCTATACCGGTATGAAAGTGATTATCGGTATGATGTGGTAGATATAGATTTTGCTATACCGTGGATACCATTAAATATTTATGAATGCATTTATATTGTTTTGTTCAATTTTTTACAAATTTTAACACTAGTAACAACGATACAGAGTCAAGGCTGAACGTTTAACTTTTTGTCCTAACCTGCCTAATCAAAAACACAACAGCAACAAACAAGCGTGCATATAGACACTTATAGTACACTTGAACCCATAGTGTGCTACAAGTGGCAACTAAATACATTTTTAAATACAGAGATAGTACATTAAAAGCACATTTTGTTCATATTTCATGGTGTCTCAAAATAGCGCAGTTGAGTACACTTAGATGTTCTTAAGATTATCTTAAGAAGTACTAAATAAGATTTTTTAGTATATTAAGTACAAAATTAGTGTGCGAAAATAGAGCACTTTAAGTACATTATAGAAATGTACTTTTTTTCACCTGGGTTAGACTTGGATGTCAGTTTCGCGATGTTGCAATGTCGGCTTCAGTTGCGCGAGCGCCCTCTACTGGCAGAAACCAATCCCTGTTGTCTAGTTTGAAATTATACAAACACTATCTATGTCCCCAAATATGTTTGATTTGGGATAAAGATTCAAATTTCAAAAAAGTTCACATGGTTGAAGTGAAAGCAAATGGCACCATCTAGAGGAATATCTGTGGCGCTGCCAAACTATTGCCATATAACCTCATGCAAGTTATTCAGAGGATCGAGACGACACAAAATCAGCTTAAAGCAAGAGTTCCATTTATTAATTTTTTTAATCAAACTAATATTTTAAACCAAAATACAAAGTATATCCACAGTGTAACTTAGAACTTAATCTTAAACCTTATTTCATAACTACTAAACAGCAGCTGTAAAACAAGTATGTACACTGCTGAATTGTCAGACACATTCACTTTTCCTGAGCAATTTCATCTTCTCTCAGTGATGTTTGTCAGAGTTCATATTAGAGTTGTTTGAAATATGTAATATAAATTTAATAGACTATTGTTGTCAGTTTTAAACAAATGCATCATATGCACAATTAATGAAAATAACTGAACTCCACAAAGAAACAAAACATCCCTTCAGAAATTGTAGTTTTAAAGCAACACACTAGTTTTCTAAACTTTTTTTTTTACCTTCCTCAAAGGTTCCCCTTGACAAACAAACTTCATTACTAATTTTAAGTCAGTATGAACAAAGTCCCTTTAAGACAAGTCATTTCACTCGGCGGCCATTTTTGAAACGCCTCTCGGGCATCCTGGGCATCATGCCATATCTCTTTGAATGGGGAAACATCAAATTCTCCAAAACTGTTCGCCAACCTTACAATTACATTTCATATTTGAAATCACCAATGAAATCTGACGACAGCTGTCTTATAAATGTTTTATCCAAACGCTCGAATCATGACAAAAAAACTGTTTTAGGCTGGATCAAGCTAATGCGCATGCGCAGACCTAAATGCGCGTCTCTTCTGCCATGTTTCAGAGGCGCGCGTCTGACTGTTTCTATAGAAACCGGCGCTTCTAACGGCTGCAGCAGTGACGCGATGACTTTACCAGTCGGCGACTGGCTCTTATTTAGAAGGCGGGACTTATTCCGCCATATTGCGCGTTACACTTTCTCCCATTCAAAAAAATACGAGTGACACGTCTTGTGTTATTCTATAGTCTTTGGTATTAACTACTCATCAGTATGAATTTTAAGGTGTGTTTTTAAGTGTGATTTAAAAACAAATGTTTTATCACACTGATCACAGCTGAATGATCTCACTCCACAGTGACAGTGCAGATGCTTTTTCAGAATGCATTTGGATGTGAATCTCTTTCCACACTGAGCGCATGTGAACGGTCTTTCTCCTGTGTGAATTCTCATGTGCACATTTAATTGTCCCTTCTGAATGAAACCCTTTCCACACTGAGAGCATGTATAAGGCCTCTCTCCAGAGTGAAGTATCATGTGATTCTTAAGGTGTGATTTCTGTGTGAAACTCTTTCCACACTCAAAGCAGGGGAATGGTTTTTCTCCAGTGTGAATTTTTATGTGTCTCTTTAAGTCTTTAATATCTGTGAAACTATTTCCACACTGAGAGCATGTATAAGGCCTCTCTCCAGAGTGAAGTCTCATGTGATTCTTAAGGTGCGATTTCTGTGTAAAACTCTTTCCACACTCAAAGCAGGGGAACGGTTTTTCTCCAGTGTGAATTCTCATGTGTCTATTTAAGTCTTTATTAACGGTGAAACACTTTCCACACTCAGAGCAGGGGAACGGTTTTTCTCCAGTGTGAATTCTCATGTGTCTATTTAAGTTTTTATTATTGGTGAAACTCTTTCCACACTCAGAGCAAGTTAAAGATCCTTTGACTCCAGATTTTCCAGCTTGTTTTAGGGTGAAATTCTCTTCAGTCTTTATAACGACTGCATTTCCATCTTCATTTTTTAAATGACGAGAATGATGTTTTCGAAACGGATGTTTTTTGTCTTCATTTTTGTATGTCAGTCTTCCATATTCATTTGTGAAATGGTGTTTGTCTTCATTCACTTCCATCAGGTCTAAAATCAACATATTAAAAATTCAATTAAAAAGGACAAATGAGAAACAAAGAAATTAAGTTAATTCTTAGTTTAGCACAAATCTAGTTTACTAGCGAGTCCACCAGTATAACATCTAGATATAGATGTATTGTTATATGTCAGTTTTCAGCCATATGAGTTGAGCAGTTTATTCCAAATTTTCTGAAAAGACTTGATCCCTTGTTATGATTAACAGATTTAATTTAGGCTTTTACTCACATGTAAACATTAATCAGCAAACATAAGCAGCAGCTCAACCAAACATGAATAACGCACAAGAACAAACCTCTTCTGAAAGCTCAAATGTGCTGCGTAACCAGTGATGTTCATTCTTGTGTGTTACGCAGCACGTTTGAGCTTTTGGAAGAGGTTTGTTCTCACGTGTGAAGCAGGTTTGGTTGAGCTTCTGCTTATGTTCACTGATCAATGTTTATATGACAGAAAAAGTCTCTAAATTAATTATTTTCATCATAAAAAGTGATCAAGTCTCTTCAGAAAATTTGGACTAAACCGCTCAATTCATACGAATTAGCTTTTCGATCTCTATGAACTTTCTGAAGCGTCAGTTGCAAAGGCAGTCTATGGTGGAACAGACATCTCTCAAATTTCATCAATTGAACTTCATTTCTGTTCTGAAGATGAACTAAGCCTTATGAGTTTGGAAAGACATGAGGGTGAGTAATTAATGACCCTTTAAAGGTCCTTGGTAGTATTTAAAGAGAATGAAGAAAAACACCAACCTATTCGTTCCTCTGTATCTTCCTCTTTTTGTGTGAAATTCTCTTCAGTCTTTGAAACAACTGCATTTCTATCTTCATTTTTGAAAAGATGAGGTTTTTGAAACAGATGTTTGTCTTCATTCACTTCCATCATGTCTAAAATCAACATATTAAATTCAATTAAAAAGGACAAATGATAAACAAAGAAATAAGTTCATTCTTAATTTAGCACAAATCTAGTTTACTACTGAGTCTACTAGTATCTATTTTTAGATGTATTGTTATTTGTCCGTTTTCATCTTAATGTTCCTCAGTAATCTTTGAAGAGAATGAAGGAAAACACCAACTGATCTGTTCCTCTGTATCTTCATCTTTTATTCTGCTGGGTTCTTCCTTAAACTCCATCTTTACAATTGTATGTCAGTAGTTTCTCCTGGAGTAATTCCTCCTGCTTGCTTCTTCTCCCTGTGGGAAGATGGGAATATTCCCCAGCATTTTAACTCTCATTAAAAGTTGTGGGAGTGGCTTCACTGACTGAAAGTATGAATTGTGGTCACTGTTGCTCATATAGCAGATGATCATCAAACTTACAATCGCTCTGAATTATTCAGGTGCAACCCAGGTCGTTTAACGAGTTTGTTTGCCGATATAATCTTTAGGGTATTAGGTTAGCTTATTTGGCTTGCTGTCCACTGAAGAGGGGCTCGATGAAGCAGCTTCAACTCGAGCTCTGATACAACCCCCCCAGTGAATAAATATAGGATATGATTACATAGGACAAGGTACCTGAGATGAAGGTGGAGTTTGGGGAGGTGGAGGGATGCTGGAACAGCTGAGACTGAAGAGAGGTAAACAGCTGCTTATATACTCTGGCTGTTGATTGGAAGATTAGATGGGCTCGCTCCTCCCTAAATTACGTTTAGGAACTTCACTTAGAGTCAATCAGTACTCATCCTGCTGGATTGGTCTGCTGCTTTTGACACTATTAATCACCAAAACCTTCTGCCAACACTTATGATAAAAGGCATTTTCAGGAACTGCAGATTTGCCTTACATAACATTCGGGAGATCAGGCCCTTCCTATTGAAGCATGCTACACAACTCCTTGTCCAATCTCTTGTTCTATCCAGACTGGACTATTGCAATGCTCTCCTGAAAGACCTGCCAGACAGCATGTACTGTCAAACCTCAGCAACTGATCCCAAATACAGCAGCAAAAGTAGTCTTTAACAAGCTGAAGAGAGCGCAAAATATACCTCTCTACATACACTTGCACTGGTTGCTAATTGCAGTTCACTTCAAATTCAAGGCACTGATGTTTGCCTACAGAAAAATCCACTGGCTCTGCACCCCACACTTACTTCAGAATTATGTGCCCTTCAGAAGCTTGTGATCTCCAAGTGAACCTTGTGGTGTCATCCAAAGAGACACAAATTCACTTTCATAGACCTTTACCTGGGCTGTTCCCTGCTGGTTGAATCACCTGCCTAACTCAAACTGAGCTGCTGAGTCTTTAGCCATCTTTACGAAACGGCTGAAGAGACATCTTTTTCATCAACATATGACCCTTTAATGCCAACACTTATTCCTAAACTCTTTAAATAAACTGGGACTAGTCTCAGCACTTACGTTCACGGTCATTAGCATTGGAAACGCCTCCAATGAACCATATATGGTGACAATACTTCCCTTTAAAAATCATGTGATTGTGTTTTTTGCACACTGCAATAACGGCAAAGAGAGCACTCTGTGCTCTCGCCAAGCAGATCAGCACGATCTTGGAAAACGCACTCTCTGCGGACCGCATTGTTTGCCAAATCGACCAATAACACAAGATAAGCCATTGCACTGAGACAAACATTTTTCACAGCTGTTTTTTATAGGGTTTGACACCAATTACACATTGTGTTTAAAACTAGAAAAATGATAAATTGAGTGTTTTATAATTAAAGGAAACACAGGACATATGTGGATTCCTTAATGCATACTGTGACACTTTTAAATGCTTTTTATGTCTAGCATGCTCAGAGGTGTGCTTATATTTACACACATTTCTATGTATAAGTACAAGTAAAGTTGGTGAATCCCACACTTTGCATGAAACTCTTCTTATGCACTCATTACGCAGAAATCTGTCCATACGCACCGTTGATAAATGAGGGCCCTGAATGTCTTTCTCTCTCTCTCTTACATACACACATAGGGTGCTTCTCAATATCCCTTGTTTCCTCGCTCCTCCGTCCTCCATCCTATGACCCTGATACCGATTGAGCTCAGCCATCTTGAAGGACATCTCAATTCTCTAATTGCACAGCAAGGAGGTGAGGAACGAGGAGTGAGGAAGCTTCCTGAGGAGTCATGAGCGAGGATACACAGGTGCATCCTTTGCGGAAGTCTTTCTCATCGAGAAACCTGACGCACGCATACATTCTCCTCCCCCTTCATATCTGTCACAATAATTTAAATGTACGCTTTAATGTATGCAGTTTAAATAAACTTTACATCTCATATATTTCAACGGGGCATCTTGCATTTATTAATATTTATTATATTTTTTTAAATAACCAAACTTTAATAACATGGGTAGATCCCTCGAGTGTAACTGATGACGCTTTGAAGTGACGCTAAAGGGAGCGAGGATATATCATTTCACTTGATTCAATTCCTCTGTCCTCGCTTCTTTTCCTTGTGTCCTTCTCTTGCATCCTGAAAGGGTGGAGTTAGGAAGCGAGGAAAGGAAACGAGGATGCACAAATAAGAATTGAGAAGCACCCATATACAATCCCTGCGTGCCAAACTACCTAAATAATGAGTTAATAGTTAATCTGTTGACAATGATTGGACTATTTTTTATTATTAAATAAAAAATAAAATAACAATTATGTTTAACATTAATGATGAATAACACGATTGAAACGTTTTCTTGCCGTAACAATTGAATCCTGGTTGGTCAATTGCTGTTATTTATATATGTAGACAATTTTTAATATTTCATTTGCATGGTAAATTTTAGGCCTACATAATAGCTGTTCCACCCTGTTAATGGGGATGGTAAGGGGGTTCGGTTTTACAGAGGGGATGCATTTTGTCAGGGGTAAACTCGAGCCCTGCTTAATTAAAAACTTTTTATTACAATGTTTTATTTGATAATTAAACAAAATGAAAACAACTGATAAGCTTACGAGTACTGAGCTTACGTTTCACGATCATAATGTACAACATCTGTCGCTTCATTTCGATTAATTTCTAAGTGATTTACTGAACAGACTGAATTTTGGATTTAGATTTCTCCTACTAAATGATAAAATGAATGTACTCACAGTCTAAAACAGCAGATTTAGATCAGAATGAACGGCTGTGTTCCACTTCTCATGTTTATGTTCCCTTCCCTCGCTCACTTCTCTTCTTCTCCTAGACCTGGATGGATGTGTGTCATTGCTTCAGTTGCACGAGCGCCCTCTACTGAAGGAACTACAGTGATGGGAATTCTTTAATTTTAGATACAGGCAATGTAGTAAAGTTAAAAGTTGCAGTAAAGTTAAAGACATGCCAAAATATTCTAGCCGATCTTGAAAAGTTAAGAGGAAGCTATTATTTAACCTCCAGAATGAAACAATAGATGGTCTGTGTAATTTTTCACGTGCACATTAATGGTTTATGAAACTCTTTCCACATTTTTTTTTTTTTTTTTTTTGCACGAAATTATTTTTAGTCTGTGAAATTACAACTTAATGAGGTTTTTGAAACGGATGCGCTTTCTTCATCATTCACTTCCAATGTGTCACAAATCATTTAAAGAAAGGCAAATTAAAAACAAATGACTGTATAGCTTCTTTATGGTATTTTAGTCATTATCTTCTCAAAAACTGGTGTTACTATCAGAAATGAACTCTATATTTCCAGCATTGTTAAATTATCAATCCTTCAGTTCAGTTCAGAGAGAAGCTGAAAGAATATTGATGAGGGTTGATTGCTGTAATGAGACATCATTAAACAAGTGAATGTGTGTAAATTAGAGATTAAAAGAATATTTTGCAAATCAGATATTAAGTAAACCTATGTGTCAAAATTATAGCAAAGTTATATACAAGCATGTTTAAAAAAACTATCTAAAAAATAGATACATTGTATACCTGGAACTGTTCTTCTTTTAGTGTAGAGTCTAATGCATAAACAATGTCATTAGATTAATGGGTTAATAATGGGTATTAAAGTGATAGTTCACCCAAAAATGAAAATCCTGTCATAATTTATTCTTCCTTGTGTCATTTCAAACCTGTATGACTTTCTTTCTTCTGTGGAACATGAAAGAAGATAATTTGAGAAATGTCTCAATATTCAGTTTGTTCATACAATTGAAATCAATGATATCCAAACAATTTGGAAATATGAAAATGTTTTCCATCAAATCTGACATTTTCTGCTTCCCATAGTGACACTCACACTGCGTTTGTGTACTTTATCAGACAAAGTAGATAAGATGTTTGGGTTTTTTTTTTTTTTGAGCTGATTTTGGTCAAATACACCAATGTTTTCATGAAGTAATGGAAACACTTTTCATGTACTGCTTAATACAGCGCCATCCTCTGTACAAGAATAAAGTTAAACATAAACCTATATTAAAATAGGGTACCTATAAAGTGGGTCTATATATTTTGTATCAATTATTTTGATAAATATGACAGTAAACACTGTTACATGAAAACAAATTTACTGTTAGATCTGTGAGCATTAGTGGAACTGAAGGTGTCACAATAAACACAAAACACATGACACAAACATTAACTTTTTTATTGAACTGTTGTATAAAATCAATATCACATTTACAAGTTTAGTTCTTTTTTCTAGTAACAAAATCTAAATACAAAGTATAGATATAATGAATGACATTAATAATAGTGGATCACCTCTTAACAGCCAGACTAACAGAATTAATTTTGTACAGAATATTGATAGAGTTTCACTATTTACTAGTTTCACTATTTACTCCCCAACATAAACAAAACAAACATTTCCATCTAAAATTGGATCATTTTGACCTCCCTCCAATTTCCAACAATCCTCACCATGCTTCTTTCATTTTAACAAATTGGTGATGTTGCTATTTTACAAGAAATTCCATCTTTTGATTTATCAGAATGTCAAACTATTTACTTTAAAAGTGACTGATCTGAAAATGAACTTTGCTTATTAAGTAAACTTCTGCAGATCATTTGGTGAAACTCTTCCCACATGAAGAGCACCGGCTTCTCTCCAGAACAAATTCTTTCATGAGTTTTCAGGTTTCCTGACAGAGTAAAACTCTGTGAGCACTTGTAAGTTTTCTCTCCAGTATGAATTTTCTGGTGTCTTTTTAAAGCATGCGATGTAATAAAGGTGTTCCCACAGTCAAAGAACATATAAAGTGTTTGGATGTGAAACTCTTTCCACACTGAGTGCATGTATAAGGCCTCTTTCTATTGTGAATTCTCATGTCTCTTAAGGGCTGATTTATCTGTGCAACTCTTTCTAGACACAGATCCTTTGACTCCAGTTTGTGTGTGAAATTCTCTTTTTCTTTGAAATGACTGTTTCCATCTAGAGGTCTGCAGTCAGATTTCTTGCAGCATAAATGTCAGAATGAAAGGCGGTAGTGGTCGATAACTCGGTTTACTTTGGACAGTAGAGGGCAATAGCCCGGCCACTCCTGACATCCTTTGACAACAGCGCATCCGCGCTTGAACTTTAAGTGAAAAAAACTTTTGCCAGTTCACACAGTTCCCAGTTCCCTGCCCTGATCAACCTTGCAAGAAATGTTCTTTGCATCCTGGCCACGAGTGCACCTTCAGAGAGAACATTCAGCCTTTGTGGTCGTATTTTGGAGGAGAAACGTTCAGTACCAAAACCATCGTAAGTCAGCGACACTCTGTTTTTGCTTGGATGTTAAAAAAAGATTTCATTTTGCAGTATAGCTAGTAAGCCAACAGTTTTCGTCCATTTGTATTTTTGGCTTAACCTTTAGTTTTGAGTGACAGATGTCGCATTTAATTTAGCCTATTTTTTTATTTTTGACAGTATCATAAGACAAATAACATATAAAAAGTCTTGTATAGCCAACAATTTATATTTGGAGTGTCTATTTACACCAAGTGCAAATAGCATCCCTTGTTGACAAACATTATTTACATTAGCTCTGCCCACCAATGTCTGGTTTGGCCACTCAAGTTTTAAAAAAGACGCGTGGAATTTGGCATTATCAATGGCACAGCAGTGAGTGAGGCTCACAGAACTGGCTTTTAACGCAATCAATGTGGGTTCGAATCTGCCTTTTGCCAAGCTTGCATTTATTTTCAATAAAAATTAAAATGTTCTAAAAGTTGAAATAAAGGGGAACAAGTTAAATCATATTAAAAGTGTTTATTGGGTACGGTTAGGGGAAGGTGTAGGGAGGGTTTTTATTCTTGCAATAAGGCAGCATCCATTTAAGAATTTTAATAAAATCAATCAATTTTTAATCAAAAAAAATAATAATTACACTGATATTATTGCACCATGTTAATGTACAAAAATACTGAGGTGCAAATAGTATCTGCTGCCAATATAAAGTATAGATAGCATCTAATTACTACTCACTGCAAAGAACTGATACTTTTACACGGTGTAATTATAATCCATCACTATTTTCACCTAGTGTAAATAGCATATCACTAAGAAAATGCTGCTATTGTCACTTAGTGTAAATAGCATCTATTGCAGATATCCGCTGCCATTTTTATTTGTTATCCCCATATTTCAATAAAATAGGGACAAGTGTTTGAAGATCAGTAAAGTTGAATCATATCATTATAAAAAACCTATTACCTGTGATGTGATGTATCTGAACATGAGCATTTGCTAATTAGACAACTTCGGGCATGGTTTGTTCTTATGCGTCTGTAGATGAGATAATCGGCTGAAACTCTTTCCACATGAAAAGCACTTGTACGGTTTCTCTCCAGTATGAACTCTCTGGTGTAATTTTAAGTTGCTTGACATAACGAAGGTCTTCCCACAGTCAGAGCAAACATGAGGTCTCACACCAGTATGAACACTCTCATGCTCTTTTAAATTTTGCAGTCGTGAAAAACTCTTTCCACAAAAAGAACAAATGTGAGGCTTTACAGCAGCATGAACATTAAGGTGTGTTTTTAAGCCTGATGCCAAAACAAATGTTTTATCACACTGATCACAGCTGAACGACTTCACTCCAGTGTGAGAGAGCAGATGAGTGTTGAGAACGCTTTTGTAACCGAAACTCTTTCCACACTGAGAGCATGTATATGGCCTCTCTCCAGTGTGAGATCTCATGTGCACATTTAGGTGTCCTTTCTGAATGAAACTCTTTCCACAGTAAGTGCACATGAATAGATTTTCTCCAGTGTGAATTTTCATGTGCTTATTTACATCCTCTTTGCGAATGAAACCCTTTCCACACTCAGAGCAGGTGAACGGTTTTTCTCCAGTGTGAATCCTCATGTGGTCATTTAGGTGTCCTTTATGTCTGAAACCCTTTCCACACTCAGAGCAGGTATAAGGCCTCTCTCCAGTGTGAGATCTCATGTGTCTGTTAAGGCCTGATTTATCCGTGAAACACTTAAAACACTCAGAGCAGTAGGACAGTTTCTCTCCAGTGTGTTCTCTTATGTGTTTGTTAAGGGTTGATTTATATGTGTAAGTCTTTCCACACTCTGAGCAGGTGAACAATCCTTTGATTCTCCGAGATCTTCCAGCTTGTTTTTGTGTGAAATTCTCTTCAGTATTTGAAACAACTGCATTTCCATCTTCATTTTTGAAATGATGAGGTTTATGAAACAGATGTTGTTGGTCTTCACTTTTACATGTCAGTAGTTTTCCATCTTCATTTGTGAAATGATGGTGTTTGTCTTCATTCACTTCCATTGGGTCTAAAATCAACATTAAATTCCCCAGATTCAATTAAAGAAGGCAAATGAGAAACAAAGTTAATTTTTACTTGAGCATCTAGTTTACTATATAATCCACTAGTCTCTAGCTTAGATGTATTGTTATATCCTCCTAAGAACCAGAAATATAAGATTTTTTTTCATGTGAA
Organism: Culter alburnus; assembly: GCA_028476615.1. Taxonomy (NCBI): domain Eukaryota; kingdom Metazoa; phylum Chordata; class Actinopteri; order Cypriniformes; family Xenocyprididae; genus Culter; species Culter alburnus. The sequence continues at coordinate 285,880 of JAOTNS010003631.1, forward strand.
TTTAGTTTATGTCCTTACATTGTTAGAAAAATAAGAAACTAGAGCTGCACGATTCAGAGTAAATTATCAGGAAAACTAATTCTTTAAGCCTTTGCTCAAACAAAGTTGCTGTATGTCCTCCATTGTTGTTTTACGGTGACTTTCTTCTTCTTAATACACCACGTAAAAGAATGATTTGATACACTATTTTACTTTATGCAATATGTGTGTAAAACTGCCATAAATTCTATACAACGTAATTATTTGCATATTAATGTGTTCTTGTTGAAATATATAATGAAAAATATAGTGTGATAATGGGAGTAAAACCTTGACAAAATTTTTATATGAATATCTCATATTTCATAGGAATGTTGCTGCTATATAATTTCTTTCCCCATTGACTTCTTGTGTCTCTCCAAAATGCTTGACAAATGCCATAACGTTTCTTGAGATGTTTGTTTACATCAATTTCAAAATTACTCGGATTTAAATGATACAAAAAGTTATATTTCCATAAGTGTGCTAAATTTGTACGGAAGAGGATTAGGGCCAAACAATAATAAAAAAATAAAACCATCTCGAGATTAAAGTTGTTAAATTGAGAAAAAAGTCGAGATAAAATGTTGAGAATTAACTCGTTAAATTACGAGAAAAAACTTGTTAAATTTCAAGAAAAATGTTGAGATAAAATGTTGAGAATAAACTCGTTAAATTACGAGAAAAAACTTGTTAAATTTCGAGAAAAAAGTCGAGATAAAATGTTGAGAATAAACTCATTAAATTACGAGAAAAAACTCGTTAAATTTCGAGAAAAAAGTCTAGATAAAATGTTGAGAATAAAGTCATTAAATTACGAGAACAAATTCGTTAAATTATGAGAAAAATGTCGTTAAATTTCGAGAAAAAAGTCGAGATAAAATGTTGAGAATAAACTCATTAAATTACGAGAAAAAACTCGTTAAATTTCGAGAAAAAAGTCTAGATAAAATGTTGAGAATAAAGTCATTAAATTACGAGAAAAAAGTCATTAAATTACGAGAACAAATTCGTTAAATTATGAGAAAAATGTCGTTAAATTTCGAGAAAAAAGTCGAGATAAAATGTTGAGAATAAACTCATTAAATTATGAGAATAAAGATATTAAATTACGAGAAAAAATTCGTAACAACTTTTTTCCTCATAATTTAATGAGTTTATTCTCAACATTTTATCTTGACTTTTTTCTCGAAATTTAACAAGTTTTTTGTCGAAATTTAACAACTTTAATCTCGAGATGGTTTTATTTTTTTTATTATTGCTTGGCCCTAACCCTCTTCCGTAAAATTTGATCATTCAGTCAATGTCAGTCATTTTTTAAAGACCAAATAGAGGGAGTTGAAACCTCCAAATATTTCAGTATCTCTGAAAAGCCCTAAATGTGCTCTTTACAGGACATTCAAACCTAAAACGTGTGACATGTATGTTCTCAGAAAAATTTACTAAAATACAGAGAAAAGGCTATGCCTGGCACTCAGGAAGATATGTCAGTTTCCATCTTAATGTTCCTCATCAGTCATTAAAGAGAACGAAGGAAAACACTAACCTATTTGTTCCTCTGTATCTTCTTCTTTTATTCTGCAGGGTTCTTCCTTAATCTCCATCTTTACAATAGTATGTCAGTAGTTTCTCCTGGAGTAATTCCTCCTGCTTGATTCTTCTTCTCCTGTGGGAAGATGGGAATATTCCCCAGCATTTAATCTCTCATGAACGGCTGTGGGAGGAAATAAAAATGAGCGAATTGTGGTCGTTGTTGTTCATTTAGCAGATGATCATCACACTTACAATCACTCTGGATTATTCAGGTTTAAGTGTTTTCCTCAAACAACTGTTAAGAAACAATTCAACTCCTCTAGCTAATATTTATGTTGTTCTTACTTTATGATTTACATACATTGAAAAATTTGTTTACCGGGCGTCTTTACATAAAATGAAAACACAACTCATAATCCCCACAAATTGTAATTTGAAAAAAAAAAAAAAAAATAAAAATAGCGAGTTTACGTTTCACAAGCGTAATGTACAACATCCGTCGGTTCATTTCGATTAATTTCTTTGTGATTCACTAAATGAACTGACTCCTTTCATCATTTAGATTTAGATTTATCCTAATAAAATGATAAAATGAATATACTCACGTTGAAAAACAGCAGATTTAGAGCAGAATGAACGGCTGTGTTCCACTTCTCTTGTTTATGTTCCCTTCCCTCGCTCACTTCTCTTCTTCTCCTAGACTCGGATGTGTGTCATTGCTTCGGGCGCCCTCTACTGGCGGACACCTATTCCTATTAAACTACCTGACCTATTATTAATAAAATGTGTTAAAAATGAGGTTAAAGATATAGAAATATTTACCTTAAAACTCCAGTCAGTTGGAATTTTCTCGTAACAAAAATAAAATCACAGTCAAAGGTACACTGTGTAGCTTTTGGAGCTTAATAAACAAAACTTAATTAGTCTCGCAGAAGAACATTGTAGCCAGAGCTACTTCTCTCTGTTTATGTCTGAGGAGTCACACAGGTACTCGATTGGTTACTCCGCGGCAGTTGGCGTCCTGCTGTCTAAAATAGTCAGAGGATGTTCAGAGGATCGAGACAACACAAAATCCGCTTAAAACAAGAGTTCCTTTTTTATTTATTTTAAAAACAAATTGCTTGTAAAAATACAATTGCAAACTGTTTAGATTTATATCAAAATCAAAAACATGCAACAGCTGAATGAGTCCAGAAGGTATACAATTGCAAACTTTTTAACCAAATTTCTTGTCAAAATAGAAGGTATAACCACAGTGTAAAAACTTAAATAATATGAACCTTATTTCATAACTACTAAACAGCAGCTGTAAAACAAGTATGTCACTGCTAAATTGCTACAGACACATTCACTTTTCCTGAGCAATTTTATCTTCTCTCAGTCCATATTATGAGAGGAATCGCCTCTTCAAATATACATAGAAAAACAGAATGAGCTGTTACTACTATTGGTTCATTAGCAGTGCTGAATACAATGTTAAACCCTTTGATTGAATTTGATTTAATGTAAACTACTAATATATACAGTTGCATGCAAAAGTATGGGAACCACTTGCAGAATCTATGAAAATGTGAAAATTTAAAATAAAATAAAATAAAAGAGAAATCATACAAAATGCATGTTATTTTTTTATTTAGTACTGTCTCAAGTAAGATATTTTACATAAAAGATGTTTACATATAGTCCACAGGACAAAAAAAAAAAAAAAAGAATTTATTAAAATGACCTCATTCAAAAGTTTGGGAACGATTGGTTCTTAATACTGGAGTGATTACCTGGATAATCTACAATGGGTTCAATCATTCATTGATGCTCCAGAAGGAAACATGATGCATTAAGAGCCGGGGGTGAAAGCTTTTGAACAGGATGAAGATGTCCAAATTTTTCTTATTTTGTTGAAATATCTTTTTTTCATTTAGTACCCTTCGGAAGCAACAGAAGATACTCGCATGTTTCCCGGAAGACTAATTTCCAACTTTCCAACTGTCCTTAGTGTGAAAAGATGGATCTCAAAATAAAAGTCACTGCTGGAAAGAGTTCAAATATGCAAAAGACGCTGGAAAACTGAAGAATCTGCAGGAGCTGGAGGATTTTTCTGAAGAACAGAGCTCAGTTTAACTGTTCATAACAAACAAGGGACTCAAGAACAATCATCACAAAACAAAACAACAGTCGTAGACCATCCAGGTAACCACACACAGTATTAAGAACCAATGGTTCCCAAACTTTTTGAACAGGGTCATTTTAATAATTTCAGCTATCTGAAATTGCTACATCTTTTATGTAAAATATTTTACTGAGAACAGTACTAAATAAAAACATGCATTTTGTATGAACTCTCTTATTTTGTTAAAATGATTTACATTTTCACAGATTCTGCAAATGGTTCCCATACTTTTGCATGCAAACTATATCAACAGCTCTTGAAAAAAAATAAAAAATAAAAATAAAAATAAGAGACCACTCCAAGTTCAAAAAAAGTAATGTTAAGTGGTCTCTCATTATTTACTTCATTCTTATTTCTCATATTTTCAGAATGCAGTAATTTCAATGTAAACATCTTCAATATCTTAATGCATCACACCGAAATAGACTATTGTTGCCACTTTTACACAAATGACTCATATGCACAATTAATGAAAATAATTGAACTTCACAAAGAGACAAAACACATTCCTTCACAAATCAGTTTTAAGGCAACATACTAGTTTTAAGAAATGGATCTTCTGCACATGAACTTTGCTCATTGGACAAAACTTTGGGTAACATTTTTTCTTATGAGTCTGTAGATGAGATAATTGGGTGAAACTCTTCCCACAGTGTGAGCAATTGTGCGGTTTCTCTCCAGTATGAATTCTCTGGTGCTTTTTTAAGTTGCCCATTGATGTAAAGCTCTTCCCACAGTCAGAGCACATATGAGGGCTCACACCAGTATGAATACTTTCATGCTCTTTTAAATACTGCAATCGTGTAAAACACTTTCCACAAAAGGAACAAATGTGAGGATTTAGAGCACTGTGAATTTTAAGGTGTGTTCTTAAGTTTGATTCATGTACAAATGTTTTATCACACTGATCACAGCTGAATTGTCTCACTCCAGAGTGACAGTGCAGATGATCTTTGAGAGAGCTTTTGGATGTGAAACTCTTTCCACACTGAGTGCATGTGAACGGTTTTTCTCCAGTGTGAAATCTTATGTGCACATTTAAGTCCTCTATGTGACTGAAACTCTCTCCACACTGAGAGCATGTATAAGGCCTCTCTCCAGTGTGAGATGTTATGTGTCTTATAAAGTTTGATTTGTGTCTGTAACTCTTTTCACACTGAGAGCAGGTGAATGGTTTTTCTCCATTGTGAATCCTCATGTGCACATTTAAGTCCTCTTTGCGACTGAAACTCTTGCCACATTGAGTGCATGTGAACGGTTTTACTCCAGTGTGAATTCTCATGTGTCTCTTAAGGGCTGATTTATGTTTTAAAATCTTTCCACACTCAGAGCAGGTGAAAAATCCTTCAACTCCAGATTCTCCAGCTTGTTTTTGTGTGAAATTCTCTTCAGTTTTTGAAATGACTGCATTTCCATCTTCATTTTTAAAATGATGAGGTTTTTGAAACAGATGTTGGTCTTCAGTTTTATATGTCAGTTTTCCATCTTCATTTGTAAAATGATGGTGTTTGTCTTCAATCACTTCAATCAGGTCTAAAAGTCAACATATTAAATTCAATTTTAAAAAAGGGCAAACGAAAAACAAAGAAATAAAGTTCATTCTTAATTTTATCTAGTTTACTACCGAGTTTAGATGTATTGTTATTTGCCAGTTTTCATCTTAAAGTGTTAGTTCCCCCAAAAATGAAATTTCTGTCATTAATTACCCACCCTGTTGTGTCGCTCCACACCCGCAAGACTTTCGTTCATCTTCAGAACACAAATTGAGATATTTTTGCTGAAATCTGAGAGGTTTTTTAATCTTTCAAGGTCCAGAACATCATTAAAATTGTCAATGTGATTACGGTGGTTCAACCTTAATATTGAAGCAATGAGAATACTTTTTTTGTGCGCAAAAACAAAACAAATATGACTTAATTCAACAAATTTGTCTCTCCCCGTCATTCTGCTATGCTGTTTATGTTGCAGCGCTTCCAGGTTCTACATCAGAACTATACTGACGTAGCCAGCCAATACTGAGTCAGCGTTTTTCTTTCTCTTGGGGATTAGAAACCTCTTGGATTTCATCAAAAATATCTGTGTTCCGGGTGTGGAACATCATGAGGGTGAGTAATTAATGACAGAAATTTCATTTTTGGGTCAACTAACCATTTAATGTTCCTCAGCAGTCTTTAACGAGAATGAAGGAAAACACCAACCTATTTGTTCCTCTGTATCTTCATCTTTTATTCTGCAGGGTTCTTCTTTAATCTCCATCTTTACAATAGTATGTCAGTAGTTTCTCCTGGAGTAATTCCTCCTGCTTGCTTCTTCTCCTGTGGGAAGATGGGAATATCACCATCATTTAATCTCCCATGAGCGGCTTCACTGACTGTTTTCATGTTATTAGATTTTTACCAAAATTAAATTTGTACCAAGGAGGCATTTTGGCCCACAGGTGTCTGACAAAGCAAGTTAATCAGAGGAAATAATAATTACAATTAATTGGAAATATAATTATATTTTCCTTAAATAACACATACTCCCGAATCTACAGGCCAATCTCAAATCATATATAACTGTGATGTTCTACAAAACAACAAGCTTTAAAACACTTTTTTTTCTTACTGCTGAAAAATTGCTAATTTACAGTGAAATCCGTTTTCTTTTAGGTACGTCACCAGTGAGCTTCACTCTAAATTGTTTATAAATCACTCTCTTGTCACTGTAGTCCATAGTTGTAACAAAAATGTATTATTGACTTTATCTAGTGGTTATTTTGGGGAAAACAGTATGGGGGCGTTTTATCTCACTCTATCCTGATTTATAATTAAAAACTCTTTTTTACCAGGTTTTATTTATTACATAAAATGAAAACTCAACTCATAATCTTCACAAATTGTAATGTGAAAAAAAATCAGTAGCGAGTTTACGTTTCACGAGCATAATGAACAACATCAGTCGCTTAATTTTGATTAATCTGTGAGTAATTCACTAACGTTAAATTGACCGATTCGTTTAGTCCTTTAGATTTAGATTTCTCCTACTAAATGATAAAATGAATGTACTTACAGTCTAAAACAGCAGATTTAGATCAGAATGAACGGCTGTGTTCCACTTCACATGATTATGTTCCCTTCCCTCGCTCACTTCTCTTCTTCTACTAGACTCGGATGTGCGTCATTGCCTCAGTTGCACGAGCGCCCTCTACTGGCGGAACTCCCGGGATGGGAATTCTTTAATTTTAGATACAGGTAAAGTTATAAAGTGAAAATGAAAGTTGCTCATTCAAATAGATGCCAAGATATAACCGATCAAAAAAGTTAGGAGGAAGCAGTGTAATTAAAATCTGGAATGAAACAGAATATATCTTTATCTGTGAATGGAGATTAATCCTTTATGAAACTTTTTACACATTTTTTTCATGAAATTCTTTGTTTCATGAAATTCTGTTCATTACATACAAAAAAAAAACTGTTTTGTAAAAGGTGTCATTACACATGTTCAGGTTGTGCTGCCATTGCATTTACACTCTTTCGACCAGCAGGTGTGAATCATTTAAAAAAGCTCATTTTTTAATTAGCTCATTCATTTAAATTACACAAATGTTTAGGCTACAACAACCATGACTTTTATTTAGATACATTAATAGACCGTTTGTTGCAGCTCACATGTGGCATGAATGCAGTTACACTGCAATTACAATTACATAAATAATGCCATTAGAATAATTAGTTAATAATGGGTATTAAAGTGATAGTTCACACATACATGAAAATTTTATCATGATTTACTCTCCCTTGTGTCGTTTCAATCCTGTATGACTTTCTTCTGTGGAACATTAAAGAAGATAATTTTGAGAAATGTATTTTTTGTTCAATGGAAGTAGATGGTAACCAAAAAGTTTGGCAATCAGCATTCTTCGAAATATCTTCTTTTATATTCTGCAAAAGAAAGTAAGTCATGCAAGCTTGAAATGTGATAAAGGCCTTCTGAAGTGAAGAGATTTTTTTTTTTTTTTTTGAAGTTATGAAGTAAAATATCTAGCTTCTGCCAGACCGCTGTAAGACGCCGGAGTGCCTGGACCAAGAAAGGGCTACTCTTCAAGAAAACAAAGGAAATTAACATTTGAACTCTTTCTTGCAATCACACTAATTAATCACACCTCACATCTGCCTTAATCTACATTTCCCTTCCTTCACCCCCTCTTACCCCATCTCTTCTCTCTACATGCAGAGATGACCTGAAATTCACCCAAAATCTATATGGTTTAATGTGAACAATCATCACAGAATGCTATACATGTTTGGTATCGTTTGAAATGTCTCAGTGCAACTGGTACAATGGTCTCATCTACATGGAAGTAAACCAAAGGTATTAAAGGTTTTAAGAGTTTAGAGATACTTTGGTTGCAACTGTGGGTGTGCCCCTTTCCCAGGGTCCTTCATCCAAACCTCCTCCTGTTCCACAGCAAGGTGCGAACTCCCTGGGTCTGTGACCCTAGTCAATGCAAATTCTGATGCAAATTGTTCATGCCCCACATTGGGGGATGTTTTGTCTTGGTCTGAGTATTTAAAGAAATGTTGCAAAAGGCTCTGGGCGACTCTGTATTCAGATGAGCCTGCATTGTGTATTTTTCTAATGTCAGGTATGCATCTTTCTCCATTTCTGAGCATTTGATGTTTTGTATTGATCATCTTTGAATTGATTATGTAATTTGCATGATACATTTACCTGACTATTAAATTGTCACATTTGATTTTATTCTTACTCTGAAATTATTGACTTCAGTAGATTACGATGTATCCATTGTTACCGCAAATCTACGTCAGGTTAGTAACGGACTAAAGTCCAGTTTTGAGTGGAGCATAGGGCACACTAACTGTGATTTTAGAGCTCCGACTAACGCTTGGCATTAGTTCAAGTGTACTTAGACTGTAAAGGCTAAAAAGGGAATTCCCATTTAGGACAACAAAATGTTGATCGACCAACATAAATAGTGTGAGCCTTACCTCTGTTTAATATAATGTTACTCTAGCTAAGTGTACATGGGAAAACCTTGGCATAACCAAACCAAAGCTACTATAAGAGAAGTAATATTGGTCGGCTTATCTATAGTAGTGGTTATGACCTCTGACTAGAGATAGCGTTACTTTAATTAAAGTGTATACAGATCTATGGGGACTAAACAAAATACTTTTAGATAGAGCAAGCATGAAAGCGGCCTTCTAAACAGTATAGTCAATTACCTCTGTCTAGTGACCAAGACTGGTGAGTTTGTGATCGTGGGCCCGCATAATTAATGAACGGCCAGTGCGAGGACCCTGTGCGACTCTGAGAACCGAATGAATGAGTACAATAAGAGTAAAGAGTTAAATAGAATATTCAAATGTAGAGCCAAATTATTATACAAATGACCAATAATCAATTGACATTCTAAACTAAATTCGAGGTCATAATAACATGGAGTCAGATAAAAGTTTACTTGGTATTAAATTAATTTGCCACACTGAAAAGACCGAACACGCAAGAAACCTTCCCCATCCTGTGGGAAACCGCCGTTGGGCCGATTGGGCGGGCCTTCCACCGCCTTCCATATTCAACTTACAAAGAAAGTGTAAAACTCTCGCAGTTCAAAAAGCTTATCTACATCCTCCGCCTTCCCTATTTTACTTACGGAAAAAGCTTAACTGATGTGATGCCAGTTCTGTTTTTTTTCTTAAGTTAAATAAGGCTGTCTGGCACAAACGCATTGCTTCACTTCATTTTAAAGTGAACTAATTCTTTAATTAACTGTAAACATTATAACTAGACAGCAGCTGTAAAACATGCACGTCACTGCTGAATTGCCACAGAAACAGAACACTTTCCTTGAGCAATTTCTCTCAGTGATGTGTTTGTCAGAGTCCATATTATGAGGGGAATCGCCTCTTTAAAGCTAAAACAAGTTGTTTGAAATACACTGCCCAGCCAAAAAAAAGTTGCTGTTTGGATTTTAATAGGCAAATAATTCAGAATCTATGAATGTACCGTTATTAGTGATTATTATGTTTCTAGCATGTTATATGTTTGGCAACGGTTCTTTTAACCCTTAAAAATTGTTGTTTAAGAAATGAAAAGCTACACACTCTATGTAGGAAGACACATCATGGCCATATTCCAGGATGACAATGTCAAGATTCACCAGGGTTAAAAATGTGAAAGAATGGTTCAGAGAGCATGAAGAATCATTTTCACATATGAATTGGCACCTCTGAGTCCTTAATTTCATTGAAAATCTTTGGGATGTGCTGGAGTAGACTTGACAGAGTGCTCAGCTCTTGCATTGTCAATACAAGATCTTGACCAAAAATTGATGCACCTCTTGATGGAAATAACATCACAACATTTATTTCTATCGAGAGGTGCATCATTTTTTAGTCAAGATCTGTATTGACAATGCAAGAGGTGAGCACTCTGTAAAGTCTCCTCCAGCACATTCCAAAAACTTATAGTGAGGTCAAGGTCAGTGCCAATTCATGTGTGAAAATGATTCTTCATGCTCCCTCCCAACAATTCTTTGAGCCTGATGAATCTTGACATTGTCATCCTGGAATATGGCCATGATACATCTTAATACATGGTTGTTTAAGAAATGAAAAGCTACACACTCCATCTTTTAGGGTTAAAAGTACTGTTGCCAAACATATAACATGCTAGAAAAATAATAATCACTATAATAATGATCCATCCATAGACTCTTAAGTATTTACCTATTAAAATCCTTTTTTTTTGGCCGGGCAGTGTATGTATTATGATTTAATAGACTTTTGTTGCCACTTTTACACAAATGCACAATTAATGAAAATAACTGAACTCCACAAAGAAACAAAACACATTCCTTCACAAATCAGTTTTAATGCAACACACTAGTTTTAAGTGATAGATCTGAACATGAACTTTGCTCATTAGACATCTTTGGGCAACATTTTTTCTTATGAGTCTGTAGATGAGACAATCGGGTGAAACTCTTTCCACAGTGTGAGCACTTGTGCGGTTTCTCTCCAGTATGAATTCTCTGGTGCTCTTGTAAGTTGCCCATTGATGTAAAGCTCTTCCCACAGTCAAAGCACATATAAGGTCTCACACCAGTATGAATACGCTCATGCTCTTTTAAATACTGCAGTAGTGAAAAACTCTTTCCACAAAAAGAACAAACGTGAGGCTTCACAGCAGTATGAATTTTAAGGTGTCTTCTTAAGTTTGATTCAAAAACAAATGTTTTATCACACTGATCACAGCTGAATGATCTCACTCCAGAGTGGACGTGCATATGCTTTTTCAGAATGCTTTTGGATGAGAAACTCTTTCCACACTGAGTGCATGTGAATGGTTTTTCTCCAGTGTGAACTCTCATGTGATCATTAAATTGTCCGTCCTGAATGAAACTCTTTCCACACTGAATGCATGTATAAGGCCTCTCTACAGTGTGAGATGTCATGTGTTTTATAAGGTTTGGTTTGTGTCTGTAACACTTTTCACACTGAGAGCAGGTGAATGGTTTTTCTCCATTGTGAATTCTCATGTGCACATTTAAGTCCTCTTTGCGACTGAAACTCTTTCCACACTCAGAGCAGGTAAATGGTTTTTCTCCAGTGTGAATTCTCAAGTGTCTGTTAAGGGCTGATTTATGTTTTAAAGTCTTTCCACACTCAGAGCAGGTGAAAAATCCTTTGACTCCAATTTTTCCAGCTTGTTTTTGTGTGAAATTCTCTTCAGTCTTTGAAACGACTGCATTTTCACCTTCATTTTTGAAATGGTGAGAATTTTGAAACAGATGTTGTTTATCTTCATTTTTATATTTCAGTTTTCCATCTTCATTTGTGAATTGATGGTGTTTGTCTTCATTCACTTCCATCAGGTCTAAAATCAACATATTAAATTCAATTAAAAAGGACAAATGAGCAACAGAAAAACAAAGATAATTATTTTAGCGACATCTAGCGGCCCTTTTGAAACAAACAGAGAAGCTATGGTGGCCGTCTGACTGACACAAGACAAAGATGTCGTCGTCTGAGACAGCAGAATAGGCAGTCAATCAATGGGGTTTCTAATTACTTCTCACAAAGAACGGTCTCTACTTCTAATAAACCACATGACTGCTGCTGCTACTACTACTACTTCTTTGTGCGTGTTCAACGTAGTGACGATGCAACACAAATGATTTAGAAGAACAACAACATAGTGACTAAACATGCTCTGTAGACTTTTTGTCCATTTAGGGCTGCTGTAGAAACATGTTGCATAATCGCGACTTAACATGTTAGGGGACCCGCGGTGTATGTAGATAGATATGGCTCATTCTAAGGTAATAAAACTATTTTTTTGTAAGATGTTTATACACCACTGAAAACATAGTTATGTATATTATATTGCATTTCTGTCAGTAGATCCTCCCAAATTGTAAACATTGCACCTTTAATTTAGCACAAATCTACTTTACTACAGACGTATTTAGTTTTAGATGTATTGTTATTTATCAGTTTTCATATTAATGTTCCTCATCAGTCATTAAAGAGAATGAAGGAAAACACCAACCTATTTGTTTCTCAGTGTCTTCATCTTTTATTCTGCAGGGTTCTTCCTCAAACTCCATCTTTACAATAGTATGTCAGTAGTTTCTCCTGGAGTAATTCCTCCTGCTTGCTTCCTTCTTCTCCTGTGGGGAAGATGGGAATATCACCATCATTTGATCTCTCATGAACGGCAGTGTGAGCGGCTTCACTGACTGAAAGTGTAAATTGTGGTCGCTGTTGCTCATTTAGCAGATGCTTATCACACTTACAATCACTCTCAATTATTCAGGTGCACATGTTTGCTCAAACAGTCGTTCAGAATCAATCAGTACACATCTTGCTGGACCTGTCTGCTGTTTTTGACACCATTAAACACCAAAACCTCCTGCCAACCCTCATGATAATAGGCATCTTAGGAATGGCACTTCAGTGATTCAAGTCTTACCTCTTTTTTTATGGTCATGGAGGGGTGAGGTGTCACATTTGGTTCAATTGCCTGATCCGAACCCGAGTTTGATTGCTCTCCCCCCACCCCACCCCTGCTGGACTGTGTTCAAAATATAATATTTGGTTTTGAACCACAGTGCGTTTAAATCATCAAAGCAGCACCTTTTTCACCCTTTGCTAGGTAACAACGGTGCAGGAGAAGGTGACAAAATGCAAAGTGTTTGTTTCTAAAGCTTCAGAACATAATGGCACTTGAATCTATCCACCGCGAATGTACTGCAAATGCTCTAAAGAACGTGGGAGTTCAGCAGAAATTAGATATACATTCATTCCTTGCAGTGCATCGGTCATGCTTGTCAGGAATGTGAGTCAAACACACACACATATTTATCAAAACATATGTCAGTACTATCGGTTCACTTCCGCGATTTTAGTATGATTGCACTCATATCAGCAGTGAACCGTACCGGTTCACGTCATCCAAACGAACCAAACTCTTACGTTAATTGACCCTGGGTGTGCACCAATAGTGCTAGTGTGAAAGCACCCTAGGTTGCAACATCTAGCTACTGGGGTGCCTCTGGGCTCAGTGCTTGGACCACTTTTCTTCTCCATCTACATCCCAGGTGAAAAAAAAGTAAATTTCTATAATGTACTAAAAGTGCTTTATTTTCATGCACCAATTTTGTACTTAAAATACTAAGAATTCTTTAGTTCTTCTTAAGATAATCTTAAGAACATCTAAATGTGCTCAACTGTGCTATTTTGAGACATCATGAAATATGAACTAAAATATGCTTTTAATATACTACCTCTATATTTAAAAAATGTATTTAGATACCACTTATAGTACATTTGATCCCATAGTGTACTACAAGTGGTAACTAAATATATTTTTAAAATACAGAGATAGTATATTAAAAGCACATTTTAGTTCATATTTCATGGTGTCTCAAAATAGCACAGTTGAGTACACTTAGATGTTCTTAAGATTATCTTAAGTACTAAATAAGATTTTTTAGTATATTAAGTACAAAATTAGTACATGAAAAAAGAGCACTTCAAGTACATTATAGAAGTGTACTTTTTTTCACCTGGGCTGTCATGCTTGTGGTCTCAGCCAGCCCAACACTTCATCACAACCTCTATATTCAGATAGGTTTGTCAACCATAACTCCATCCAGGACAGCCAGGAACCTTGGATTTATGATCGATAAGCAGTTAAACTTTATAGACCACATTGATAGAACTGCTTGGACCTGCAGATTTGCCTTGTACAACAGGCTCTTCCTATTGGAGGAACACAACTCCTTGTCCAAGCACTTATATATTGCTTAACCTGATATTGCTGAGTTCAACATGTTCCTGGGTCAACATTTTTGTTGATCCTGGAACAACATTCAAATCAACCAATCAGATTTCAGGGAAAAGTTTACAGATTATGTCAAGTTTAGGCTTAAAATCATGAATTGGTGCTTCTACATCAGTGTTATTCATCTATCATTTCCCTCTGATTTTTGGGATAACTTTTGGGTAGGGTTAGGTTTAGGGTAGGAATAGGGTTAAGATTAAATTTTCAGACTAGAATGTTGTTTCAGGATCAACAAAATATGTTGACCCAGGAACGCATCTAACTCAGCAATAATCAGGACATGCCTTACATATTGTTGGTGCCCTAATGCTAAAAGATGAGCTTGAACTGTTCTCCTGGCTTTACACTTGAGTTATGATTAGTCAATTGCTGTTATTTATAGCTTGTAGAGAATTTTAATATTTAATTTGCATGATAAGTTTTACATAATAGCTTCTCAACACTGTTAATGGGGATGGGAAGGGGGGTTGTGGTTTTACACAGGGGATGTTTTTTGTCATTTTATCAACAAGGGTGCCAAATTTTAGCCCTGCTTAGATATTATTCATAGTTAAAGACTCTGTTTACCAGGTTTCATTTGTTCATTGCATAAAATGAAAAACAACTCATAATCTTTACAGAAGAAACACAGTCAGTACTTACGTTTCACAAGCGTAAAGTACATCAGTCAATTAATTTCTGAGTGATTCACTAAATGAACCGACTCGGTAGTCTTTTGGATTAAGATTTCCCCGAGTAAATGATAAAATAAATGTACTCACAGAATGAAATACGGCAGAATTAGAGCAAAATGAACTGTTGTGTTCCACTTCACATGTTTAAACGCCCGTCCAATCCCTCGCTCACTTCTCTTCTTCTCATAGACTTGGATGTGTGTCATTGCTTCGGTTGCACGAGCGCCCTGCACTGGCGAAACCCCAATGATGGGAATTCTTTAAATTAATTTAACAGGCAATGCGTCGCGGTATAAAGAGAAAATGAAAGTTGCTCATCCAAAGAGATATCAAGATATAACCGACCTTGAAAAGTTTGGAGGAAGCAATATAATTAAATTCTGGAATAAAATAGATCTTTATCTGTGTGATTTCTCACGTGCACATAATTCCTTTCTGAAAATTTTTTACACATTTTTGCATTAAATTCTTTTTAGTCTGTGAAATTCCATATTCATTTGAGAAATGCTTGAGGTTTTTGAAACGGATGCTGCTTGTATTCATTTGCTTCAATTGGGTCTCAAAACATTAAATTCCCACAATTTAAAACCCCCGAAAAAAGCCGACTGTTAGCCTACTGTACAGTACTGTTATTTTTATGGTATTTTAGTAATGGATTAATCATGGGTGTGAATGTGAACTTGCTCAATTCAAATCACATTTATTTGCATAGCACTTTTCACAATACATACTGTTTCAAAGCAGCTTTACAGAAAATGCATGTTTCTACATTACAATTTAGAGTGATCTGTTATCAGAGATGATTGTGTCCAAGTTATGCATTTATGTACATATACAAATCACACAGTTAGCTAACAATGTATTCATTTAAACAATGTATTAATTTAAGGCAGAAACTATGAGCTCATGAATGCATGTTGTTAAATTATTAGGATACATAGAAAAATTTAGCATTGGTGCATGCTGATTCAAAGTTTGTGTCAGGAACTGGCACCATCTCTTCACAGGTGTTAGTGCATCTGAAGCCTTCCTAAGAAGCTGGATCCAAACTGGAGCTGACATACTCTCTAGTTACTTCGGGCTTCCCGAGATAAAAGATACAATGGAAAATACTTCGCTTTGGGCATAGACACTATTACGATGCAACAATTAGAAGAGCAGTAAATAATTGCTCCCCTTTAATATATATATTAATTAATGATTATAATACAAATGACAGTAAAAAAAGATTAATATCTGGTATATATACACTTGTATCCAAGATATTAAAGGTCACTCAACTAATTATATTAATGAAAAGTGGGAAAAGGAATTGCAGATTTTTATCCCAGAAGAAGAATGGCTAAATTTGTGGCATTCACAGTGTGTGACTAGTCATTCTAGGGCTTTAAGAGAATTTTGTTGGAAAAAATTCTCGCCCAAAGTAAAAGCTAAACAAAAAGGAGTAGCAAATCTATAAGCTCCTGCTGGAGGCAGTGCGGTACACAAGTGGTTGATCATGTACATATTTCTGCTCGCTTTTAAATCTTTGCATGGCTTGGCTCCCCCTTATCTCTGTAATATGCTCGTCTCCTACACTCCGACTCCCTCACTACGTTCCTCCGACTCTGGCCTTCTCGTTGTCCCTTGGCATCGATTCTCTTCAATGGGGGGCAGACATTCAGTGTTATGGCACCCAAACTCTGGAATTCTCTCCCCCACTCACTCTGTTGTGTTAATAATATATCTGAATTTAAATCAATACTCAAAACTCACTTGTTTTCTAAATGTTATACCTTTGATGAATTGATTGTTCTGCATAATTACTAATAGTTCTCTGAATGTTATGTTATGTCTCTTAAGTCCTGTTTTGTATTTTATTGTACTTGACTCTATTCTTCTGTATGCTTCCCTGTCCATTATTGTTTTTCATCATTGTCTACTTGTATTATCTTTTCCTTGATAAATGTACATTGTAAAGCTTCCTTGAGCCCTGGAAAGGCGCTATATAAATAAAACTTATTATTATTATTATATTTTCTGGGCCTGTCCAGTTTTGAAACTGTATTGGCCAGAAATACACTCAAGTATAGAGGAAATCTTAGAGATTGAGAGTGGGGAAACAGGTTATATTCCATTTCTTGGTAATATAATTAATAATAGGAATGAATATTTACTGAAGATACTAGTAGCAGCATCAAAAAAACAAACAAACAAAAAAACAAAAACGATTACTTATAGCTCCAACATCTTCACCCAACGAGAACCCACTGGGAACAAATTGTCACAGAAATTCATAAAACTGAAAGACTGACATTTAAGTTGAGATTACAAGAAGAGACCTTTGAAAAACACTGGGGAAAATGGACTAAACATATATAAAAACAGAGAGAAAGGAGATAACTGTATAATACGAATACTTAAGTTTACTTAAGGAATAATAAGTTTTATAAAAAATAAAGTAAAAAAAAAAAAAACTTTGGGCAATGGGCAACTTTGGGCTTATTTAGATAACTTTGGGCAATGCTTTTTCTCGTGAGTCCGTAGATGAGATGATCGGGTGAATCTATTCCCACATGAAGAGCACTGGTACGGCTTCTCTCCAGTATGAACTCTCTCATGATCTTTCATGTCTCCTGACCGAGCGAAACTCTTTCCACAGTGTGAGCACTTGTACGGTTTCTCTCCAGTATGACTTCTCTGGTGTAATTGTAGATGTGTGTTTGTATTAAAGCTCTTCCCACAGTCAGAGCACACATAAGGTCTCACACCAGTATGAATACGCTCATGCACTTTTAAATACTTAAGTAGTGAAAAACTCTTTCCACAAAAAGAACAAAAGTGAGGCTTGACACCAGCATGAATTGTAAGGTGTCTTCTTAAGCATGATGCAACAACAAATGTTTTATCACACTGATCACAGCTGAATGATCTCACTCCAGAGTGAGAGCGCAGATGATTGTTGAGAACTCTTTTTGAGTGAAACCTTTTCCACACTGAGTGCATGTGAACAGTTTTTCTCCAGTGTGAATTCTCATGTGTCTGTTAAAGTGTGATATCTGTGTGAACTTTTTCCACACTCAGAGCAGGTTAAAGATCTTTTGACTCTAGATTTTCCAGCTTGTTTTTGTGTGAAATTCTCTTCAGTCTTTAAAACAACTGCATTTCCATCTTCATTTTTTAAATGAGGTTTTTGAAAAAGATGTTGTTTCCCATCTTCATTTGTTAAATGATGAGGTTTGTCTTCATTCACTTCCATCAGGTCTAAAATCAACATATTAAATTCAATTTAAAAAAAGATAAATCAGCAACAAAGAAATGAAAGTTCATTTTTAATTTTGCAAAAATCTAGTTTACTGCTGAGTCTACTATAGTTTTAGATGTATTGTTGTATATCAGTTTTCATCAAGTCTTTAAAGAGAATGAAGGAAAACACAAACCTATTTGTTCCTCTGTATCTTCATCTTTTATTCTGCAGGGTTCTTCCTTAAAATCCATCTTTACAATAGTATGTCAGGAGTTTCTCCTGGAGTAATTCCTCCTGCTTGTTTATTCTCCTGTGGGAAGATGGGAATATCCCCCAGCATTTAATATCTCACGAAGAACTCTCATTATTAAGAATCAATTCAACTCCTCTAACTGATTTTTATGTTGGTCCTACTTTAGATATGATTTACATACATTAAAAACTCTGTTTACCAGGTTTCATTACATAAAAATTAAAACAACTCATAATCTTTACAAACTGTAATGTGAAAAACTAGTCAGAAACGAGTTTATGTTTCACGAACGTAATGTACAATATCAGTCGATTAATTTCGAATTTCTGAGTGATTCACTAAATAAACTGACTCGTTTAGTCGTTTGAATTTAGATTTCTCCTAATAAATGATAAAAAATAATAATCTTACAGTCTGAAAAACAGCAGATTCAGCGCAGAATGAACGGCTGTGTTTCACTTCACGTTTTTGTCCCCTTCCCTCGCTCACTTCTCTTCTTCTCCTAGACTCGGATGTGTGTCATTGTTTCGGTTACACGAGCGCCCTCTACTGGCAGAAACCAATCTCCGTTAAACTAATCTGCATAGCGTAGATACAAGACAACCACGATCTGTTATCTACGCTAAGATTTTACAAACACTATTTATCTCACCAAGTAGGTTTGATTTAGGATAAAGATTAAAACTTCAAATATCTGCTAAGGAGTTTGCAATTGTAAACCACCCGGACCATCAACCAACCAACCTGCAACTGTTACTGATGTTGTAAATCTTGACTTTATTTTTTAATTTAGACTGTACAAGTATTATTTAAAAAAATGTGAGTTTTTATTGACCCCCTGTAATGAAAATTAAGTTTTTAATGTTGTTTATATGTCTATGTGGTGTTTTAATATGCTTTCAGACACGAGCAAATTCACAAGACCATTGCTGAGTATTTTCTCCTTAAAAGTTCAGTGAACCAAAGACAGTCTTAAAAACATGATTTTAAATCGCTGGTGTTTCTGACATCACAAACTACCTTGTAACCAATCACGTTGAAGGGCGGATACGGCTTTAGCTTATCATTAATGCTAACAAAGCAGGAGAGTCTCAAGAGAAGCCATATTGGTACATTTTTCTGTTGATATGAAAAATCGTGTACTTTTAGTAATACAGTGGAATAAATTAAATGTATGATGTTTATTATGATGTTATGATGAATATGCCTTTCTCCACTGATGTTCTGTTATGTTCAAAGCTTTTCTAAGGATGCTAATTTTTAGAAGGCAGACTGAGATGGCAAGTTTGTGTGAATAAAGGCAAAACGCACAAGATATGGCACCTACAATGACTTTAGATGGCAATATCACTTCTTTATAGAAGAAACAAACTGCTGCAGAAAAACTTAGGTGCCATGCAAAATATATAATGTGTATTTGCATTACTCATCACAAATGTATTGGAGTAAAAAGTACATTTACTTCAAGTAGAGAGTAAAGTTGCTACTATCTTTGATAATCGGTACAACTACAAAGTAATTAGTTACTGTACTTAAGTACAGTAACTAATTACATTTACTGAAATACTTTACATGTGTAGGAACCCTGAGAATATCAAACTATTTAAATGTAAGTGATGGATCTGAACATGAAAGTTTGCTCAATTAGACACATTCAGGCAATTCTTTTTCTTATGAGTCCGTAGATGAGATATTTGCATGAAACTCTTCCCACATGAAGAGCACTGATACGGCTTCTCTCCAGTATGAACTCTCTCATGAGCTTTCATGTCTTCTGACCGAGAGAAACTCCTTCCACAGTGTGAGCACTTGTAAGGTTTCTCTCCAGTATGAACTCTCTGATGTCTTTTTAAGTAGCTGGATGTAGTGAAGCTCTTCCCACAGTCAGAGCACACATGAGGTCTCACACCAGTATGAATACGCTGGTGCACTTTTAAATGTTCCAGTAGTGTAAAACTCATTCCACAAAAAGAACAAATGTGAGGCTTTACACCAGAATGAATTTTAAGGTGTTTTCTTAAGCCTGATGCCAAAACAAATGTTTTATCACACTGATCACAGCTGAATGATCTCACTCCAGAGTGAGAGCGCAGGTGATCATTGAGAAAGCTTTTCTGAGTGAAACCCTTTCCACACTGAGTGCATGTGAACGGTTTTTCTCCAGTGTGAATTCTCATGTGAACAATTAGGTTTTCTTTCTGAATGAAACTCTTTCCACACTGAGTGCATGTGAATGGTTTTTCTCCAGTGTGAATTCTCATGTGCACATTTAAGTGTCCTCTACGTATGAAACACTTCCCACACTCAGAGCAGGTGAAAGATCTTTTGACTCCAGATTTTCCAGCTTGTTTTTGTGAGAAATTCTCTTCAGTCTTTGAAACAACTGCATTCCCATCTTCATTTTTGAAATTATGAGATTTTTGAAACAGATGTTGTTTGTCTTCATTTTTATATGTCAGTAGTTTTCGATCTTCATTTGTGAAATGATTGTGTTTGTCTTCATTCACTTCCATCAGGTCTAAAATCAACATAGTAATTTCAATTAAAAAAAGACAAATGAGCAATCGAGAAAATAAAGTTCATTCTTAATTTAGCACAAATCTAGTTTACTACTGAGTCTATTAGTGTCTAGTTTCAGATATATTGTTATATGTAATTTTACATCTTAACTTTCCTCATCAGTCATTAAAGAGAATGAAGGAAAACACCAACCTATTTGTTCCTCTGTATCTTCATCTTTTATTCTGCAGGGTTCTTCCTTAAACTCCATCTTTAGAAGTCAGTAGTTTCTCCTGGAGTAATTCCTCCTGCTTGCTTCTTCTCCTGTGGAAAGATGTGAATATTCCCCAACATTTAAACTCTCATGAATGGCTGTGGGAGCGGCTTCACTGACTGAAAGTGTAAATTGTGGTCACTGTTGCTCATTTAGCAGATGATCATCACACTTACAATCGCTCTCAATTATTCACAGTTTAAGATGGTAGGCAAGGATAGTTTTCAGTTTGAAATTTTCTAATGGTTCAAGTTATTAGATAAATTAGCTTGAACACTGGTCACCTAATCAGGTCACACTAGGTTCAAACAGACTGTAGTGATTCATGAAATCTTTCACGGTACAGTTTTGGTCAGTTAATTCTTCACTGAGTCCTTAAAGGGATAGTTCACCCAAAAATGTAAATTATCCCACATATCACAAATCACGAATAACATGTGAAAATATTTACATATCAGCGACATCAAAGAGAGGAACCATAGCCAAAAGAAATTAATTTCAAACGATTTCAGTAATCACTACGTCTAGATTGTTTTTTGTTCACTAGGGTACAATAAGGCTAAAGGCACACCTTAAGATAAATGTTGATTTTCACTACGCCCATGATGTATGATTGCAGAAAAAAAAAATCTGTATTGAACATTTATAGAGCAACAGATTTTGTGTGAAAATAAATCATAAAAGTGGTTTATTTTATTTAAAAATCTACGTATGAGGTGGATTTAGCTAAAGTTATTGTATTTACTTCAAATGTTAGTAATGTTTTTCTTTACTTTTACTAGGTCAATACTTGTTCAAAATCACTTTAGCAAAGTTTGTAGTATTTTCTGTTTATTTTGATAAATAAAATAATTCATTTTTGCTCAATAAATACTCTCATTAAAATAATGCTAATATGAAAATATATTTTAAAACTACAAAACAAAATTATTTTAAAAAGTAAATATTCTGAAAGCGCTGAAGGAGATCTCATTATAATTTAATATAGATTTACAATAGTAACAATAAATTATGTTTTATTATACATTTTGATTAATATAATTTCTAAATATGATAATTTCATTATAAATATGTCGATTATCTCTAAGGTGGACACCTAACTTAATATATGATATTTACCATCTGAATCTAATCATGTCAACCAATGGGAAAGCAAGACAACAGCAGTGGCGCTTTTTACCCCAAATATATTTACATATTCTTCCGTTATTGAAAAACTGTTCATTTAAATACATTGAACAAAAATAAAAATCGTTAAAAGACCATTGTCTAATATGTTCAATAATTTCAGCGATTCTCATTTGATACATAAATCTACAACATTTTAAAAAAAAACATAAATTAGCACAGAACCAACTTTGAGCTGCTGCCCGTGATCTTTTTCAAAGATCAGACAAATTTTCAAATTGCATCTTGAAAAGCAGATGTATAGAAAAGTGCTGCTCCAAGTTTTTTTTTTTTTTTTTTTTTTTTTCATCTAGTGGTTTAAAGGAAAACAAAATCAAAGGTGCCTTTAAGCCCCGTTGTATGAACAGATTCTTAAGAGCCATTTGTTCAGGAACCAAACGCTGGTCGAGCTCACTGTGTAAATTGTCAGATTAAATTTCTCTTAATAACAATTAAATGCACTCACGGTCTGAAACAGCACAGTGCAGTAAGATGACTTCAACAAACGTATGTTGTTGAAATGAAAACAAAATGCCGCCATCCCTGCTGAAAAAAACAGCAAGCTGGTTAGGTATGTTTGAAGCATGGAAGCTGGTTTGAGTTGGTTTATGCTGGTCCTTAGCTGGTCATGAGGATAAATCCACAATAAAACCAGTTATTTATATGTTTTGAACACTTTTATCTGATAATTCTAGCACTGCTCAAAACGTGCAATTACCCACAGCATGTCTCTTTATCTCTGCTGTGGGCGGTCCCTATTTCACACGCTAAATAACATCACGCACAAGACAGATGGCGCTGTCCCCATTTCTGCATTAATTTAACTTTTTTTTGCGCTCCATTACAATGGCATGTTCGTCGAAAACATTTAACATCCTTGAATCTATTGTAAAGAACCTTTAAATGTATTATTATATTATTATTATTTCTTACACTGACAAAATGTAATACTGTATTGATTCAATTATTTTAACCTCTTGTGATGTCTGTATGCCCCTATCTTATTTTATTGTATTTTTTGTCTTCTTCACACTGTTAATATGTAACCTTAATTTACACAAAAAAAAAATGGCATGTTCAGAAGAACAATGTTATGGAAATTGTTACTTTTTGGCTTTCTCAATATATACAAACCCTTTGATTAGTTGACTGAAGAAAATTGGTTCATAAATAAAGTCAATCAATAAGTAGCCTATAAGATTTTGTTATTTTTTCTTTTTGTATTGAAAATTATATGCAAGATGGGGGCAAGAACCAGTCAGGGGGGACCAGGAAAACAGAAATAAATACTGGCTCTACAAAAGTATTTTATGGTACTAAATATTTACCTATAAATTATGCACCCATTTCTTATCTGTAATACCATGGTGTAACCACTCGATGACTGTTTAGCCCTATATATAAATATAGAGCAAACAGAGAAACAAAACCCATAACACAGGAACAGAACATACATGCACTTAGATCACACCTGAACAGAACATGAAACAAATCAGACTTGCTGCAATATAAACATACCTGTGTATTCCCTAGTTGCTTGGATTCAGACACAATTAGTCTAGGTTCTTGCATTTGGATATGTATATTTAGACATTTTTAAACTGTACTTTTTTCTCAGATCACAATCACTGCATTATTTAAAGAAAAAATAATAGAAATGCTCAGAAATGTGACATTAACATATATTTTTTATCAATATTTTTCTAAATGTGTAAACCTTTGGACTTAAAAGCCTTAATGGACTTGTTTTGTGTAACATTTTTTATTGTAAAACATTGGTTAAATATAGATGCTGGAATCTTAAGTCTTTAAGTCATTTTTTTTATCTCACTCCAGAGTGAGAGCGCAGATGATTTCTGAGAACACTTTTGTACCTGAAACTCTTTCCACACTGAGTGCATGTGAACGGTTTTTCTCCAGTGTGAATTCTGTATGTCGCTTGTCTCTGTACTGTACTGTAAAGACACTTGTGGGCGTTCCTAGTACTGTCACTCTAATGTTATTGGTAGACTGCACACATGGCCATATCTTTAGGAAATGCAATCACAAGTGATCTATAAAACTAAGATATCATTCTAATTTGACCAGAAATTAGACTGAAAAGAATTAAAATTAGTGCTGTTGGAGAGTGTTGTGATAAACTACAGCAGTGCTCGCTGCATTAAATCATTAACCAGAACGATTGATCAATCAACGAATTAAACTCACTCATACTGTTCAAAATTACTAAAACCTCATTTGAAGTTGACAAATAATAAATTTTCATCTCTAATAATCAAAATAATGCAGGGGAAACTGTAAAATGAACTGCAGCAGTGCTAAACTGTTCACTCCATCATGTAATTAACAACACAAACTATCAATGTCTGAATCAAACTTACTAAGACTGCTTATACAGTTTCTTTTCCATGCATCATTTTATTACATCCATAAGTGGTTTTAGTCATTAACATTTCAAACGTTTACCATTTTCAAACAATCAAACTTTACTACTAATTTTTAGCAAATTATCCAGCTTTTGCTAATATGAATGTCAAATGTTTTACTTGTAAGTGAATTATTTGCAACTGATGGATCTGAACATTAACTTTGCTCAATAGACACCTTTATGCAATGTTTTTTCTTATGAGTATATAGATTAGATAATTGGGTGAAACTCTTCCCACATGAAGAGCACTGGTGCGGCTTCTCTCCAGTATGAACTCTCTCATGATCTCTCAGGTTTCCTGTCCGAGCAAAACTCATTCCACAGTGTGAGCACTTGTACGGTCTCTCTCCAGTATGAATTCTCTCATGATCTTTCAAGCATTTTGAGTAAGAGAAACTCTTTTCACAGTGTGAGCACTTATATGGTTTCTCTCCAGTATGAATTCTCTGGTGCGATTTTAAGGCACTGGATGTATGGTAGCTCTTCCCACAGTCAGAGCACACATGAAGTCTCACACCAGTATGAATATTCTCATGCTGCTTTAAATTGTGCAGTTCTAAAAAACTCTTTCCGCATAAAGAACAAAAGTGAGGCTTCAAACCAGTATGAATTTTAAGGTGTGCTCTTAAGTTTGATGCCAAAACAAATGTTTTATCACACTGATCACAGCTGAATGATCTCACTCCAGAGTGAGAGCGCAAATGATTTTTGAGAACGCTTTTGTACCTGAAACTCTTTCCACACTGAGTGCAGGTGAATGGTTTTTCTCCGGTGTGAATTCTCATGTGATCATTTAGGTGTCTTTGATGTAGGAAACTCTTTCCACACTGAGAGCATATGAACGGTTTTTCTCCAGTGTGAATTTTCATGTGATCATTTAGGTGTCTTTGATGTAGAAAACTCTTTCCACACTGAGTGCATGTGAAAAGTCTTTCTCCAGTGTGAACTCTCATGTGTCTATTAAGGTTTGATTTCTGTGTGAAACTCTTTCCACACTCAGAGCAGGTGAAAGATCCTTCGACTCCAGATTTTCCAGCTTGTTTTTGTGTGAAATTCTTTTCAATCTTTGAACAGACTGCATTTCCATCTTCAGTTTTGAAATGAGGTTTTTGAAACAGATGTTGTTTGTCTTCATTTTTATATGTCAGTTTTCCATCTTCATTTGTAAAATGGTGTTTGTCTTCATTCACTTCAATCAGGTCTAAAATCAACATTAAATTCCCAAAATTAAAGAAGGAAAAATGAGAAATAAAGTTCATACTTAATCTAGCACACATCTAGCTTACTACTGAGTCTACTAGTATCTAGTTTTAGATGCATTGTTATATCCTCCTGAGAACCAGAGCATTTTTTGTGTTTGTGAATTTAGGTCATTACATTGTTGGGAGCATAAAAATTGAGAAAAATATATTTTATTCATATTTCATGCTATGTCCTCTGTAGAGGACACCAGGAATCAATTAAGAAAATAAAATGGCATGATAAGACATGTACAGGCAAAAACAATGTTTCTTTTTTCATTTACCAATCAATTTTTAGGTTTCATGCCATTTTTAACCAAACTTTGAATAAAGATGATTCTAAAATATGTTATGAAAGATCTGTTTTACTTTATGTTTGTGTAAAATTGCCATAAATGGGTAGTGAATTTATTTAATTTGCATATTAATGTGTTCTTGTGGCAACGTGTAATGAAAAAAGTAATAATGGGAGTAAAAACTTGGCAACACTTTCATAAGAATATCTCATATTTCATATATTGATATATAATTTTGTTTCCCTATTAACTTGTGTCTCCCCAAAATGCCTGATAAAATGTTTTAAGTCCTGGTGTCTGCTACAGAGGACATGTATGAAATCAATGCCCTGTTTAGTAACAGAAAGTCATATTTTGATCCCCATAATGTTTTCTTGAGATGCTTATTTATGACAAATTTGAAAATTACTCAGATTTAAATGATAATTACAAAATATTATCATATTTCCATAAGAAATCTAAATTTGATCCTTCAGTCAATGAAATGTCATTTGATATCTCTGAAAAGCCCTGAATGTGCTCTTTACAAGACATCCAGACTTAAAACTGTGAGATGTATGTTCTCAGAGGAATTCAATAAAATATAATGTCCTCTACAGAGGGAAAAAAGTCTATGACTGGGTCTCAGGAGGATATGTCAGTTTTCATCTTAATGTTTCTCATCAGTCATTAAAGAGAATGAAGGAAAACACCAACCTATTAGTTCCTCTGTATCTTCATCCTTTATTCTGCAGGGTTCTTCCTTAACTCCATCTTTACAATAGTATGTCAGTAGTTTCTCCTGCAGTAATTCCTCCTGATTGCCTTTATTTCTCCTGTGGGAAGATGGGAATATTCCCCAGCATTTAAACTCTCACTGTTTAGTAACAAGTCTACTCATCTTGCTGATGTTTATGTTGCTCTTGCTTTGGATCTGATAAAACTATTTACCAGGTTTCACTACATAAAATAAAAACACAACTCGTAATCTTCACAAATTGTAAAAAAAAAACAGTAACGAGTTTACGTTTCACGGCCGTAATGTACAACATCAGTCAGTTCATTTTCTGAGTGATTCACTAAATGAACTGACTCGTTTAGTCGTTTGGATTTAGATTTCTCCAAATAAATATTAAAATAAATGTAACGTTACTCACAGTCTAAAACGGCAGATTTAGAGCAGAATGAACGGCTGTGTTCCACTTGACATGTTTATGTTCCCTTCCCTCGCTCACTTCTCTTCTTCTCCTAGACTCGGATGAGTGTCATTGCTTCGGTTGCACGAGCGCCTTCTACTGGCAGAACTCCAGTGATGGGATTTATTTTTTAATTTAGATAACGATGTGTCACGGTAAAGTGAAAATGAAAGTTGTAAAGTGTAATTATCAATTATAGAGGGGCAAATTAAAAACAAAACGAAAGAACTAAATGTTAACCTATACTATACAGTAGGTTACTGTTATTTCTTTATAGTATTTTAGCCATTATCTTCTCAAAAATGATGTTATTATCAGAAATATTTACAGTACTGTTGAACTATCAATTCTTCACTTCAGTTCAGAGAGAAGCTGAAAGAATATTGATGAGGTTGTAATTTCATTAGACATTTTCATTTAATTAACATTTTTATTAAACGTGGACCTTAAAGGCTTATTTCTACTACTGTACGCTTATTTTGTAAATTTAAGTATTTAAATAAAATTTTAGCCAAGCACAAACTGGGCACTTCATGCAGTTAAACTGGTCACATTTACCAAATCAGGTGATTATGTTCGCCCATTTATGCAAATGTATAGTGACAAAATAATAATGAGTTTAATGGCTGTCACCATCAGTTTAGTGTAGTGATGTATTTGTGAAGACACTGATGACACCATAAAAAAGCTTCAGCTTTTGGTTTTATTTTTAATCAAACAATATATACAAAACAAATTTAAGCAAGTAGTGTTAAATCCTATCTAAATTAATTCTAATTTTAACTAACAAAATTCACATCAATGTTCTTGGATTCGCTGGACTGATGGATAAAAAACGTTTTTGTTCTTTATACACTCTGATCTCCTTTGTTAGTCTGTTTCTGGTTATACAAGATTTTATCCCCACTTCTGCAAGCATCCTCTTTGTGTGACGACGCTGCTTGAGTTTCCCAGTAAACCATGGTTATCATTAGTGAATGATAAGGATGTCTGGTAGGAATGCATATATCCTCACAGAAACTGATGTATGATGTTACAGTCTCTGTAAGCTCAACCAGATCGGTGGCAGCAGCTTCAAAAACACTCCAGTCAGTGCAGTCGGAGCAGGCTTGTAAATCCCGCTCTGCTTCATTAGGTCATCTTTTTGCAGCCCATATTTCTGCCTGTTGTAAGATGAAGACAGCGATCAAAGAGCCACAAAGATGCACGTGGGACAGAGTCAGGCCATATCTTTAGGAAATGCAATCACAAGAATTAGACTTAAAAGAATTAAAAGTAGCATTCTGCTGTTGGAGAGTGTTGTGATAAACTACAGCAGTGCTCACTGCATTAAATCATTAACCAGATTAACGATCAATCAATCAACGAATTAAACTCACTCATACTGTTCAAAATTACTAAAACCTCATTTGAAGTTGACAAATAATCAATTTTCATCTCTAATAATCAAAATAATGCAGGGGAAACTGTAAAATGAACTGCAGCAGTGCTAAACTGTTCACTCCATCATGTAATTAACAACACAAACTATCAATGTCTGAATCAAACTCACTACTAAGACTGCCGACAGTTTCTTTTCCATGCATCATTTTATTACATCCATAAGTGGTTTTAGTCATGTACGTTTCAAACGTTTACCGTATTCAAACAATCAAACTTTACTAATAATTTTTAGCCAATTATCAAGCTTTTGCTTAATAATTGTGTCAAATGTTTTACTTGTAAGTTAATTATTTACGACTGATGGATCTGAACATTAACTTTGCTCAATAGACACCTTTATGCAATGTTTTTTCTTATGAGTCTGAAGATTAGATAATTGGCTAAAACTCTTCCCACATGAAGAGCACTGGTGCGGCTTCTCTCCAGTATGAACTCTCTCATGATCTTTCAGGTTTCCTGTCCAAGCAAAACTCATTCCACAGTGTGAGCACTTGTACGGTCTCTCTCCAGTATGAACTCTCTCGTGAACTTTCAAGCATTTTGAGAGAGAGAAACTCTTTTCACAGTGTGAGCACTTGTACGGTCTCTCTCCAGTATGAATTCTCTCATGATCTTTCAAACATTTTGAGAGAGAGAAACCCTTTTCACAGTGTGAGCACTTATATGGTTTCTCTCCAGTATGAATTCTCTGGTGCGATTTTAAGGCACTGGATGTATGGTAGCTCTTCCCACAGTCAGAGCACACATGAGGTCTCACACCAGTATGAATATTCTCATGCTTTTTTAAATTGTGCAGTTCTGTAAAACCCTTCCCACATAAAGAACAAAAGTGAAGCTTCAAACCAGTATGAATTTTAAGGTGTGTTCTTAATTTTGATGCCAAAACAAATGTTTTATCACACTGATCACAGCTAAATGATCTCACTCCAGAGTGAGAGCTCAGATGATTTTTGAGAACGCTTTTGTACCTGAAACTCTTTCCACACTCAGAGCAGGTGAATGGTTTTTCTTCAGTGTGAATTCTCATGTGATCATTTAGGTGTCTTTTATGTAAGAAACTCTTTCCACACTGAAAGCATGTGAATGTTTTTTCTCCAGTATGAATTTTCATGTGGTCATTTAGGTGTCTTTTACGTAGGAAACTCTTTCCACACTGAGTGCATGTGAACGGTCTTTCTCCAGTGTGAACTCTCATGTGTATCTTCAGGTTTGATTTCTGTGTGAAACTCTTTCCACACTCAGAGCAGGTGAAAGATCCTTGGACTCCAGATTTTCCAGCTTGTTTTTGTGTGAAATTTTCTTCAGTCTTTGAACCGACTGCATTTCCATCTTCACTTTTGAAATGATGAGGATTTTGAAACAGATGTTTGTCTTCATTTTTATGTGTCAGTTTTCCATCTTCATTAGTGAAATGATGGTGTTTGACATCATTTACTTCCATTGGGTCTAAAATCAACATTAAATTCCCAAAATTAATGAAGGAGAAACAAAGAAATAAAGTTGATTCTTAATTTAGCACAAATCTAGCTTACTAGATAGTTTACAAGTATCTAGTTTTAGATGTATTATGTGTGAATTTAGTTTTTT
The DNA here is from genome assembly GCA_028476615.1 of Culter alburnus. Taxonomy (NCBI): domain Eukaryota; kingdom Metazoa; phylum Chordata; class Actinopteri; order Cypriniformes; family Xenocyprididae; genus Culter; species Culter alburnus. The sequence continues at coordinate 316,214 of JAOTNS010003631.1, forward strand.
TATGTCATTATATTGTTGGGAGCATAAAAATTGAGGGGAAAAAAAGATATTTTATTAATATTTCATGCTATTCCTCTGTAGAGGATACCAGTAATAAATGGCATGATGAGACATGTAGAGGCAAAAACAATGTTTATTTTTTCATTTACCAATCAATGTTTAGTTTTCAGGCCATTTCCAACCAAACTTTGAATAAAGATGATTCTAAAATACGTTATGAAAGATTTGATGTACCGTTTTACTTTATGTTTGTGTAAAATATAAATGGGTAGTCAATTTTTTAAATTTGCATATCAATGTGTTCTTGTGGCAACAAGTAATGAAAAAATTAATAATGGGAGTAAAAACTTGGCAACATTTTCATAAGAATATCTCATATTTCATAGGAATATTTATTATATAACTTCTTTCCCTACTGACTTCTGTCTCTCCGAAATGCCTGATAAAATGTTGTAAGTCCTTGTGTCTTCTACAGAGGACATGTATGAATCAATGCCCTGTTTAACAGAAATCGAAATGTGATCATTCAGTCAATGAGATATCAAATGTCATTTGATATCTCTGAAAGCCTCGAATGTGCTCTTTAGAGGACATCCAGACTTAAAACTGAGATATAGGCCTGGTTTCACAAACAGGGCTTAGCCTAAACCAGGATCAGGCCTTGGTTCAATTAGGGCATTTAAGTGGCTTTTATAAATGTTCACTAGAAAAAAACATTACTGGTGTGCATCTTAAGACAAAACAATGACACTGACATGTTTTAAGGTGCGTCAGTACAAGTTGCATTTAGTTAAAACAGCTTAAAGTTGCATTTTAGTCTAGGACAAGCTTAAGACTTGTCTGTGAAACCAGGGGATATGGTCTCAGAGAAATTCAATAAAATATAATGTCCTCTACATAGAAAAAAAGTCTATGCCTGGGTCTCAGGAGGATATATCGGTTTTCATCTTAATGTTCCTCATCAGTCATTAAAGAGAATGAAGGAAAACACCAACCTATTAGATCCTCTGTATCTTCATCTTTTATTCTGCAGGGTTCTTCCTTAAACTCCATCTTTACAATAGTATGTCAGTAGTTTCTCCTGTGGGAAGATGGGAATATTCCCCAGCATTTAAACTCTCATTGTTTAGTAACAAGTCTACTCATCTAGCTTATGTTTATGTTGCTCTTACTTTGGATCTGATTTTGAAACTGTGTTTACCAGGTTTCACTGCATAAAATGAAAACACAACTCGTAATCTTCACAAATTGTAATGTACAAAACAGTAACGAGTTTACGTTTCACGGCCGTAATGTACAACATCAGTCAGTTCATTTTTATTTATGAGTGATTCACTAAAATGAACTGATTTGTTTAGTCATTTGGATTTAGATTTCTCATAATAAATGATAAAATGAACGTACTCACAGTCACAGTCTAAAACAGCAGATTTAGAGCAGAATGAACGGCTGTTCCACTTCACATGTTTATGTTAATTTTCCTCGCTCACTTCTCTTCTCCTAGACTCGGGTGAGTGTCATTACTTCGGTTGCATGAGCGCCCTCTACTGGCGGAACTCCAATGATGGGAATTTTTAAAGAAAGGCAAATTAAAAACAAAACGAAAGAACTGAATGTTAGCCTATACTATACTGTAGGCTACTGTTATTTCTTTATAGTATTTTAGTCATTATCTTCTCAAAAGTGGTGCTATTATCAGAAATGAACTCTATATTTCCAGTACCGTTAAACTATCAATTCTTCACTTCAGTTCAGAGAGAAGCTGAAACAATATTGATAAGGTTTGTAATTTCATTAGACATTTTCATTTAACATGTTTATTAAACATAGACCTTAACTTTCATTACAAAGGCTTATTTGTAGTATTGTACGCTTATTTTGTAAATGTAAGTATTTCATTACAATTTTACACAAACTGGGCACTTAATGCAGATATAACTGGTCACATTTACCAAATCAGGTAATTATGTTTGCCTGTAGTGACAAAATAATAATGAGGTTGGCTGTCACCATCAGTTTAATGTAGCAATTGTATTTGTGAAGACATTGATGACACCATAAAAAAAGCTTGAACTTTTGGTTGTATTTTTCATCAAACAATATATACAAAACACGTTTTATATAAATACGTTTATTCTGCCTGATCTGCTGAACTGTCATAATTGTGTTTCACCACAGAATACACAAAGACATTGCACAATGTGCTCACTGATTCTTGAGATAAGAAACAAAATGACATATTTGTAGACAAAGGTCTCAGCTAATGAACCATGTAAGGGAACAGGTTTTTTCTGAAAATGTTTTTTTATTTTTTTTTTTTCTAAAAATGTACATTTATCCGCTTTGGAACTTAATTTGTGTCAACTCCGTCAGACACAATAAAAAGCATGATATTTTAATTTGATCAATCCAACAACAGTGTAAAGTCTTCAATTATGTAATAATGGTGTTCAGTAAAGGAGCTAACTGAAACAATAAATTCTCTAATAAAATTTATTGCATCAGGGTTATTGTGAACAATCCAGTTAATAAATTCCTTAATTCCTTTTTAATATTAACATAACCAATGTTCTTAAGTAAATCAGACATGATATCACGTAGTTCAAAATTGATGATCAGAACATGACTTTATTCACTTAGTCACCTTCGGGCAATGCTTTTTTATATGAGTCCATAGATTAGATAATTGGGTGAAACTCTTTCCACAGTGTGAGCACTTGTAGGGTTTCTCTCCAGTATGAATTCTCTGGTGTGATTTTAAGTCACTTGATGTAGTAAAGCTCTTCCCACAGTAAGAGCACACAAAAGGTCTCACACCAGTATGAATGCGCTGGTGAACTAGAAAAGTTTGCAGTAGTGAAAAACTCTTTCCACAAACAGAACACACGTGAGGCTTCACACCAGCATGAATTTTAAGGTGTGTTATTAAGCTTGATTCCACAACAAATGTTTTATCACACTGATCACAGTTGAATGATCTCACTCCAGAGTGACGGCGCAGATGATTGTCGAGAGTGCTTTTGTGAGTGAAACTCTTTCCACACTGAGTGCATGTGAACGGTTTTTCTCCAGTGTGAATTCTCATGTGTGTCTTAAGGTTTCCTTTCAGAATGAAACCCTTTCCACATTCAGAGCAGGTGAATGTTTTTTTCTCCTGTGTGAATTCTCATGTGTCTCTTAAAGTTTCCTTTCAGAATGAAACTCTTTCCACACTCAGAGCAAGTGAACTGTTTTTCTCCAGTGTGAATTCTCATGTGTGTCTTAAGGTCTCCTTTCAGAATGAAACCTTTTCCACATTCAGAGCAGGTGAATGTTTTTTCTCCAGTGTGAAGTTTCATGTGTCTCTTAAGGTTTGATTTTAGTGTGTAACTCTTTCCACACTCAGAGCAGGTGAAAGATACTTTGACTCCAGATTTTCCAGCTTGATTTTGTCTAAAATTCTTTTCAATCTGTGAAACAACTGTGTTTCCATCTTCATTTTCCATCTTTTTTTGTAACCGTTGCCATTTGTCTTCATTTACGTCCATTGAGTCTAGAAAAATTAGAAATGAAAAATAATTCAGGGAGCCTCAAATTTTTCAACTTAAATTTTCCTCATCAGTCATTAAAGGGAAAGAAGGAAAACGCATAAAACGGATTTATACATTCAATATTGAAGCACATTAAGTACAAATACAATGAATATGCAATAGCATAGTGCATATATTTAGCAAAATGATCCTTTCCAAGTTAATTTTTGTAGCTGACTAATGAGTTTTTGGACATTGAATGGCTTTTCTAAGGTAAAAAGTGATGGTAAATGTGACATTTTTACATTTTAGTGAGGGGAAATGGTTGCAGCACAACTTGCAAGACCAATTTAAAGCCTGCAGTGTGCAATGCTCTTTCAGTGAAACTGCAGCAAGCAGTAGGAAAAGGCTTTTAATCGCGACCACCGCTGACGTGCCTTCACACCAACACTCTCTGAAGAGCTTCCTTTTATACCCGCTTCGTAGGGGCATGGTTCGCGATGCAAATCTCGCATGCCAATGTCCATTGGCTCCTTTAGTTTACACTCGAAGGTGACTGGACTCTCAGGAGAGATCCTAATTTGTCAGTCGAGTTTGACACTCCCACTGGTTTAGAAGTGTTTTTATTCAGTAAAATTAACCGGCTCTTAATAGTCATTCATTTGCATTGGACACTGTTCGAGCTTAATGCATGTATAAGTTGTCAGATTTAGATTTCTCATAGTAAAAAAATTAATGCACTAACAGTCTGATAAAGTCTCTTCAACAGTCATTTTGTGAACCATGATGAACTCAACATCATGTGGTTGAAATGAAAACAAATGTCGCCATCTAGAGGGAAATTGACAAACTATTCTCCTAACTTCATATAGAAACTCATGCGAGTTGTTCTGAGGATCAAAACCACACAAAATCTGCTTAAAGTATGATAAAGGCAATAAAATAATAGTTAAAATTAATTTGAATTTTATCAAATAGTTTCTCAAAGATATATGAAAGATAAGCCTAAAGATAAAAGATAAGCTTAAGTGCTCTTAAAAGTCAGTTCATTTGACCTCTAGATGATATTCCCTTTTATAAGTCCTCTTGTAAGAACCACAGTTTGTTCAGTAACAATCTTATTAGGAAGATTTAATAAAATTGTTATTTTTTATGTTATTTTTCCCCCCCACAATTGTACCGAAAACATCCCAAAGTTAACCTTGACTTGAAAACTGATATCATTACACCCCTTAAATGTATTCATCAAACTGGGCAGTGGTATTAATACAAATATGACATCAGTCCAAATGATGAACAGTCCTTTAATACAGTGAATATAAGAGATCAGTGTCTGTGAGCAAAGAAAAAACAGGCAAACTGAACAAATGACACCGTCTTATACAGTAATCAACATTTGAATTGGATCAAAAAAGTTCAAAGTTGTCCTAAGAAGAAGGTTTTAGGACAACTTTTATGAAAGTTTTTGATCCACTTCAAATGTTGACTAGTGTAGTAAACCAATGAAAGCAGAGTATCTTTCAGTAAATCAGTGTAAAACACTGTACAGTGTGAAGATTGCAACTGCAAATGTAAAGTGTTATTTATTAGTACACCCTTGCTCGATATTGAGTACAATGTTTACCCTTGAAGAAAAACCACATGAATTTTGGGTTTCACCATGAGAATGTTCCAAAACCACATTTCACATATTTGAAATGTGATTTTAACATGATTGCATGTGTGAACTTGATGTGGTTTCCCTCCATTTCATGTAAACAAATTTATTCATTAAGTCACATTAGCTCTGCTCATTTTTATTTCTCTTAGTGTCCAAATGTACAGAGCATTTCTTTCAAAGAATCAAAACATCTCTTCATAAATCACATTTTACAGCAACAATAGTTTTACATGAACTATTACTGACCCTGCCAAAATGTTCTTTAACAAATTAACAATTTTTTAGCAAATTACACTCTTAAATCACTATGGAAACAAATTCCAGTTTTTTGAATGTGAATGTCAAATTATTTACTTGTATGTGTATTATTTGTGAGTAATGGATCTAAATATGAACATTTGCTCATTTAGACACCTTCGTGCATAGCTTTTTCTTATGATAATTTAAACTATTTAATTGGATGAAACACTGTCCACAGTGTGAGCACTTATACGGTTTCTCTCCAGTATGAATCCTCTGGTGTCTTTTTAGGTTGCTAGATGTAGTGAAGCTCTTCCCACAGTCAGAGCAAATATAAGGTCTCTCACCAGTATGAGTACTCTCATGCTCTTTTAAATGTTGCAGTCGTGAAATACTCTTTCCACAAAAAGAACAAACGTGAGGCTTCACAGCAGCATGAACTATAAGGTGTTGTCTCAAGTTTGATTCCACAACAAATGTTTTATCACACTGATCACAGCTGAATGACTTCACTCCTGAGTGACGGCGCAGATGCTCTTTGAGAACTTTTTTGCGAACAAAACTCTTTCCACACTGAGTGCATGTGAACGGTTTTTCACCAGTGTGAACTTTCATGTGCTCATTTAAGTGTCCATTATGTCTGTAGCTCTTTCCACATTGAGTGCATGTGAACTTTTTTTCTCCAATATGAATTCTCATATGCTTCTTAAGGTTTGATTTATGTTTTAAAGTCTTTCCACATTCAGAGCAGGTGAAAGATCCTTTGACTCCAGTTTTTCGAGTTTGTTTTTGTGTGAAATTCTTTTTCTTTGAAATGACTGCATTTCCATCTTCATTTGTGAAATTATGAGGTTTATGAGTCTGATGCTGTTTGTCTTCATTCACTTCCATCGGGTCTAAAATCAACATTAAATTCCCATGGTTCAATTGACGACGGACAAATAAGAAACAAATCAGGGAGCCCCAAATTAGCAAAATATAGTTTACTACCGAGTCTACTAGTATCTAGTTTTAGATGTATTGTTATATGTCAGTATTCATCTTAATGTTCCTCATCAATCGTTAAAGAGAATGAAGGAAAACACCAACCTATTAGTTCCTCTGTAACTTCTTCTTTTATTGTGCAGGGTTCTTCTTTAATCTCCATCTCCATCTTTACAATAGTATGTCAGTAGTTTCTCCTGCAGTAATTCCTCCTGCTTCCTTCTTCTCCTGTGGGAAGATGGGAATATTCCCCAGCATTTAAACTCTCATGAACGGCTGGTTTTATTTGTTAATTAAACACAACATATAACCCGCAAATTGTAATGTGAAAAAATAGAGAGTAAAGAGCTTACGTTTCATGAGCGTAATGAACAACATCAGTCGGTTCATTTAAATTAATTACTGAGTGATTCACTAAATGAACTGACTCATTTAGTGGTTTGCATTGAAATTTCTTCTAATACATAATAAAATTAATGTACTCACAGTCTGTAAAATAGCAGATTTAGAGCAGAATGAACGCACTTGACATATTTATGTTCTCTTCCCTCGCTCACTTCTCTTCTTCTCCTAGACTCGGATGTGTGTCATTACTTCAGTTACACAAGCGCCCTCTACTGGCGGAAACCAATCTCTGTTAAACTATCTTACAATTTAGATTACATACAAGCAACCAAGATAACAGCTCTTATCTTGGTTGAGATTATAAATATTATCTATATCCCCAAATATGTTTGATTTGGGATAAAGATTCAAACTTCAAAAATCATAAAGTTTCGCTTTTATCAATAGGCCTAATACTTGTACCACGTAATGTTAAAATGAAGTCGAGATTTATATTAAAATTAACTACATCAGTAACATGCAACCGTTGAAGGAGTATTCATCTATTTTCATTTAAACTTAAAAGTCGTGATTTTGTTCGTTGTTTCATATGTTCTGCTCTCTCTCTCTCTCAAAAAAAAAAAAAAAAAATCAATTCATGTATATTTTTTCTAAACTATTAGAGTGAATCATTTGCACCTGAATAATGAGAGTGATTGTAAGTGCGATGATCATCTGCTAAATGATCAACAGTGACCACAATTCACACCTTCAGTCAGTGAAGCCGCTCCCACAGTCGTTCACGAGAGATTAAATGCTGGGGAATATTCCCATCTTCCCACAGGAGAAGAAGAAGAAAGCAGGAGGAATTACTCCAGGAGAAACTACTGACATACTATTGTAAAGATGGAGATTAAAGAAGAACCCTGCAGAATAAAAGATGAAGATACAGAGGAACAAATAGGTTGGTGTTTTCCTTCATTCTCTTTAATGACTGATGAGGAACATTAAGAAGAAAACTGACGTATAACAATACTGAAAATAGATACTAGTATAGACTCAGTCGTAAACTAGATTTGTGCTAAATTAAGAATTAACTTTTTCTTTGTTTCTCATTTGTCCTTTTTAATTTAATATGTTGATTTTAGACCTCATCAAAGTGAATGAAGACAAACACCTTCATTTTACTAAGATGGAAGATGGAAATGCTATCGTTTCACAGACTGAAAAGAGTTTCACACAGAAACAAGCTGGAAAAACTGGAGTCAAAGGATCTTTCACCTGCTCTGAGTGTGGAAAGAGTTTCAGATGGAAAGGAAACCTAAATCAGCACATGAAATATCACACTGGAGAAAAACCGTTCACATGCAATCATTGTGGAAAGAGTTTCAGTCGCAAAGAGGAATTAAATGTGCACATGAGAATTCACACTGGAGAAAGACCGTTCACATGCACTCAGTGTGGAAAGAGTTTCAGGTGCAAAAGCACTCTCAATGTTCATCTGCGCCGTCATTCTGGAGTGAGATCATTCAGCTGTGATCAGTGCGATAAAACATTTGTTTTGGCATCAGGCTTAAGTAGACACCTTAAAAATCATGCCACTGTAAAGCCTCATGTTTGTTCTTTTTGTGGAAAGAGTTTTTCACAGCTGAACTACTTAAAAGTGCATGAGAGTATTCATACTGGTGTGAAACCTTATAAGTGCTTTGACTGTGGGAAGAGCTTTACTTTATCACACAAATTAAAAACACACCAGAGAATTCATACGGGAGAGAAACCGTACAAGTGTTCACACTGTGGAAAGAGTTTCACTCAGTCAAGAAACATGAAAGATCATGAGAGAGTTCATACTGGAGAGAAGCTGCACCAGTGCTCTTCATGTGGGAAGAGTTTCACTAGTCTTTCTAATCTTTTGGCTCATAAGAAAAAGTATTGCCCGGAGGTGTCTTAAGTGAGCAAAGTTCAGATCCATGATTTATAAATAATTTGATATTCAGATTAAGCAAAAGATGGAATTACCTTTAAAAGAGTAATTTAAAACAAGCAGCGATGAAAGGGCCCTCGCACCCGGGCTCACCGCCACCCGTTGGCCTCAGGAAAACAGCGAACAGTGGGCAACATGCATGTAAGCGAGTAAATACAGGAGAATTATGGCAAAATCATGTAAAAGTGCCACACTTCCTGCTGCCAGCAGGTGGCGCTATAGCTAACTGAATATTGTCATATAGATGTCTTTAGGCCAGGACTCTTATCAAACATGTGAAGTTTGGGGCAGATCAGACATAGTATGCCTGAGTTACAACAGCTTCCTCTTTCATGGCGAAACATCAGACTTTGTCAGTCCGCCACGGACACGCCCTTCAACGAAAACTCAAGATCTTTGACATTTATCATCGCTAAGGTCTTAAGATTAGACTGACAACATATGATGTTGATCTGGTTAAATCTCTATGAGGAGTTAATCACAGTGTAAAACATGTCATTTCCTGTTGCCCCCAGGTGGCACTATGACTGTAACTGAATATTGCCATAGAGATGTATTCAGGCCAGGACTCTAATAAAACATGTGAAGTTTGGGGCAGATCAGACATTGTATGCCCGAGTTACAACAACTTCCTGTTTCATGGCGAAACATTGAACTTTGCCAGGCCGCCACGGACATGCCCTTCATTGAAAACTCTAGATCTTCGCAATTTAACGTCTCAAAGGCCTTTAGATTAGACTGACCAAATATGATGTTGATCTGATTAAAGCTCTAGGAGGAGTTCGTTAAAGTACAACATGTGGAAATGGCAAAAACTGCCAAAATTTTGTAGAGAAAATTCAAAATATCTCACTTCCTGTTGGGTTTACAAACTTTGCACCCAGGGGCTTTTTTGTAGGTATTGGGCTGTTACATCTGTCTACCGAATTTCATAACTGTACGTGAAACGTAGCACGAAGGGCGCTTAATTGAAATTTTGTAGGTGGCGCTATCGAGCCATTTTGTCACACCTAATTCTGAAACCCATATCAGATGTAAATTTTCACCACATCCGACGCGTGTGCAAAGTTTCATGAGTTTTTGAGAACGCTTAGGCCCTCAAAAATGCGATTCATTTTGGAGAAGAAGAATAATTGGCTGAGCAATTCCAACAGGGTCCTCACACCATCGGTGCTTGGGCCCTAATTAGTAGTGAAGTTTGATTGTTTGACAAGGGGAACCTTTGGGGAAGGTCAAAATTGATGTGTATTGCATTCTAAGTGTTGCTTGTTTTACAAAACCCCTTATTGGTCCTCTCTTGTATTACAGATTGTATACAAGGTGAACTGAGCAGTAATGCAACAATGTGAAAATGCTTGTGTCAGCATCATCGCTAAAGCAGTGCATGGCCATCTCAGTTCAGAAAACTAGTGTGTTGCCATAAACACTATGATTTATGAAGGAAAATGTGTTTTGTTTCTTTGTGGAGTTTAATTATTTTCATTGTACATATGAGGCATTTGTGAAACAGTTTTAATCAGCTCATCAGCAGCAACACCCACACTGTGTTCCATTTGGAAGGGCTCATCCTTATGCCCTTTTTTTAGGGTGTAAGGGTAAAAAAAAAAAAAAGTTTTTTTTGGAACGCACTTCTGCGTCATCTTAACGAGACAATCAAGGAGGAGTAGATTGTCCAAATTGCGCATCTCAGTCAGCTCCCTAGTTCAGTAGTCAGGGCACTGATCAGGGAGTTTAACATTAGTTTATTTATTTATTTATTTTTGGTTTATCTCTCCATATTGTAAAGAATATTGTGTCTATGCATTTTAGACATTTGAATGGACTGATAAAGGTAGCTGTGAGATATTTTTGTTGAAGTACAATGTCGTTTTGACCATAATAATATACCAAATCTAACTCAATAAATATTACAGTAGTATAGAAAAATACTACACATACATTTATAGGTAAAATCGAACTTCCCTGTGCAAAGGATCATGAGGGCCCGAAGTGGATCATGAGGGCCCGAAGTGTCCACCTTTGAAATCCTTCATTCCGAAGGGCCCTTTGAAGTGGACAGTTTTGAGCACTTCGGTTTGGAACGACCCATCAATATGGCGGCCATGATTGTTTTCACTCCAAAGTGCCCTTCGGAGGGTGATATATCCCATTTGGAATGCACCGATTCTCACAGAGAGACAAAGCGTGCATCTCAATCAGCTCCCTAGTTCAGTAGTCAGGGCACTGATCAGGAGTCGGTCACATTTATTTACACACTATACTGATTAACGACTGAAGCTAGGGAGCTTATTGAGATGCAGGGAAAGTGAACCAGTGAACCCACGAACTGTGACAAGTACAATCAAGTACACTATTAGTATGTCATTAGTAGCCTTTTTTTTATCACATTAAAATGTAGCATTTTAAGTACTTTATGCTAAAAGTATACTTACTATTAAATTGTGAAATTTAGCACACATTTAACCATGTTTTATTTTTCATTAAAATCCATTAAAATAGAACTTGTAGTATTCTGTATATAAAAATCCACTAATAAACTTTTAAGTAATGCACTTATAAAACACTTCTGTATCTTTGGTTTACTTTATCTGACTACACATCTGACAGTTTAAGTGTTAGTGCTAATTAGTGTATATTTACATTAAGTGTACATAAGTACCACAGGTGGGAAAATGTACTTATAATAACTAGTACATTAGTAATATATTTTTAATAAAATCTATTTAATTTAAATTTAGGATTACTATATAAAAGTCTACTTAGATTGAACTTAGATTAAAACATGCAAAGCACACTTATAAAAAATACACTAAGAAAACGCCTCTGTATAACTTTAACAATTTTATTTAGCACAAAAGATAAGAATGTACTACAAATGTACTTGCTTGTATTTAAGTATTTTTTTAATGCATACAAGTATACTTTTTTCACCTGTGAAGCACCAGGGCTCCGGCCCTGGCCGAATTTAAACCCTGGTGATATGACAATGTGAAACTCCTGTCCGAGCAGCTCAATGCATGAATAATTCCTCTATAGATTTCTACAAATAAAAAGAACATTAATGTCCTCACACTGATAAACACAGCAAATTGAATCAGTTGCCTTGTTTATAAATCACAATGGATTCAACAAATTTATGTAGCTGAAACGAAATCATTTTCAAAACTATTTGAGAAGCTCATACAAGTTATTCAGAGAATCGAGACGAGCCAAAATCAGATTAAAGCATGACAAGATCTATTTTATCACTTTTTTTTTTAAAGCAAAAAGTTTGTCAAAATACAAGATAAAACCACAGTGTAAGAACTATATTAAATTACATTTTGTTTATTAGGTATCAAAAGCAACATACCCACATGAAAAAAAATACTATAGTAGGCTAATTTATAGTAAATACTATAGTGTTTTTGAGCCATACTACAGTAAAGTATTTGAATTAATTTGTTGTGGTAAGACTATAGTTGCTGTGGTAATATAATAACTGCAGTATAAACAAATTACTTTACCCAATACTGTACTACGTTTTCTACAAAAATAGTGTATATTATACTACAATACACAACAGTTTACTGTAGTAAATATTTAAGTATACTACAGTATTTATTACAGTTTATCAGTTCACTATAGATAAAATACTACAGTATGCTGCATTTATTAACAAAGTATTGTAAATACAATGATATATACAGTATGCTACAATTTACTATAGTATGGTTCAAAAACACTATAGCCTTTACTATAAATTACTATAGCTTTTTTTATAGTGTACCTTTAATTGATTTAATTCACTCTGTTTATTAAACTAAGGACTGTGGTTTTATTTTTATTGGAAGAGATCTAAATCAGACAACTTGCATTGAGCTGCTCGGACAGAACTGAGTTCTGGAGTTTTTAAGGTAAATCTTAAAATCTCTTAATAACTTTTTATTAATAATACTTGTATCATCTAAGTCAACATCAGTAACAGTTGAAGGACTCCAGAAGGTAAATACAATTGCAAACTCCTTAGGAGGTATTTACGTTTGAATCCCAAATCAAACATATTTGGAAAAATAAACAGTGTTTATAATCTCAACCAAGATAACAGATCTTATCTTGGTTGTCATGTAATCTTTGAAGGTTAGATAGTTTAATAGGGATTGGTTTCCGCCAGTAGAGGGCGCTCGTGCAACCAAAGCAATGATCCGAGTCTAGGAGAAGAAGAGAAGTGAGCGAAGGAAGGGAACATAAACATGTGAATTGAACACAGCCGTTCATTCTGCTGTTTTTCATATTGTGAGTATATTAATTTTATTATTTATTAGGAGAAATCTAAATCCAAAACACTAAACCAGTCAGTTCATTTAGTGAATCACTCAGAAATTAACCGACTTAAGTTGTACATCACGGTCGTGAAACGTAAACTCGTTACTTTTTTTATTAAACAAAATTGTAGTCCAAACATTTAAGTCATATTTCAACAATCATAGATCTGTTTTTCGTGTACAAAAAATGCACAAGTTTTATCAAAGTCCAAAACAACAATTATACCTGTGTTCTACTCTATGAGACCTTTCAAATGACATATTACACATGACTATCTGAGCTCGCTGTATGATGTTTTTGGCACACTGCAGTACATAGTTTTTTAAAAAAGTATTTCATAAATTATGTTTTTCAGACTCTAAGCTTTCAAATGACACCTATTTTTTGTTTATCAAGGCACCATTTTTGGAAAACATGATTATTATTTCACTCAGTTTTAGAGGAAGCACTCGTTAAGAGTTGATCAAAATGGTTAGAAGTATTAAAAAGTTTCTAAGCTTAAAAATGATACCTGTTATTACATTCAGTGGTTACTTAGTAATTTGATTATGAATTTGTTTTTTCATGTGAAGGGGTTAAATGTTGTATTAAACTGTAATATATTTATAACTAGTTATAACATATATAATATATGTATAACTAGTTACAGGCTGAAATATAATATAATCACAATCTATTCTATTTTCTTTTCTAACTGAGCTTATTTCTGTCATTGGTATGCATTATGTATGCTTGTGAATTCATTTATGTTATTATTAGTTTAATTGGTTTTATTTTTATCTATTTATCTATTTTTTCATTTAAACATAAAGGATGTGATTTTGTTTGTTGTTTCATATATTGTCTCCTGTATTCTCCAAAAAATTAAATTCATGGAATTTTCTAAATTACTTTAAGAGCAAATCATTTGCACCTGAATAATTAAGTGATTGCAAGTGTGGTGAACATCTGCTCTCACAGCCGTTCATGAGAGATTAAATGCTGGGCAATATTCCCATCTTCCCACAGGAGAAGAAGGAAGCAGGAGGAATTACTGCAGGAGAAACTACTGACATACTATTGTAAAGATGGAGATTAAGGAAGAACCCTGCAGAATAAAAGATGAAGATACAGAGGAACAAATAGGTAGGTGTTTTACTTTATTCTCTTTGAGGAACATTAAGATGAAACTATATTAGTATTAAACTATATTTACGCAAAATTGAGATTTTGAACAACATTTATTTTTGTTTCCCATTTATCCTTCTTTTATTGAATTATGGGGATTTAATATGTTAATTTTAGGCCTGATGGAAGTGAATGAAGACAAACAGCATAAGTTTCAGAAACCTCTTCATTTCCTAAAGATGGAAGATGGAAATGTAGTCATGTCACAGACTGAAAAGAGTTTCACACAGAAACAAGCTGGAAAAACTGGAGTTAAACGATCTTTCACCTGCTCTGAGTGTGGAAAGAGTTTTAGACATAAAGGACACTTAAATGAGCACACGAAATGCCACACTGGAGAAAAACCGTTCACATGCATTCATTGTGGAAAGAGTTTCAGTCGCAAAGATGACTTAAACGTGCATATGAGAGTTCACACCGGAGAAAAACCGTTCACATGCACTCAGTGTGGAAAGAGTTTCACTCACAAAAGCTCTCTCAATGTTCATCTGCGCCGTCACTCTGGAGTGAGATCATTCAGCTGTGATCAGTGTGATAAAACATTTGTTGTTTCATCAGGCTTAAGAAGACATGTTAAAGTTCATGCTGCTGTTAAGCCTCACGTTTGTTCCTTTTGTGGAAAGAGTTTTTCAGAACTGTACTCTTTAAAACAGCATGAAAGTATTCATACTGGTGTGAGACCTCATGTGTGCTTTGACTGTGGGAAGATCTTTATTACATCACACAAATTAAAAATACACCATAGAGTTCATACTGGGGAGAAACCGTACAAGTGCTCACACTGTGGAAAGAGTTTCTCTGAGTCAAGAAACCTGAAAGATCATGAGAGAATTCATACTGGAGAGAAGCTGCACCAGTGCTCTTCATGTGGGAAGAGTTTCACCAATCTATCTAATCTTTTGACTCACAAGAAAAAGTATTGCCCAGAGGTGTCTAAGTGAGTAAGTTCAGATCCATGACTTGTAAATAATTAATTTCGTAAATAATTTGTTATTCAGAGTAAGCAAAAGATGAAAGTACCTTTAATACAGTAATCTAATCTGAAATTAGTAGTGAAGTTTGATTGTTTGACAAGGGTACTATGATATTGAAAGTTAAAATGAACTGGTTTGTATTCAAACAATTAACCTTTAAACAGGCAAGAGTTGAAAATGATCACCAAAAAAAATAAAAAAAAATCATTTCATGTCACTTTTTTTATCATCTGGACTTAAGTAAAAAATCCAAAGCCACTTTTTTTTTTAAATATTTCATATAGTTTGGATTTTATGAGTTGTATCTCCTAGAATATGTTGCCCTATTTAGGTATAAAAAAGGTCAAAGTCATCAAAGTTTCTGCGATTTATTTGATGCAAAAAAAAATGTAATATGCAAAATATACTGCATGTATGATATGTCTAAGTATCCTAAATTTGAGCCATATGCATTATATGTATAATGTTTTGTCTTCAAGCTCAGGGTGGGAAACTCTAGCCCTTGAGGTCCATAGTCCTGCAGGGTTTAACTCCATCCCTAAACAATCATGTTATGTAATTTATGATATAACTTATAATTTTCTAAGTAATCCAGAAGACTTTGGTTAGATTTTTCAGGTCTGTCAGAGTTTAACTCTGCAGGATGGTATCCCTCCAGGAGCAGGGTTGGACACCCCTGTTCATGACACATTAAAAGGCACGGAAATGGTATTAATTTTTAAAATCTAATCAAATGGATATAATTTGAAATCTGAGACTTTGTTCTATATCAAAAGTAACAAAGCACAAAGCTTATTTTGATTATTGGATGGGAGGTACATTTCAATGTTCAGTTCATTCATCAACTGAAAACAGGATAGACTAATCAATTCTTGGGATTTAAGAAATGATACTGGTTTGTGAAAATGCGAATTGATTAAAATCAAGATATTTTTACTAAACCCTAGTAACAACTCATTCTGTTGGTGCAGTTGTGGCCTAATGGTTAGAGAATCAAACATATAGGGTAAAGTGGGGGAGAAGGTCTTAAGGGCCCCCTTTAAGGACTGTAATTTTTTTCTGTGAAATAAAAGTTAAATGTGTCCAGTTATAGTTATCATAGTTTTAGTGACAATGACATACATTTTAAAACAAGTATGAAAAATGTCCAGAATTTTCATGTTATATAGGTGGTCTTTAGTGGCTGTTCAAACACATTCGACCACATGAGCGTTTCAACTACGAAAGCAATACAGTCAAATTCGTTTTCGACTACCTCTGGAAGTGGTCGAAAGTGGACAAGCTCAAAACGTTTTACACCCCATTTAGCATTGTCCATTTGTGATCCGATCAACCAAAACACATCTTAATACCAGGTGGAAACGGCCTATACTGTATGTAGTTATGGCAATAGTTTGGCAGCACCACAGATGTTCTTCAAGACGGCGCCATTTGCATTCATTTCATTTAATCTTGTTGGATCCAACGTGATTTGTAAACGTACTCTATCTAATGAATAAAGTATTTAAAGATAGCTTAAGCTTTAAACGGGGAGGAGACTGATTGCCTTTTAAACTCCTCTACTTACTAGTCACTTTCACAACATGGACTGTAAAAAAGATGGACAGAAAATCAAGCCAAAGTATCCCAGTCTGTAGTTTCACAGCATCGTTTTGTTTAAAATTGCGCTCTTGCTAACAATTCTCACATAAACTTACAGTGAAAATGTTTTTAAATGAAGTCTGAAAGAGTTGTCAAAGATTAATGGTGGCAATATGAGAAATCTTGAGATGTATGCTGTTTGTCTTCATTCACTTCCATCAGGTCTAAAATCAATATATAAATTTCTCAAAATTAAAATAAAGGAGAAATGAGAACAACAATAAATATACCAGGTGAGTCACAATTAAACAAAACTGGAAAAAAGACTCATCTTAATGTTCTGTAGTAATCTTTAAAGACAATGAAGAAAAACACCAACCTGTTTGTTCCTCAGTATCTTCATCTTTTATTCTGCAGGGTTCTTCCTTAAACTCCATCTTTACAATAGTATGTCAGTAGTTTCTCCTGGAGTAATACTCCTGTGGGAAGGTGGGAATAATGCCCAGTATTTAAACTCTCATGAAGGGCTGTGGGAGCAGCTTCACTGACTGAAGGTGTGAATTGTGTTCACTGTTGCTCATTTAGCAGATGATGCCACTGATGTGAATGACTGATGAAACATTCAAGTTTTGTATAACAAAACTTGCTCAATCCTTTATCACTACTCAATGTAGTTAGAAGAACGACAGACAAACCTGCATTAATAGAGACATTTTTAGGTAATAGTGGACCCACAGGTAATTAGCAGAAGTATTTCAGTAAGACAGTAATAATGTGAGTTAGGCATTTAGCCGGACACCTACACAATATAAAACACAAAACTACATATTTTTAACACCCAGTAGAAAATATATACATCAACAATTAATCATACTTTCAGGTTGTGATTCTGAGGAGCAACCTCTGTGACTCTTCACATCTGTGATTCTTCACATCCTTATCCTTTGAAAGGATTTTCAAAGAGAATTTGCTTTTGCAGAGCATCTCCTTGACATGTACACAACATGAACCAGCTACAGCATTTGAGGGCAGGTCAAAGTAGATGTTTGTGGGCAGCCAATGAAGACCACAGGAGGGCATTATGCAAATGTGTTACTCAGTGACGTGTATCCGTGTGGGAACGAAGTGGGATTTGAATTACTGATTCTTTCTTTTTAGAAACAATAACTTTATTTATTGTGCACTTTCATCTTCACAACTTTGCAGATTGTTCACATTCACAGACAGCTACATATTCGAAAAAAGCAAAATTTACTTTAATGCAAAACAAGTGTTTGAAGTTCAGTAAAGTTGAATAATATCTTTATACATCATATTACAGGGGTTGTGCCCAGGTGAAAAAAGTACACATCTATAATGTACTTAAAATGCTTAAATATACAGAGATAGTATATTAAAAGCACATTTTAGTTCATATTTCATGGTGTCTCAAAATAGCCCATTTAAGATTATCTTAAGAAGTACTAAAGAAGAATTTTTAGTATATTAAGTACAATATTAGTACTTGAAAATAGAGCACTTTAAGTACATTATAAAAAATTTTTTTTCACCTGTGTGAAAAGAAAAGGGCAATGCTTGACCAAACTGTACCAGATTTAAACTTCACTACTAATTTTAGCAAATTACCCTCTTAGATTAAATCACTCTGTTGAAACAATCTGAATGTCAAATAATTTGTCAGTGCAATATTTGTAAATCATGGATGTGAATGTGAACTTTGCTCACTTAGACAACTTCAAGCAATGCTTTTTCTCATGAGTCCGTAGAAAAAATAATTTGTTGTAACTTTTCCCACATGAAGAGCACTGGTACGGCTTCTCTCCAGTATGAACTCTCTCATGATCTTTCATGTCTCCTGACCGAGCAAAACTCTTTCCACAGTGTGAGCACTTGTACGGTTTCTCTCCAGTATGACTTCTCAGGTGTGTTTTTAACTGCGTTTGTGTAGTAAAGCTCTTCCCACAGTCAGAGCACACATAAGGTCTCACACCAGTATGAACACGCTCATGGACTTTTAAATACTTCAGTAGTGAAAAACTCTTTCCACAAAAAGAACAAAAGTGCAACTTCACACCAGTATGAATGTTAAGATGTCTTTTTAAGTTTGTTTCCACAACAAATGTTTTTGTCACACTGATCGCAGCTGAACGACTTCACTCCGGAGTGACGGCGCAGATGATCATTGAGAGAGCTTTTGCGCTTGAAACTCTTTCCACACTGAGTGCATGTAAACGGTTTTTCTCCAGTGTGAATTCTCATGTGCACATTTAGGTTTTTTTTATGTCTGAAACTCTTTCCACATTGAGAGCATGAGAACGGTTTTTCTCCAGTGTGAATTCTCTTGTGGTTATTTAAGGTTCCTTTACGTATGAAACTTCTTCCACACTGAGTGCATGTATAAGGCCTTTCTCCAGTGTGAATTCTTATGTGCTCATTTAGGTTTTTTTTGTGTGTGTAACTCTTTCCACACTGAGGGCACGTGAACAGATTTTCGCCAGTGTGAGTTCTTTTGTGGTCATTTAGGTTTTTTTTATGTGTGTAACTCTTTCCACACTGAGGGCACGTGAACAGATTTTCTCCAGTGTGAGATTCCATGTGTTTCTTAAGGTCTGATTTGTGCAAGTAAAACATTCCACACTCAGAGCTGGTGAAAAATCCTTTGACTCCAGATTTTCCAGCTTGTTTTTGTGTGAAATTCTCTTCAGTCTGTGAAATGACTGCATTTCCATCTTCATTTTTGAAATAATGAGATTTTTGAAACAGATGTTGTTTGTCTTCATTGGTATGTGTCAGTTTTCCATCTTCATTTGTAAAATGATGCTGTTTGTCTTCATTCACTTTCATTGGGTCTAAAATCAACATTACATTACAAAATTAATTTAAAAAATGAAAAAAAGTTCATTCTTAATTTAGCACAAATCTAGTTTACTACGGAGTCTATAAGTATCTAGTTTTAGGTGTATTGTTATATCCTCCTGAGAACCAGAACTTTTTAATGTGAAATTAGTTTTTTTTTTTTTTTTTTTCATTACTGTAATGAGCCAGAGTTATTTGTTCATTCTGTGCTCCAATGTATATTGTCTCTTTGTATGTGAATATGCATGTTTGTGTTACAGGTAGGCAGTTGACCCATGCCTGATTGACTATGATTTAGATTCTGATTTTGGATTGTTTGCTACGAACCTGTGTAAATATTCTGATATATAATTTTTTCTAACAGTCATAACAATTACATTGTTTGGAAAAAGTAATCCCAGTTACTTCTACAGTGGATATGTATGAAATCAATGCCCTGTTTCGTAACAGAAATTTATATTCTGATTGGAAACCCCATAACATTTTCCTGATATGTTTATTTACGTCAAACAATTTGAAAATTATTAATTTTAATGATAATTACAAAATATTATCATATTTCCATGAGAATGCTAAATTTTATCATTCAGTCAACGAAATGGTTATTTTTAAAGACCAAGTAGAGGGAGTTTTCATGGTGAAACCTCCAAACATTTGGTATCTCTGAAATTCCCAGAATGTGCTCTTTACAGAACATGTATGTTCTCTGAGACATTCGGTAAATATAAAGTCCTCTACAGAGGAAAAATGCCTCTATGCCTGGGTCTCAAGAGGATAGGCTATATCAGTTTCCATCTTAATGTTCCTCATCAGTCACTAAAGAGAAGGAAGGAAAACACCAACCTATTTGTTCCTCTGTATCTTCATCTTTTATTCTGCAGGGTTCTTCTTTAATCTCCATCTTTACAATAGTATGTCAGTAGTTTTTCTCAGAGTAATTCCTGCTGCTTCTCCTGTGGGAAGATGGGAATATTCCCCAGCATTTAAACTTCCATTGTTAAGAATCAATTCAAATCCTAAAGCTGATTTTTACGTTGCTCTCACATTAGATATGATTTACATACATTAAACTCTGTTTACCAGGTTTCATTACATAAAATGAAAACACAACTCAATCTTGACAAATTGTAATGTTACAGTCAGTAACGAGTTTACGTTTCTCAGCCGTAATGTACAACATCGGTAGGTTAAGAGTGAATAAATAAACTGACTCGTTCAGTCGTTTAGATTACATTTCTCCTAATAAATGATAAAAAATAATGTACTCACAGTTTGAAATATGCATCAGATTTAGAGCAGAATGAACGGCTGTGTTCCACTTCTCATGTTTATGTTCCCTTCCCTCGCTCACTTCTCTTCTTCTCCTAGACTCGGATGTGTGTCATTGCTTCGGTTGCACGAGCGCCCTCTACTGGCGGAAACTAAAAACTGTGAAATGTTAGCCTATGTAGCCTACTGTTTTTTTCTTTATTGTATTTTAGTCATTGTTTTCTCAAAAATTGTGTTATTATAAGAAATTAGATCTATATTTCCAGTTCTGTTAAACAATCAGTTCTTCAATTCATTTTAGAGAGAAGCTGAAAGAATATTGATAAGGGTTGATAAACATGTGAATGTGTGTCAATTAGAAGCAAAGGGTCATTTGCAAATCAGAGATATGAAGATTTCAGTAAACCTATGTGTCACTAGAAATTATAGCAAACTTATAGCATTTGGGGTTCAGTGTTTGTATATGAATAAAACACAAGGAAATTAAATGCATTATTGCATGTTGTTGATGTGTGTCCAGCTTTTTCCTTCTTGGTTGCAAACATTTCTTGAACAAAAATGAACAATTTATATAAAAAATGGTGTGTGTTTTTCTGTTTGTACATAATTTAGGAATAGTCTACTTTGTGATTTTTGAACTTGTGTGTTGATTATAGTGGCACAAAATGAAGTGTGCTTTTTCTCCCCGTAAACATTCAAGTATGTGTGTGAGTCAGAATCCATATTAATAGAGGAAACACTTGTTGAAATATAAATTAAAAAACTTCTTTTTTTATTTTAAAGAATGATTTTGCTAGTTGATCAGCAGTGTTGAATACAATGTTTAACCGCTTGATTTCATGCAAACTAAAGAACATTTATTCTTGAATTGAGTCAGGTAATTAATTTTGATCCTTTTTATTTCACATAGTTTTAAAATGTGCAATCATTACATTACACAAAACATTTAATGACATAGATACAACAAATGTTAATAAACTCCATTCAACCATAAACTAGCATGCCCCATAACCAAACTTGACTGAGTTTGATATATTTTCTTCACAGATTAAGTTTCACCATAAAACAGCTCATGAACATTCAACAGCTTTCCAATTTGAAAAAAAAATAAATAAATAAAGCTGTTAGTCTGTTCATAAATTGTGGCATTTCACAGCAACACATTAGTTTTCTAAACTACTTTAACATTCCTAACATTTCCTCAAACTTCACTTGTAAATTTTAACAAATTACATTCTCAGATAAGATTACATTCCAGCTTTTGCTTAATCTGAACATCACATTTACTTGTGTTTAATGTGAAACTTCTCATTTTGAAGATTTTGGGCAACGCTTCTTCATATGAAACAGGAGATTAGGTAAGTGGGTGAAACTCTTCCCACATGAAGAGCACTGGTGTGGCTTTTCTCCAGTATGAATTCTCTCATGAGATTTCAAATATGTTGAGTAAGAGAAACCCTTTCCACAGTGTGAGCACTTGTACGGTTTCTCACCAGTATGAATTTGCTGGTGGATTTTTAAGGCATTGGATGTAATGTAGGTCTTCCCACAGTCAGAGCACATATAAGGTCTCACACCAGTATGTACACGCTCATGCTCTTTTAACTTTTGCAGAAATATAAAACTCTTTTCACAAAAAGAACATATGTGAGGCTTCACACCAGTATGAATTTTAAGGTGCCTTTCTAAGTATGTTGCCAAAACAAATGTTTTATCACACTGATCATAGCTGAATGATCTCACTCCAGCGTGAGAGCGGAGATGATTGATGAGAAAGCTTTTGGATGTGAAACTCTTTCCACACTGAGTGCATGTGCACGGTTTTTCTCCTGTGTGAACTCTCATGTGCATTTTTAAGCATGTTTTATCAATGAAACTTTTCCCACACTGAGTGCATGTGAATGGTTTTTCTCCAGTGTGAATTCTCATGTGTCTCTTAAGGTCTGGTTCATGTACGTAAGTCTTTTCACACTGAGTGCATGCGAACGGTCTTTCTCCAGTGTGAACTCTCATGTGTGCATCCAACTTTCCTTTTTCTGTGAAATCTTTTCCACATTGAGTGCATGTTAACAGATTCTCTCCAGTGTGAAATCTCATGTGTCTGTTAAGGTCTGGTTTACGTGTGTAACTCTTTCCACACTCAGAGCAGGTGAAAGGTCCTTTGACTCCACATTTTCCAGCTTTTTTGTGTGTGAATTTTTTTTTAGTCTGTGAAATGGCTGTGTTTCCATCTGCAATTGTGAAATGATGATGTTTGTCTTCATTCACTTCCAGCTGGTCTAAAATCAACATATTCAATTATAAATGTTAATTTAAAAAAGGACATATGTAAACCAAGAAAGAATGTAAGTGAACCTCAATTTACCAAAAATCTATCTAGTATCTGGTTTTAGATGCATTGTTATAAATTCAGTCATTAAAGAGAATGAAGGAAAACACCAACCTGTTTGTTCCTCTGTATCGTCCTCCTTCACTCTGCAAGGATCTTCCTGAAACTCCATCTGTACAATAGTTTGTCAGTAGTTTCTCCTGGAGTAATTCCTCCTGCTTGCTGCTTCTTCTCTGTGGGAAGATGGGAATATTCCCCAGCATTTAAACTCTCATGAACAGCTATGGGAGTGGCTTCACTGAATGAAGGTGTGAATTGTGGTCACTGTTGATCATTTAGAAGATGATCATCACACTTACAATCACTCTGGATTAACACTTCTTTCAATTCTTCAATTCCCCACAGCAGTTCAGAAAGAACCTGAAAATACTGATTGCTGTAATCAGACGTCGATTAAAAGTGTGAATGTATGCAAAATAGAGACAAGGGAATAGTTTGCAAATCACAGAAATTAGCATAAAAACTTTAGTCTGGTGTCACTGCAGATTAAAAAGTTAAAAGCACTGTTAGAAAATAATGTTTTAAAATAGTCTAAAAAAGTTAGTTAATGATACTGTATAGTTAGTAGTTATACCATATGTCTGAAATGAACTATTCTTTGGTTATTCATATTGTCCCTATAGTGAAAAATAAATATACTTAATTGTAATTAAAATACATTTATTTCATGTCAAGGATACTAAAAATACATTGACATGTCTATGTACTAACTGAAAATACACTGTAAAAGTATTTATTTCATCCTTCCATCAAGCACAAACTTAGTACACTACAGATTAATTTGTAAAGTACCTTTTACAAATGCAAATTTTTCAAATTATGCAATTTTACAAATTGTGGAATTATGAAATATATATTTCTTTTTAAGAAAATACACTGGCTAGGTTCTTAATTTCATCTACAACATGATTGAAACGTTGAAAATGATTATCATCTTAGGGAACAGCACATTCTAGAGCATGGCCATAAACTGGGCTCTGGAATGTGCTTCCCTTCAATGTCAGTAGCATTGGACAAAGGTTTGCTATATTTTCATTGGATCTTGGTAGAGTAACACAAACAAACTGTCCAACACCATCAGATAAAGATGCTAGAACAACAGCCAGACACCTCTTAGAGGGCAAGAAGAAGACCTCTGGTACCAAGCCTGGGACTTCTCCTGGGAGAGGACTTCTCTCATTGATAGAGACCAATTCCTTAAGCTGGATTGTGACTGCTATAAAAAATCATCAGAAGCCTCTAGTCTGTGGGGAAAAAAACATTGACAAACACTACATTCAGAGTTTTCGTCCAGCGAGACAGTAACCACTACAGCATGTCCCAAGTCTCCATACCAGAGAGACAAAAGCTGATTGAATAAGTTCTGAGTGTGTGGCCCAGAGAGGCAGAGACACAGAGAGACATTTGCAACAAGGTTAAACTCAGGAGAGCAAACCTTCAAACCTTCAGCATTCCACAGAGCTTCGTGTTCAAGGCTGTTGAGACAGATTCTGGCTCCTCTCCCCACTGCACTGTCACCCAGCATGTCACAGTCATCAGACTCAACCATGTGGAATGCAAATATCACTTAACCAAACCTCTTTCCAGAAACCTTGGCATTGTTGTATATTATCAGTATATGATCTTCTAATTCACATTAGATGTAATATAGCTGATGTCAGTTAATAACAAATAATGTTTCATTTATTTGTTTGATGAAAAACAAGGTTCTTAACAGCCAGACTAACAAAATACATTTGTACAGAATACTGATGGTTAGTTTCTTATTTCATATTTACTACCTTACATAAATAAAATAAACATTTCCACTTAAAATTTGATCATTTTAACTTCCCCACAATTTTCAAATATTTTCCTCATGCCTCTGTCATTTTAATCATTTTCTCTCTCAGATATCTCTCTGTTGCAAGCAATCCCATTTTTTTTTTAATCAGAAAATCTAACTATTTACATAAAAAATTATGCATTTGAAAATGAACTTTGCTTATTTAGGAAAATTCAGGCAATGCTTTTTCTTATGTTTCAGTAGATTAGAGGAGCAGGCGAAACTCTTCCCACATGAAGAGCACTGGTGCGGCTTCTCTCCAGTATGGACTCTCTTGTGCGTTTTCAGGTGTCCTGACTGAGAGAAACTCTTTCCACAGTGTGAGCACTTGTACGGTTTCTCTCCAGTATGAATTCTCTGGTGTTTTATTAAGGTGCGCAATGTAGTGAAGGTCTTCCCACAGTTAAAACACATATATGGTTTTACACCAGTATGAATGCTCTCATGCTCTTTTAAAGACTTAAATAGTGTAAAACTCTTTCCACATAAAAAACAAAAGTGAGGCTTCACAGCAGCGTGAATTGTAAGGTGTGTTTTTAAGCTTGATTCCAGAACAAATGTTTTATCACACTGATCACAGCTGAATGATCTCACTCCAGAGTGAGAGCGCAGATGATTTTTGAGAATACTTTTGGATGTGAATCTCTTTCCACACTGAGTGCAAGTGAACGGTCTTTCTCTAGTGTGAATTCTCATGTGCACATTTAGGTGTTCTTTCCGAACGAAACTGTTTCCACACTGAGTGCATGTATAAGGCCTCTCTCCAGTGTGAATTTGCATGTGTATCTTAAGCTCTGATTTACATGTGCAACTCTTTCCACACTCAGAGCAGGTGAAAGATCCTTTGACTCCAGTTTTTGGAGCTTGTTTTTGTGTGAAATTCTTTTCCGTCTTTGAAACGACTGTGTTTCCATCTTCATTTGTGAAATGATAAGGTTTGTGCTGTTGGTCTTTATTCACTTCCACCGGGTCTAAAATCAACATATTACATTTCATAATTCAATAAAAGAAGAACTAATGAGAAACATGGCTCAATCTCAATTTAGCACAAGTCTAATAAACTCAGCAAAAAAGAGAAACATCCCTTTTTCAGGATATTGTATTTTAAAGAATATGTAGTAAAATCCAAATAAGCTTTACAGATCTTTATTTTAGTGATTAACAATGTTTTTTATGCTTGTTCAATGAACCATAAACTATTATTGCACCTCTGGAACAGTTCTTAAGACACTAACCTAGACTCAGTCTCAGACTAAAATACATGTTTGAGCTGTTTTAACAGACATATACTAAAATATGTCACTGCCAGTGCTTTGTCTCAAGGTGCACACCAGTAATGTTTTCGTTTTTTCTTTTCCTAAGGCATGTTTATAAAAGCTACTTAAGTGTTCTAATTAAACTAAGGCCTAATCCTGTCTTAATCTAAGCCCTGTCTGTGAAACCAAGCCTAACAGTTTACAGGCAGAAGAAAATTAATATTACAGTTCCAATACATTAAGACATTATAGAGACCTTTCTACTGACTCTGAAAAACAGCAAAAGTAAGATGCCCAGGGTCTCTGATCACCTTTGTGAACATGCCATAGTCCTGCTGCAGGACGGAAGAGGACTGCAGATGTGAATAGAGCAATAAACAGCAGTGTCTGTAATGTAAGACTCCAAAGACAGTGCTACAGGGAGATGCTGGAAACACCACATAATGACTGTTGCTTTTGATATTGAGATCCACTCTGATCAGGGACTCATTATTACATTCCTGTTCATCAAATGTATATGAAATTTGCTTTGTTTATGTCTCAGTTGTTGAATCTTTTTATGTTCATACAAATATACACAAACAAACTCTTTTCTCTCTCTCTTTTGCTGAGTTTAGTATCTAGTTTTAGATACACCAACCTGTTGGTTCTGCTGTCTCTTCATCTTTTATTCTGAAGGGTTCTTCTCAAACTCCATCTTTGAAATTCATCTTTGAAGTTCAGAAATGACAGAGAAAAGGATTCAAATGCATTGACCATTTTATTTAAAAAAAAACAACAAAAGTAAATCTAGGCAACAAACAGGAGATTCCAACGGTGTGATAAAGAAAACAGAGCACATAACATCCACATAGGACAACACAAATCAAAGAACATGAGAAATATACACAAGGGATGACTGGCAAACAAGTCATAACTGGGAAAAATCAGAGTGTCACATTTTGAGTTCTGTTCATGTCTGAGTTGTTTCCTAGTAATTATCTTCTAATCTGCTAATTGGTTCAGTTCTCCCCTGTCAGTTTGTTTTTATGGTTACATATTGATTTGATCTAATTGTTTCTGAATGTTTGTTTCTTCTATGTTCTTGGAAAATAAAAGTAAAACTGCTGCAATTAGATCCTCACCTCATCATTGCAACCTAGCGTGTGACACAGAGAACTAATCAACAACAAAGGACTACAAAACATGGCACTAGGACAGGAAATACAACAAAAGTCCACACAATATAGGGGATCACAGGCTGGTATCATGACATAGGAAATAAATAGCTCCAGTTCTTTTCGAGCAAATTCAATACATGTAGTATTTATGTTGTCAGACTTAGATTTCTCTCAATAAAAAAACAAAATAAATGTACTCACCGTCTGATAAAAAGCAGATTTAGAGTAATTTAACGAACCACTATTGAATCACGATAGAAGTTCACGGTTGAAACGAAAGCAAATTATGACATCTGGAGGAATATCTGAGGTGCTGCCAAACTCCCGCCGCGGAAGTGAGGGGCGGGGCTTAGAGTCTTAATAGAGTTGCGCTGCCTAATCCTATACACAAAATTTTCTTTTATATGACCTGTTTTCACATGGATTTTGATTAGATCGATATCTACTATATTTAACAACAATACTTTTAAATAAGGCTTTTTTTTCAATTCATTCATGCATAGGATTGAATAAAATATGGACCTGAATTTAAATTTATTCATTAAATCCCATTAGTTTTAAAATATATATATATATTTCTCATGGTTTAAAAATGTACAGAAGATTTCTGATTGATTCCATGCAAGAAAATGTCTTTTCAATATGTTCTTAATGCATCACCTCTAAACAGCTTGGCAAAAATGCCTCATATATGCACAAGTAAAACACATCCCTTCATAAATTATTTTAATTGTCCCTATTTTCTGAACTATTACCTTCCTAAAATGTCCTTTGTTATTTCATGATAGCACTGTTATTCTTCTATCCAGTATGAACTCTGTATGAAAAGGCTCCCGGAGAAGACTTTTATTATAGGAACTCTATTTTGATAATAGTAACTGTTGAGTGCAATTTCCAATGCTTCCAGTAGGAGGCTTTTTTTTTTTTTAGTTCGCTGCATAGACATAATATTTATGTCTATGGTTCCCTGCCTATTATAATTACAATAACTTTGTGTGTATTTGAGAGTTCAAACACTGTAAGACATGAAAGATAAGGTAGTTTGATACGAGACTGTGCCGGCTGACAGCCTGCTTTCCGTGCGAGAGCCTCAGATATGAGCTCATAAAAAGATAAATTAGAAGTTTAAACTGATATAGCTTTAAAATGCATGCAGAAAAAGCAACTTTAATAATGAAGAAGAACTGCAATGTCCGTGAGCGTGATCGCGATCTAGATGTTAATCGAAACCAAGCAGAAGCTGTTGAAGGAAGCGTTGTTCTGGAAGGGGTGAAGCACACAAGCCCATTTGCATTTAAAGACATGCACTCAAAAATGGGCATTTACAACATGGAATGATAAAGGATCTGTGAGGTATTTTGAGCTGAATCTTCACAGACACATTCTGGCGACACATGAGATTTAAGTTACATCTTGAAAGCAAAAAATAGTCAAATACACGTGCACACAGATGTCTAAATGTCCATCGCGTGAATACAGTTGGTTATGGCTTAAGTGGACGTAAACAGGTGGGTAATAACTGAATATGCGTCAGTTACATCCATGCATTCAGCAGTCCGATTAAATAGGCCTACCTGTCTGTCATTAATGTTAGCCTAATCAAACAACAAAAGATGTTAAATAAACCTACTGTATCTGAAAAAAAAGCTTATTTTTAATTTACTATTGTTTTTGTAATTTGCTTCTTTGCTCTTTTAAATAGCCTAACACAAATAACTTATAAAATTTCTCATATTAGCCCATGCTCATATTGTCCCCTCTTGCCACATGTACATACCAGCTGAAATACAACAGTCTTGATTTAGGTGGTCAATCTGCATTTAAATGTTTGAAAGGGTTTTAAATCTTCTAAATCAAGTAAAAAGACTCAAAATAAAGTAATGTAAGTATAACAAAGTCAACTTTAATCATAAAAAATGTAATTTACCAACATCAAAATTGTGGCCAGTGAAAATGCTGAGTGCTAGTAACTTTGGAAAACCACTAGCCACAGTGGCAGGTGAGCAAAAAAGTTAATGTCAAGCCCTGTATATATTATATAAAAAAAAATAAATCTCTCACCACAGTTCACCTGAAAATTTTAGAAATCTTTTAATGCAGCAAAACAAGTGTTTGAAGTTCAGTAAAGTTGAAACATAATTATAAACCATGTTACATCCGCTGTGAAAAGAAAAGGGCAATATTTGACCAAACTGTCACCAGATTCAAACTTCATTACTAATTTTAAGCAAATTATTAAAATCACTCTAGTAAAACAATCTGAATGTCAAATTATTTGTAAGATCAATATTTGTTAATCGTGCATGTAAGCGAAAACTTGGCTCACTTGCACAACTTCAGGCAATGCTTTTTCTCATGAGTCCGTAGACTAGATGATCGGGTGAAACTCCTTCCACATGAAGAGCACTGGTACGGCTTCTCTCCAGTGTGAATTCTCTCATGACCTTTAAGGTGTACTCGCCGAGCAAAACTCTTTCCACAGTGTGAGCATTTGTACGGTTTCTCTCCAGTATGAACTCTCTGGTGTTTTTTTAAGTCATTGGATGTAAATGTAGTCTTCCCACAGTCAAAGCACATATAAGGTCTCACACCAGTATGAATTGTCTGGTGAACTTGTAAAGAGTGCAGTCGTGTAAAACTCTTTCCACAAAAAGAACAAAAGTGAGGCTTCACAGCAGCATGAACTATAAGGTGTTGTCTCAAATTTGATTCCACAACAATGTTTGTCACACTGATCACAGCTGAATGATCTCACTCCAGAGTGACGGCGCAGATGATTGTTGAGCGAGCTTTTGTGAGCGAAACTCTTTCCACACTCGGAGCAGGTGAACGGTCTTTCTCCAGTGTGAATTCTCATGTGTCTGTTAAGTGCTGATTTATGAGTGAAACTCTTTCCACACTCAGAGCAGGTGAAAGATCCTTTGACTCCAGTTTTCCGAGCTTGTTTTTGTGTGAAACACTCTTCATTCTGTGAAATGACTGTGCTTTCATCTTCATTTGCCAAGGAATGAGGGTTTTGAAGCTGATGTTTGTCTTTGTTCACTTCCATTGGGTCTAAAAATAACATATCACATTTTCAAAATGCAAATAAAGAAATGAGAACCAAAAAAAATACTAGGTGATTCATAATTAAGCAAAAATTTAGTGCGTATTCAGTTGTTATTAAAGAGAATGAAGGAAAACACCAACCTGTTTGTTCCTCTATATCTCCTCCTTCGCTCTGCAGGGTTCTTCCTTAAACTCCATCTTTACAATAGTATGTCAGTAGTTTCCCTGGAGTAATTTCTCCTGCTTGCTGCTGCTTCTCCTGTGGGATAATGGGAATATTCCCCAGCATTTAAACTCTCATGAACGGCTGTGGGAGTGGCTTCACTGAATGAAGGTGTGAATTGTGGTCGCTGTTGCTCATTTAGTAGATGATTATCACACTTACAATAATTCTCAATTATCCAGGTGCAA
Organism: Culter alburnus; assembly: GCA_028476615.1. Lineage (NCBI taxonomy): Eukaryota > Metazoa > Chordata > Actinopteri > Cypriniformes > Xenocyprididae > Culter > Culter alburnus. The sequence continues at coordinate 347,156 of JAOTNS010003631.1, forward strand.
ATGTTTAGCTCAAATAGTCATTTAGAAACTAGTAAAGTTCCAACTCACCTGACTCACCTATATGATCAACTAAGGCCCTGTGTTAAGCCACTGATTGGTGCTTACTCAGTAGTTTGCAGAGACTTGTTGAGATCAGAACAGAAAATTGATCCAAATGGAAGAAGGTGGTCAAGAAACGTGCAGGCTGCCAGCTTTCCATCAGTTTTTTGCATAAATTGCTATAATTTTTAACAGTTCATGTTAAGTTTTGGTGTTTGTTTTGGTAGCCTAGGATAAATAGTATAATACCGAGCAGCAGCCCCCTATATTTATGATTAACAATCAAATGATTAATTAGTTAGAAAAAAGTTGCTATGAATACAGGAGCCATCAATGACTTGTTTGTCATTGAGTAAGTGTTGCTGATGCAAAGTAGGCCCTTCGTTACCAAACACCAAGTAACTAAATTAGGAAACTATTGGTTACTTTAAAACTAACCTTCATCTGGGAGATCACAGGGATATGTTAATATTTGATCTGTTAAAGCCACAATATGTAAATTTTCGCCCTAGAGGTCGCTTATTCAAAACTAAGGCTTAGCTTGATGATGCCTTGATTTCACGGAATCATGGGATGTGTTGTCTTCATGTCTACAGCCGGTGGAAAACAATCGTGATGAGACTCGGGCAGAAATCATGTTCATGGTTGAGATTATTAACGTTACTGTAGTATGAAGCAGAGCAGGCCTAGTGCTGTGAGAGCTGAATGAGGCCGCTGGAGTGATTGATAATGAGAGACGAGTGCGACACCTCGAGAGCAGCGGGACTTTTATTATGCCACAGTCACTGCTTCCGCTTCTTCGGTCAAGCGTATGGGGGTAGCATGTTTTATCATATTAGATAGATTTGTGTTGAAGGTTGTTATAGTGCTACTCTGTGCGTTCGCTCAGCGGCTGCTATGAGACACTTGTTGCACACTGCAGTAAAATAGATCAATATTAGTCATGGAAAACATGGTACTCACTGTAAATCAAGAAAACAAGATTCAAACAAAAAGACCTCATTTGTTTAGCTATATAACATGAGTAGTTTTCTGTCAATGAATGTATCCAAACAGTTGCTCCCCTGTCTAATAAAATGCATAATATACTAAAGTGTCTTTGTTTCCATGGTTTCCACAAAATAAAACCAGAAATCAAGGGTAATTATGTCATTGATATGCGATCCATGGACACGGTCTGTGTCCTGGTTAAATGGTTATTTCTCTGGATTTTAAAACATTCGTAATGGTAAGTACACAAGTCAACAAAATAAATAAAATTGTTCTAGTGGTTTTTGGACATTTTAATCCAAAAATCCTACATATTGTGCCTTTAACTGGTTGCATATGTCAGATTTATTGCATGAAAAGCTGTTGCTATCAAACATTGTTTACTTAATCAACTGAGTCAGTGTAATGGTGAAGGGATCGATCAAATAGGCCAATTGATGAAAGGTTTGTGAATAAATTTCATGCTCCCTTGTAAAAGTATTTTTTAGTATTTTTAAAATACAAAAACACAGTAGCTTATTTTGATACATGGTGTGGCTGCTGTATTTTGTAGTTTATTTTGATACACCTAAAATTAAGGTATTTGGTATTTTATTTTAAAATACATTTTGATGTATTTTTGCCCAACCCTGGGTAGCGCAACTATGATTGTTTAAGCCCCACCTCACATTTTCTGTTCTGTGGCTGCGGGTCTGCAGCTGGATACTATTGGTGGCTTCACTGACTGAAGGTGTGAATTGTGGTCACTGTTGCTCATTTGATCAGATGATCATCACATTTACAATCGCTCTCAATTATTCAGGTTAAGTGTTTTTTCCTCAAAGAGAATTTTTAACTAGGACTGTCCATAGATTTCAATTTTTGTATTTTTTTTATATGCACAACCCTTTTCTCACTTATTTTCAGCTAATTCTCAGGTTGTTCTCAGAAATATATTTTATTCAATAAAGTCTTGTAACACAATAGACAATTTCTTTGTATAAGTTCACATTTACGCAAAACAAATTAAATTCTAAATATAAAAATTACATCAGCAGGTACATTAATGTTTTAGCCAGTATGCCTCGATTTGTTAGATTGTATAGTGTTTGAGTTGTTGTGTGTGTGTGTGTGTGTGTGTGTGTGTGTGTGTGTGTGTCTGTGTTAAGCATACCTGCAGTCTATTGCCAGAGAACAGACAATCAACACACACACAGATTCAGTCTTTCAGCTGGAGGATGCATGAGAAGACAAGTTAAATACAGTCCTGCAATTCATCTAATAGCCTACACAGGTCACAGATATAGAACTCAAAATAATTATTAACAAACATCTTTATAGACATTAAATATGGAAACTATGAAGAAGATGGTAAAAAAAAATTTTTTTTGATTAATATTTTACTTTTGTTAGCTAAGAATTATATTCACATGATTTTTTAAATCACCCCCTGTTTACAGTATTTAAGAATTATTTGAGACAATACTCAAAACATTGTCAAAAACAAAAAACAAAAAAAAAAAAAATTGATAAATATAATTTATTATAATGTTTTTTTTATTCACTGTTTAATCTATATTTATTATTTTGTATGGTTTAAAGACAGAAGATGTTTTTTTTTCTTTTTTTTTTTTTTGTATTCTGTTAAGCCCCTCGTAATATTGATGTCCTTGAATGTAAGTTGTATGCCAATTTGTTCTGTAAAACTTCATATTGAAACTCATGAGTTATTCTGAGGATCAAAACCACACAAAATCTGCTTAAAATGATAAAGATAATAAAATGGATTTTTTTTTAAAAATTGGATCAAGTAGATTAAGTGCAATTTAAGTGTATTTCTTTACAATTCATTTGAAATATTTATTGAACTACAGATATATTTGATGCTTCATTTTAATGTGCTTCAAGAACATTTCAAAAGCATTTCAGCTCATTAGAAATGTATTATTATACTAATAGTTTATTTTAAAGTTGTTTTTTTCAGTATTCAAAATGGTATATTAAAAAGTGCAAAAATCATTAAATATAAATTGTCTTTTACACATACACACACTTTAACACTAATATACTATATCTTGTTGTGTACATTACAAAATAAATTTTTATAGGCCTACATAGCATATATAATCTCTTAACCATTGTACATGATAATAATTTAAAGATCAGTGAAATGCAGTGACAGACCTACTTTCCTATACTATAATTTTTTATAACATTTCAGATATATATATAGGTCTACCAGTATTACTAAGAAAAGGACATTATGAATATTTCATCATTGAATAAATAAGCATCACAATGCAATTTTCTACACACAAGTTATTGAAAAACAAAGTGCAGAAGTGAATAAAGTGCATTTTGTTTTACAAACTTCAGTTAAGCGTGCAAATGGCTGAACCAAACTAAAAAACAGAACACTTTAAATGCCACATCTTCATCTACAAGCAGAAGGTCACTTCTTTGAGTACGACTCACATTTTCTGCAACAGAGGGCTTGCGATTCAAACACTATAATATTTGAAGACTGCCTTATTATCATAGGAACTGTGAAAGGGAAAACAGAATGTATATTTATGTAGGCTATAACAGATTTATGTCCATCTGATGAAAGTCGATTCACCAAAACTGTTCACGGTTCAAAAAGTTTATCACAGGAAAACTTGCCAAAGTAATCCATATGAATCGAGTGGTTTCATCCAAGACCTCTGAAGAGACCATGATCACTCAATATAATTTAATGGTTTAAATTTAGACTTTTATTCACATTCATATGCACTCACAACAGAACTGGTAAAGGGAAGCTCTCAGATGTCACATGCTTGCTCATAATCATAAGAACCTATGGTTTAGCCACGTGTTACGCATGTTGTTTGTATTTAAACACAAGTAGGATTTTAAGCATATTTGGAAAATTTATTTATACTCTTCAAATGATATGGTGTTGAAATGCTTGTGGGAATTTCCCACAGGTAGCCTAATTAACATATCATGTTATAGACAACAGCCTTTAAAGTAGGCTAGCCCCTTCTTTTTCAAGTATAAACACATAAAACTGAGCAACATATTGATTTATGCTTATTACAATGCTTAATCATAGTTTACAAAAAGTTTAGAATACTTTATAAGTTGGTACATTGTAAGAATGCATTTGCATAGGCCTACCTATATGTATTTATTAAGGAACTTTAAAATATTTTTTGAAAAAAGTACCACATAAAATATGCTAAGTAAGAGTAAAAGAGTAGTTTCTTTAAATACACTAAATTTCACTTAAATTATGCTTGTGTTTTAGCATATTTCTTAAAAGCTTAACTAAGCATATTACCAATGCACTTCTAGTATACTAGAAATGCAATACAATATATTTTAATGTACTTCAAATACAAATGTAAACATGTATAATATACTGGAACTTCAAGTACATTTTTAATATATTTAATGGTATCCTTTTCACAGGGAAAACCAATATGCAAAGAAAATGCAAATGCTGAAACCACTATGGAAATACAGTACAGTACAGACTCCTCTAGCACATTCAAATTAACATGTTTCCAATTACATCAGCAATGACCCAAATCATATAGATACACACGCAAATGAAGAACAACAATGAAAAAGGCTTTTGTTTAGAGAAATACACAAATGATGCGATACATGGAATGAGGGATGAGAGCAGATATGAAAATCCCAGAGATTAAAGCTGCATACAGAAACATCAGGCTAAGGACAGAAACACAGCTAAAGTAAGAACAACTCATGTTCATTAGACTTTGTGAATCGTGTTATGCTGCTAAATTATTAATTTTATGTTTAACTTTTATCACATATATGTTCTACTCTGCTTTTTCTTCCTCAGAAATGGACCAAACTGTATATTTCATTCTTCTTCTCATTGGTGAGTGTGTTTGTTGTTTTATTTATGGTTTAAATTTTTGATCCTTTTATGAAAAGCATTCAAATAAACCCTCCTTTTCACAGCTCTCTGCTCCATATCTGAATGTGTTCAGCATCAGTATTACGTTGTAAATGAACAGAAGACCTGGTATGAAGCTCAGAGATACTGCAGAGAGAATTACACAGATCTGGCCACCATTGACAACATGAATGACAAGAATGACGTGAACGAGCTGATCAAGAGTGCCAATGTCGGAGTTGTTGAGTTTGTCTGGATTGGGTTGCAGAGGTCAGTTCATAATAAATGGCAGTGGTCTTCAGGTGAACCTGCACTCTATCTGAACTGGGCTACTGGACAACCTGGAGGCTCAGATGAATGTGCTATGATGAGAAATGGGCGATGGGAGACTCTGTCATGTGGTAAGAGCCTGACTTTCATCTGCAGTTCATCTAAAGGTGAGTGCAGCTACCTAAATGACAACAAATATTAATTTATTAAAAAACACCATGTACTAACGGTACACGAGGATGATTGTTCAGTACATACCTCCGTTTTGAAGTCATGGTTCTGGTAATGGATTTAAACCCACATTAATACATACATTATACAAACATTATAATGAATATATAGGCTAATATAATGGACATTTTAACGAAATGTTCCTCTCTGCACTCTAAAAAATGCTGGGTTAAAAAATCTATATGCATATGGCCTATATGTATACATATGCATAATGCAAAACCAACTGGTAGTCATTAGAATAATGAGGACACAAACCTTACATTCAGTCGCGTTCGGTCCCATTTATTTGCATACACATACCTACATCGTTTTAGTCCAAAAGTGTGCACATTTGTAGAAATACACATTACCTCAGATTTCATTATGGTTTCATAATTACCGAGGTCATAAAATATATTTTGGTAGGGGGGTTCGGGGGCATGCTCCCCCGAGAAAATTTAGATTTCTCTGGTGTACATATGTGCATTTTTAAGACGTTTTAAGGCCAACAAATTGGATAACAATAGCTTTAAAACCATGTTAACAAATACATGCATGCACAGTTTTGAGGCAGCTTTAATCGCATGTGTGGTAATTTAATGCCTTAACTTACAACAGAGCAACGACTGTCATTGCTCGTAGTTTCTTTTGGGCTTTATTTAAGCTATATAAAGTAATTATGCAGCGCGCGCCGGCGCATTTGCGCATGCAATTCTTGAGTGCGCGCCGCGAGCACAGAATAACGGCTGATGAAATTAATTTTTCTGAATTTTACTGACATAGTCTGACAACATCTCATCTGACTGCAGTTCACTGTTGTTCAACTGAAGCTCCCTCGTCGTCACTTGTAGCCTCTCTTTTCCAATTTTCATTGATTCAACTTATTCGTTCAAAAAGCTGATTCATTCAGTAAAGAAACAGCGCCATTTGTTGCTCAGGGACGCAATACAATGCTCTAGATTTGATCTGAACTATTTGTTGGCAAAATTGTGCAAAAACAGGCAATGATGTCTAAAATTTAAACATGAATAAAAATTTATATAACATTTGTTATGCTGATATCTGGAGAAAAACGGCACTTCATGTGATATTTATTAACAGTGAAAGCGTGCACTCTAAATGCGCACCGACACTTGTCTAATCTACAAGACAACATCATATACAGGGATGTCAGATCGATTGTGCATCGTTTAAACAACAATTATGATAAAATCGTAGACTAAATATATCGCATACCCCTACCCTACCCTCTTCCTTCACAGTATAAATAACATTTGAAATTCAGGTCTGTAGACATTACTATTTAGACTCTTGGTGGCAGTGAAACAGCTACTCTGGTGGCGTCAGTCAGTCTATCTTTTTTGGTGGCATTTTATTTTCTTTCACTTCATGAACTTGTGAATTTACATTATGCATTTAAATTAATAGTACCCAATGCAAAATCATACTGGGGGCGCCCCTGAAAGACTCGTACCATTACACCCCTAATGTACTGTTAAAACGTTAAATGCAATACTAATCATACTATGTTTTAATTTGATCATAAGGGAGAATGGGGATATTTGTCATATTTTCAAATATACACTCTAAAAAATGCTGGGTTAAAAACAACCCAAGTTGGGTTAAAAATGGACAAACCCAGCAATTGGGTTGTTTTAACCCAGCGGTAGGGTTTAATGTTTGCCTAACCTGCTGGGTAGTTTTATTTAACTCAACTATTGTTTAAAAAATTACTGTATTGCTTAATTAAAATTAACCCAAAGTATGTTGGAAAGAACATTTATAATGTTCAATGAATAATTATTAAACAATAAACATTTATTAAATTGCTTATTAATAAATTTATATTAATAAACTACACTCTAAAAAATGCTGGGTTAAAAACAACCCAAGTTGGGTTGAAAATGGACAAACCCAGCGATTGGGTTGTTTTAACCCAGCGGTTGGGTTAAATGTTTGCCCAACCTGCTGGGTAGTTTTATTTAAACCAACTATTATTTAAAAATTGCTATATGGCTAGCTTAAAATGAACCCAAAATAGTTGGGAAATTAAAAACCAGATGCAATTAGAGACAACAATAATAGACAAAAGGTGAATGTTTATTAATAATCTTTAATATTTTATTAATATAAATTTAATAGTTTAATAGTTTATTAATATACATTTATTAATAAGCAATTTAATAAATGTTTATTGTTTAATAATTATTCATTGAACATTAATAAATGTTCATTTCCAACATACTTTGGGTTAATTTTAATTAAGCAATACAGTAATTTTTAAACAATAGTTGAGTTAAATAAAACTACCGGTCTTTGAATGACGCCTTTCTGATGCTTCCTCTTCTGGTTCTGTTCATATCAAACCATAAAGCATGCAGTGCAAGAATATTGTACACACTGATTCATCAATCTGTTTCCAATTGTTTTTCCTAAAGCAAACACAAACCTTGTCTTTGTCAATCAGACAAAGAACTGGAGAAGCGCTCAGAGTCACTGTAGACAGGATCACATCGATCTGGTCAGAGTGAGAAACCAGAATGAGAATCAACAGGTTGAGAAGATCATGAATGATAGTAACATATCTGAAGTCTGGATTGGTCTGTTCAGAGACCCATGGCAGTGGTCAGATCAGAGTAACTCCTCATTCAGATACTGGAATACTGGTGAACCTAATAATGCTGGAGGTATTCAAGACTGTACAGGTGTCAGTCAGCAGTACGGCAGTGTAGGACGATGGCATGACATCTCTGGCAAAGGCCAGTTTCCTTTTGTGTGTCATGAAGGTGAGCAGATCCTCACAAAACACACAATATCCATCCATCACCTCCATATATCTTAAAGTTTATGTTACATCTGACATGACAAATTCAACCAATGTTGTTTTTGATCAGCCTCTCTCTATTTCTTTTCCTTGTGATTTGTTTTCTCTCCAGATAAACTGATCCTGATCAAAGAGAATCTGACGTGGTCTGAAGCTCTGAGATACTGCAGACAGAATCATGTGGATCTGGTCTCAGTTCATTCAGAAGAGATGCAGCGTCGTGTGATGAATGTGGTTAAACGGGCGTCTACTGCGGCGGTGTGGTTGGGTTTACACAACTACTGCCTTATGAACATGTGGCTCTGGCTGAGCGGAGAGATCGTGTGCTATCAGAACTGGGCTCCGGGGAACGGAACGACACCGGAAAACTGCCGCCTCGAGAAGAGAAAAGGAGCCGTTCAGTCTGGAGGAGATCAGCGCTGGATCAGCCTTCCTGAATCTCACAAACTTAACTTCATCTGCAGAAATTATGAGTGAAAAGTGAAATGTTTTGGAAAATTGAATGTTTGTGTGATTACTTACATTCACTGTTTTCATACTTCATTATTTTATCTTATTAACTTTGATTTGCTTTTACTATATGTGTTTTAAACATCTGTTTTATTTCTGTATTTTAAGTAGCATGCATAAGAATGTGATCTTATCAACATTTTCTAAAAACAATGTTTAATATTCTTTAGACATTTAAAATACTAACATATGATTACATCTCTCTTTATTTTTACTAATCTTATCTACAGTAATATCTGGTTGAATGTGAATCTGTGAGCAGCAGTTAATAATAATAATATTGTCTGTGTCTCAAAATAAAATCTAGTTCATAAAGGCAGAAGTGAAAGTTGGGGTATAAAATATCTTGTGTTTGATCCAAACAGGAAAGCTCAAAACCATGAGATAAACACATGATAATAGAACATCAGCTCAAATAAACTATCTACAGCTAGTATTCTCATCTCCTGGTTACTTTCTGATTTCACACCAATTTCCCAATGACAGTTTAATTACACACATTAATAGTAATCGATAAATCTATGTAATTTAGATTAATTAATCATTTTAGCTCATTCATCTGCATCAGTCAAGACACTGAGATGCTACTGGTCTGTAGGTGTTTTTTTTTTTTTTTTTTTTTTTTTTTTTAAATAAATAAAATAACACATCTGACACTGACAAATAAAGAAGAAAGGGCTAAATCAGGTTTGGAAATGGTTGATGTGGTGTACTTGGTCCACAGAGTGAATTTTGAGGGGGGACAGAGTCCTTAAGGTCTGCTAACTGACCTAAGACAGACCAAAACTAACATGACCCAGATCAAAACCAAGTCCAGTCAAGGCCAGAGGTGTGGTCAAGACCAGAACATCTAAGTCACAGACGAAAACCGAGACACAGATTTAGACCAAAACCAAGGATTGTCCATTTAAGAGCCACACAGTGTAAAAGCATTACTGAGTATTTTTAATCCACACTACAGAGTGTTAAAGTAACACTAAAGCAGTGTTGATGGGATAGTTCAAACAAAAATGACAATTCTGTCATCATTTACTCACCCTCAAGTTGTTTCAAACCTGTATGAGTTTCTTTCTTCTGTTGAACACAAAAGAAGATATTTTGAAGAATGTTGGTAGCCAGAAAGTTGATGGTAGCAATTGACTTCCACAGTATTTCTTCCCTACTATGTAAGTCAATGGTCTGTCTGTCTGGTTACCAACATTCTTCAAAATGTCTTCTTTTGTGTTCAACAGAGGAAAGAAATTCATACAGTTTGGAAAAACATGAGGGTGAGTAAATGATGACAGAATTGTCATATTTAATGAGATAATTATGAGATTAATTAAGTGACGATTGCGCATTAGTGATGAACACCTGCTGTCAACAAGCAGACTCACTGAAGGAAAGAGAAACAATAAAAACAGAAAAGAGAAAAAAGAGAATAGTCACGCAATTAAAAAACTGAAAAAAATCAAAAGCGGGAGTGAGTTACTTTGGGTTCCCAGTGAAGGATCCAGCACATTGTAGGCAGTGACTAAAGGCCGCAAAGAATTGTAAATACAGGGAGAACGCCGTATTGGAAAATCTGAAATACCTGTGTTTGTAATCAACATTTCAAACTGGATGACCACGAACACAATGTTTTAGGCCAAACGGAGAGTAGGAAATGAAAGAAACTGCTATTCCATCTGTTCCGCTCAATCCCCAAAGCAAAACGTCATTGCATACTACATGTAAGAAAGCTGATGCCATTGTGTTTCATTTTTACCATAATGCTGTTTGAAGAGTAAATAAAGTATGCCTTTTTCTTTTCATTGATAAACTTACTCTTACAATAACTGTTTTGTTAATAATCAATGTCAATCTGACTGTCCATGGGCAGGGATACAAAAATGTGGAAGTACAATCTGTAGTTTACGAAAACCCTGGAGCTGACAAAAGATTTTTGCTGACAAATAAATGAGTTTCTCTGTCCGGGAGTTTATCCCATCAAGCCAGATTAGGTTTTTAGTTTGTGCCAAGTAATAAGTTGTACTTTCTCTCAGTGAGAGGTTCAGACAATATTCGTCATTATTCTCTAATTATTAAAGACTAAAAGCAAAAGTAAATTCTTTAACTAAGAATTGGTAACAATGGTGACAGGCCGGTGACCCCAGTGACCTCAGCTGTCAGGGTCAGAAGAGTATATATATATATATGTTTTAACACATGTTGGGTGCCTCTCTCAAAAACATGGAAAGAGAACATTCCATTAATCAGACTAAGTAAATCTCATATGAGATCTTGAAAAACAACAACGTTCAAATTCAAGGTAAACAAACAAGTGTATTCTATGATTAAAAAAATCGGCTTTTTAAAGCGCCAAAGCTCAAGCAGCAGAACTAACGAGCAGCATCATGAGCTGTTTATTTCCCATGTTTTTCTCTGAATGACAGGGTATGGCAACTGCCATATGTAAATGATGCCCCTGCTTAACATTCTTAAGTCTTAATAAGTCTTGTGTGTTTATTTTAAAGGTGCCATCGAACGTTTTTTTACAAGATGTAATATAAGTCTAAGGTGTCCCCTGAATGTGTCTGTGAAGTTTCAGCTCAAAATACCCCATAGATTTTTTTTAATTAATTTTTTTAACTGCCTATTTTGAGGCATCATTAAATATGAGCCGATTTATGCTGTGCGGCCCCTTTAAATGCTCACGCTCCCCGCCCACGGAGCTCGCGCTTGCCTTAAACAGTGCCTAAACAAAGTTTACACAGCTAATATAACCCTCAAATGGATCTTTACAAAGTGTTCGTCATGCATGCGGAATGCATGCGTCGGATTATGTGAGTATACAGTGTGTATACTGTTATATTGTTTACATTGATTCTGAATGAATTTGAGGCTATGCTCTGTGGCTAACGGCTAATGCTACACTGTTGGAGAGATTTATAAAGAATGAAGTTGTGTTTATGCATTATACAGACTGCAAGTGTTTAAAAATGAAAATAGCGACGGCTCTTGTCTCCGTGAATACAGTAATAAACGATGGTAAATTTAACCACATTTAACAGTACATTAGCAACATGCTAACGAAACATTTAAAAAGACAATTTATAAATATCACTAAAAATATCATGTAATCATGGATCATGTCAGTTATTATTGCTCCATCTGCCATTTTTCGCTATTGTTCTTGCTTGCTTACCTAGTCTGATGATTCGGCTGTGCACATCCAGACGTTAATACTGCTTGCCCTTGTCTAATGCCTTTCATAATGTTGGGAACATGGGCTGGCATATGCAAATATTGGGGGCGTACACCCCGACTGTTACGTAACAGTCGGTGTTATGTTGAGATTCGCCTGTTTTTCGGAGGTCTTTTAAACAAATGAGATTTATATAAGAAGGAGGAAACAATGGAGTTTGAGACTCACTGTATGTCATTTCCATTTACTGAACTCTTGTGATTTAACTATGCCAAGATCAATTAAATTTTTCATTCGAGGGCACCTTTAAATGAATGGCAGCAGCGTATTTTATGGTAAATCCATGTAAAGGTTGTCAGTTTACTGAAATGTGATATTTTATCTAGACAGACATCTCTGTCAGGGTCTCTGTCCTTTTGCTTTTCTGTCATGGAGAATCTTCAGCTGTTCGATCTGAACATGTAGTTCAGTATGAAAACATTTCACAAGCATTTTGCACCTTATTTGACATTCTCCTCATTTTGCTTGTTTCATTTTTTTTTTAAGAAACAAATGTTTTTGGGGGAAGTTCTTCTGTTCTTTCTGTTGGTATTATTAAAAAAAAACCTGTAGAAACAAAAGACATTTTGACTGTACACTGTGACACTACTTCACTCCTTCTCTGTTTATTTTTGTATTTGTAATTGTATATGACTTGTATATAGTTTTTATATCTGTGAGGTGCATTACATTTAAAGGTTTATGTCTGTTTTCACTTTGTGTTTCTGTGGATTTGTTTAATTACATTTAAAAAAAATAAGAAAAGAGTTCTGCAGGTATAGTACATTTTACCTGCATAATTCTACAACATAAAATACATCAGTAATACCTGCTTTTGATTTTGTTAAAGGTAAAAAAAAACATTTTGCAATTATGACCTCACAAAAGATGAACCTGGACTAGTTATTAAAGGTGATAGAGAGGATTTTTTCGTCGACTGAGAATCCAAAGACTGTTACTGAGTTTTTGAAATGAGCGCATGCGTAAGAACAACCCCCCTCCTTCGAAGGAACGCCTCCCAAAACTCGTAAACACTCGTATTGGAACACGAGTATTTACCACCGGCATTCGCTGTGTCGTGTTAGTGGATTCATTATGTCGGACTCACCGCAGGTAACTCATAATCTGCAGTTGTTACTCCTGTCTCCTGACAAAAACATTGCATGCGGCGCCTGTGGAGTGTGGAAAGTTACTGGAGCGCACAGCCGCGCTCGTCTCTCACAAGGAACGTCACGGCAGTGATTGACAAGCCAGAGGGCCAATTGGCTGATGTTTTTAAGGCCCTACCTCGTGCACAGATGATGTATATTAATATTATTCCTTTCAGTGCACCTAATAAAATAGTCTTTTATCAGTTAGTAAAGACAGTTTCAAGTAATATTGCAAAAATGTATAAAACAAAACATCCTCTTTAGCACCTTTAAGCAAAAACTGAAGAAAAAAAATCACCCCACAGTTCACCTGATAAAAAATATATATTTTAATGCAGCAAAACAAGTGTTCATGTTCAGTAAAGTAGAATCATATCAATATAAATCATGTAACAGTGGTTGTGAACAGAGAAGGGCAATTTCACAACTAATTTTAGCAAATTACCCTAACTTAACTTAGATTAAATCACTCTATTGAAACAATCTGACAAGTCAAATTATTTTTAGGTACAATATTTGTAAATCATGGATGTGAATGTGAACTTTGCTCACTTGCTTTTTCTTATGCGACTGTAGAAAAGATGATTGGGTGAATCTATTCCCACATGAAGAGCACTGGTGCGGCTTCTCTCCAGTATGAACTCTCTCATGATCTTTCAGGTTTCCTGACCGAGCGAAACTCTTTCCACAGTGTGAACACTTGTACGGTTTCTCTCCAGTATGAACTCTCTGGTGTGTTTTTAAGTAGCTTGATGTAGTGAAGCTCTTCCCACAGTCAGAACACACATAAGGTTTCACACCTGTATGAATACGCTCATGCACTTTTAAAAGTGTCAGTAGTGAAAAACCCTTTCCACAAAAAGAACAAAAGTGAGGCTTCACAGCAGCATGAACTTTAAGGTGTTTTCTTAAGTTTCCAGCTTGTTTTTCTGTGAAATTCTCTTCAGTCTTTGAAACGACTCCATTTCCATCTTCATTTTTGAAAAGATGAGGATTTGAAATATGATATTGTTCATCTTCATTTTTATACATCAGTTTTCCATCTTCATTTTTGAAATGATTATGGTTTTTGTCTTCATTCACTTCCATCGGGTCTAAAATCAAACATTAAATTCAATTAAAAAGACAAATGAGAAACAAAGAAATAAAATTAATTATTAATTTAGCACAAAAATCTAGTTTACTACTGAGTCTACTAGTATCTAGTTTTAGATGTATTATGTCAGTTTTCAACTTAATGTTCCTCAGTAGTATTTAAAGAGAATGAAGGAAACACCAACTTATTTGTTCCTCTGTATCTTCATCTTTTATTCTGCAGGGTTCTTCTTTAATCTCCATCTTTACAATAGTATGTCAGTAGTTTCTCCTGGAGTAATTCCTCCTGCTTGCTGCTTCTTCTCCTGTGGGAAGATGGGAATATTCCCCAGCATTTAAACTCATGAATGGCTGTGGGAGCGGCTTCACTGACTGAAGGTGTGAATTGTGGTCACTGTTGCTCATTTAGCAGACGATCATCACACTTACAATCATTTTGAATTATTCAGATACAAATGTTCGCTCAAATAGTCCTTTAGAAACAATAGGTGCTTTCTCACCAGAGGACATTTTCATTGTTCCTAGAACTATTGACTGATAGTACCCGGACTTTGCTGTGTTCACACCGCAGGAACGATTTTAGTTCTAGCAACTCCTTTTGAGGGAAATAAATTATCTCCAACTGCAGAGTCGGGTCTAAACCAGCACTATAGGAACTATCAGTGATGTAAGTGTATATTGATTGGTCAAACGCATGTGAAGGCCAGAACACACCAAGCCGATGCCAACGAACTAGTGGCGACGAAAGCAGACTGTGGGGTTGGCTCACGTCGACAGCTTCTGTGTCCAAAGTTGCCCTGACACACCAAACCACTAAACAGCCGACGGCCAAGTAGCATGTCAGTTCTGCGCCTGCGTGAGATAAAATGCCTTTCCGAACCAGCAGGTGGCAGTATCTGAACAGCCAATCAGAATGATCAGATGGCCCGACGGACCGACGAGCTTCCAACGCCAATTCAACATTTCGAATCGGCCGAAAAAAAGCAGACGAGGACCAACTTCAGCCGACGGTGCAGAACACACTAGGAAAACTTAGTTGGCCGACGAACAAAAACTGCCAGACGGCCGACCGTCGGCTTGGTGTGTTCCTGCCTTGAAACACTGGCACCCAGCATTTTTAAAAATCTGTGTAAACATATTTACTTCATGAAGATGGAAAACAATGATAACAGCATTTACATGTTGTCTGCAGGGTTGTGTTCTTTTCTCTACCCCGATGATATATGTAATACGGAAAGTTTTCATAGGATATTTAATCTCTGAGCCCCACTTTTTGCTCTTTCAGTCACATAAATTATGCTTTTACATTCCATCTCCATTATCAAGAAACCCACGACACAAGAAAAACACAACTGCTGCGCTTAAAGACGCCACTGTCGGCTGCTTCGGAGTTTCCTATTCCTGGTACGATTGCAACCAGGAACATGGTCCGGGGGAGAAATTAGTTCTCGGGGAACTATATTAGTGGCTAGTCCCTGTAAATTAGTTCCTATAACTATTCGGTGCAAAAGCCCCTAATCAGTATTTTTGACACCGTTACCACCAAAACCTCCTGTCAACCCTCATGATAAAAAGCATCTCAAAAACTGCACTCCAGTGGTTCAAGTCTTACCTCTCAAGTAGGTCCTTCAGGGTGTCGTGGAAAGTTGAGGTGTCTAAGTCGCAACATCTAGCTACTGGGGTGCCTCAGGTCTCAGTGCTTGGACCACTTCTCTTTTCTATCTACATGTCATCACTAGGATCTGTCATTCATGAACATGGTTTTTCCTGTCACTGCTATGCTGATGACACAAAACTCTAACGCAGGGGTGCCCTAACCTGTTCCTGGAGATCTATCTACCTGCAAAGTTTAGCTCCAACCCTGATAAAACACACCTGAATCAGATAATTAATTTCTTCAGGAGCACTTGATAATTACAGACAGGTGTATTGAGCAAGGCTGGAGTTAAACTTTACAGGTAGGTAGATCTCCAGGAACAGGATTGGGCACCCCTGCTCTAACTCTTATTCCAGCCAGATGATCCGACGGTAGCTGCTCATGCCTCAGCCTGCCTGACAGACATTTCTTGCTGGATGAAGGACCACCACCTTCAACTCAACCGTGCGAAGACAGAACTGCTTGGTGGTTTCAGCCAACCCAACACTTCATCACCACTTCTCCATTCAGCTATATTCATCAACCAACAAGCCGAAGACAGCGCATGTCACACCTCTCTTCATAAACTAGCACTGGTTGCTAATTGGCGCTCTTTTCAAATTCAAGGCAGATGTTTGCCTACAGATCAACCACAGGCTCTGCACCCCTATACCTACACTCACTACTTAAGATTTTGCTTGCTTTCTGCAAGTGAGCCTTGTGGTTTCATCCAAAAGAGGAACAAAATCACTTTCACAGGCCTTTACCTGGCCTGTTCCCTGCTGGTGGAATGACCTGCTTAACTCAACCCGAGCTGCTGTTGATGAAAAAGATGTGTCTTGCAGCCATTTCCTTAAGATGGCTAAAGACTAACCATACATCTATTTCATCAATATATGACACAATAATACTAACACATACTATTCTACATATCTATTTAAAAAAACTGGGACTAGTCACAGCACTTGCATATTGTTGTTGCACTAATGTTGGTTTGATTGCTTCTATTGCTGTTGTCCTCATTTGTAAGTCACTTTGGATAAAAGCATCTAATAATTAAATGTAACTGTATGACTGAGCACCAGACTCTCTCTCTCTCTCTCTCTCTCTCTCTCTCACACAACACACACACACCCACAATCCCTGTGTGCCAAACTACCTAAATGATGTCTTCAAAGGGCACTGAAGTGTTTATAGTCTAATCATTATCAACAGATTAAAAAAAAAAACTATATAATTTAGTTCAAAATGACAATAGTGTTTGAGCCCAACAACACTTTTCAGGGCTTCAAATCTCCAACAGTGGATGGTAAAGATGAAAAGAATGATCATTTCTGAATGGAAAGCATGCATCCCCCCTTCTTTCTCTCTCTCAATTCAATTCAATCCTTAAATCAAGCCCTGCTTACATTAGATATGATTTATCATTAAAAACTCTGTTTACCAGGTTTCATTTGTTCATTACTAAAAACATAACGAATAATCTCAGTGGTGTATAAAGTACTCGAAAACCATACTTGAGTAAAAGTATAGATATCCAACCAGAAAATGACTTTGGTAGAAGTCAAAGTCACTGTTTAGAATGTTACTTGAGTAAAAGTTTTAAAGTATGTGATATTTTTTGTACTTAAGTATGAAAAGAATTTTTTTTTTTTTATATTAAACATACTTAAGTATTGAAAGTAAAAGTACAAGTAAATGTAAAATACAAAAGGAGCAAAAAAATATATTATTAAAAATGGTTCTATACACAGTTTGAGCAGCAAGATTGTGTTCAGTTTTAACTCTCTTACATTTTGTTTCTTTGAATTAAAAAAAAATGGCTAAATGTTTATTGTAATTTTTAAATATAAAATATTAATATATTATACATTCTGATCATTCATGTTAATTCATAGTGCATTATAACTAATGTAAGAGACTTTAAAATCTTAAAATGTAAATGTTGAAATTAACAATGAATACTTTTATTAACCTTATTTAATGTTACAAATGGACTCTTATTGTAAAGTGTTAACATTTCATATAAATCCAAACAGTCATGCTTAAAAATTACCATCTTTACACACAAAGGCATAGTACGGGTCTATTATATGTATACTTTCACACATTATTTGCCAATATTTTAGAAAACTTGATGGTTTTATCTAATCAAAATATGTGTTACAGTGCCTATAAAAAAGAACTGAAATCGAATACATTTCTGATTTGTTATGTTTCTGTCGCTGCATGATGAGGATACAGTTTAAATATGCAACTTCGATGGATAATGAATGCATAACAGCGAACAAATGGATATAAACCGATGCAAATGAATGGTAACAATCGTGCTGTTGTTGTCACATTGCGCTTGAGGTACTACTAATGTTAGCATCCTCTCAGCCTCGGCGGCAAACATACTGCTGTTCTCCAATAATGCAGCATCTAGTCAACAAACTAATTACTTTATAATGATATGAAAACATGCACTGTAGTGTACACTGTATAACATACCGTTTTGTTGTCAGTTTTAAATCCGTTTTTGAAGTGTCCCGCTCTGTGCTGCGCAGCCTCACGTCACGTGTCAAAATAAACTAGGAGGCATCAGTGATAGTTTTTATTTCGCCTCTAGAGGTCGCTCTCGTGCTGTATAATGACAGCGCACTCTTCTCAGCCGCTCCAGCAACGGACGCAACCCGGAAAATGCCCGAGCACTTGTTTGCTTGCAGTCTGTTCTTCTTTATTTTGTAGTAACAAAAAATGCTTTGGGAAAATGTATCGGAGTAAAAGTATACATTTTATTTAGGAAATGTAGTGGAGTAAAAGTAAAAGTTGACAAATATAAAAACTCAAGTAAAGTAGCCTACAGATTCTCCGTACTGTAAGGAAGTATTATTACTTCGTTACATTACACCACTGCATAATCTTCTTTGGGAACTACGTCGTTATTGATTAAATAGTTGGTTGAACTATCTATTCAAGTCTTTTGGTGAACCACGGTGAACTCAACAAGATCACGTGGTAAAAATTAAACAAATGTCGCCATCTAGAGGAACATCTGTTGTACTGACAAATTATTATCATCATTTAATATAGAAACTCATGTTATTCTAAGTATCAAAACCACACAAAATCTGCTTAAAATGATAAAGGCAATAAAATAATAATTTTATTCATTTGTATTTTACCAAATAGTTAAAAGATATATACACCAAGAGCTTAAATTATCTTAAAAGTTAGTTAATTTTAACCAAGACAGTATTTCACAAACTCTTCTTGTAAAAGTAATCCAAAACAATTTCATCTTCTCTCAGTGGTGTGTCAGTGTCAGAATCCATATTATGAGAACAATCGAGTATTAAATATAAAAATGGAAAAACATCCGTTTTTAGTTTAAAAATGACATTACTACAGTTGATTAGCAATGCTGAATACTATGTTAAACACCTTAATATCATGCAAACTTATTCATTAAATCAGTCATGCATGTAATTAGTTTTGTTGCTTTTTATTTCACAAATCTAATTATGTGCAATCAGAATATTTTATACAGTTGAGAAGAAATCGATACAATATGACAGGTTTTAAGGGATAGTTCACCCAAAAATGAAATTCTGTCATAATTTACTCCAAGCCTGTATTAATTTCTTAGTTTTACTGAACACAAAGGGAGATATTTTTAAGATTGTTTGTAACCAAAGTTGTGGGGCATCATTGACTTCCATTGGATTTTCCTTTCTTCATATTCTTCAAAATATCTTCCTTTGTGTTCAGCAGAACAAAGAAATTCTTACAGGTTTGCAATAACTTGAGGGTGAATAAATGAAAGACACACAAATTTATGTTCAAACAATTTCTTGCAACAGCCTCTAAATAATGACAAACAAATAATTTATCTTCTCTAAAGTGGTGTTATTATCAGAAATGAGCTCTACATTTCCAGCACTGTTAAACTATCAATTCTTCAATCCAGTTCAGAGAAGCTGAAAGAATATCGATGAGGGTTGATTGCTACAATCCGACATTGATTAAACATGTGAATGTTTGAAAATTAGAGAAAGGAATAGTTTGCAATTCAGAGATACAGACATTTAACTTTAATATTCCAGTTGTGTGTGTCAGATTGTTGCATAATAATTTACAGGAAAACAGAAGGTTAGAACAAAGCTGAATATAGAACATTCCTTTGTTATGTTATATCTGAAAATGATTTAAAGTAGGCATATAGAGTGGTGCAGGTATGACATCAAAGCCCCGCCCCCTGGTTCCCTCAAGATTTTCCCATGTTTTTTTCTTTTCAATTTAAGAGTAAAATACAGCCTTTGGCTAAACAAACTTGACAATACTTTTTTGTTTCACAACGTAAATTACACACACCATACTAACACTAGTTTTGCGGTTATTAATTTTTGAACAAGTACATTGTAGACGTCCAAGTATCATCAAGTTATGTAAAGCATATAGGCTTTATTTTACTCAAATTTATCTCAAAGGAACTTATAATACAATATTTGGAAAGAAAAAAAAATGAAGGCTATTGCTGTTGGCAGTGTGTTAGATTTTAATAGAATAAAAGTCAAAGTTCAATGAATTGTTTTTAGTTTTTATTAAACATTTAACTGAAGTGTACATTTACTTTCAATATTTAAATGAGAGCAGAAAAAGAGGGTCTCAAGCCAGTGGATCAAGACAAATAAAGCTTGTCAGATGAAACTGCACATAGAAACAAACTTTCACTAAAATCTCACATTTAAATGAATATGTAACCGATTCTAATCTAGAACATTCAGCTTCTGTATAACAACATGAAGACAATCAGAGGAGATCAACCCGTCATTTAATAGAAGGAAATTAAACATTTCAGATGCTTAAACTGAGCTTTTTTTCCCAACTTTCCTCAAACAAATGTACTGAAACAGCAGATTTAGAGATGTTTGCTGATCTGCGTCAATAAGCTGAAATGATTTACTTTACAATAAAACAGGTGCCATCAACAGTCAAATTTGTAGTACTGCCAATTTTTATAAGTTCATATAGAAAAACAAAAAAAGAGATGTAATCTACCCCAAAATAAGAAAGAGAATCAAAGCAAATAATTTTCATCCACACTTCAAGACCGAGTTACTAACATCAATGAACACATCATGAACATTCGCAGAGTTTTAATGGACTTACGCCGGCATTGTTTCAAAGAGCTTTCGCTCACTTAGACAACAGCGCTTTTTCTTATGAGTCACTAGATTAGAGGAGCAGGTGAAACTCTTCCCACATGAAGAGCATTGGTGTGGCTTCTCTCCAGTGTGAACACTCTTGTGAGCTTTCAAGGATGATGAATGAGAGAAACTCTTCCCACAGTGAGAGCACTTGTACGGTTTCTCTCCAGTATGAATTCTCAGGTGTCTTTTAAAGTTGCTCAGTGTACTAAAGCTGTTTCCACAGTCAAAGCACATATAAGGTCTCACACCAGTGTGAATGGTCTGGTGAACTTGTAAACTTTTCAGTACTGAAAAACTCTTTCCACAAAGAGAGCAAACGTGAGGCTTCAAACCAGCATGAAGTTTAAGGTGTTCTTTTAAGTTTTGGTCAAAAACAAATGTTTTGTCGCACAAATCACAACTGAATGATCTCACTCCAGCATGTGAGCGCAGATGAGCGTTGAGAGAGGTTTTGTGAGTGAAACTCTTTCCACACTGAGTGCATGTGAACGGTTTTTCTCCAGTGTGAACTCGTAGGTGCCTAGTCAAGTGTGCTTTCAGAACAAAACTCCTTCCCACACAGAGTGCATGTATAAGGCTTCTCTCCAGTGTGAAATTTCTTGTGCCTCTTTAGATTTGATATATGCGTTAAACTCTTTCCACACTCAGAGCAGGTCAAAGAATCTTTTTCACCAGTGCTTTTCTGTGTCAAATTCTTTTCAGTCTGTGAAATTATGTTTCCATCTTCATTTTTGAAATGATGCCGTTTGTCTTCATTCACTTCCATCGGGTCTAAAAACAACATATTTTTTATATTTTAATTAAAAGACAATCTAGACACAAAAAATAAAATTATTTTCAATTTTGCTAAACTTATCTTAATATTTCTCATCAGTCATTAAAGAGAATGAAGGAAACACCAACCTATTTGTTCCTCTGTATCTTCATCTTTTATTCTGCAGGGTTCTTCCTTAAACTCCATTTTACAAGTCAGTAGCTAGTTTATTCTGCAGTAATTCCTCCTACTTGCTTGTTCTTCTCCTGTGGGAATATTCCATGAATGGCTGTGGGAACGGCTTCACTGACTGAAAGTGTGAATTGTGGTCGCTGTAGCTCATTTAGCAGATGATCATCACACTCACAATCACTCCCAATTATCCAGGTGTAAGTGTTTTGCTAATTTTACTAATCTAGCTAAATTTTTAAACTGATTAATGGGGCAACCACTTTTGATTCACCAAACATTTCGATGTATATTTATGATAAATAATACAATAAATGTATTTACCGTCTGAAAAACACAGCGGTATAAACAGCTTTTAATCCCCTCACAGGAACTCGTGAATGCGTCAATGCGAGCGAGATTGTTTTATTTCTATAGTATTGTTTTTGTCCTGCTGTCTTCGCCTTTTCCAACTGTGAAACAACGGCTCGGGACAGTGTTGCCACCTTGTGGACAAACCAATTAGTGCCAAAAAAATATATATAATAAATCAATCAAAGCTTTAGGATTAAAACAAAATTGCAAAAATAGTTCCTAGACAAATGGAGAAAACTTTTTTGGTTTCCAAAATATGTCAAAATAAAGACAAAGGAATAGTTCACCAGACAGACACTGCAGTTTGGTCCGAAATAGATTAATAAATACATAAATTGTCTGATTTAGATTTCTCCCAATAAAAATAAATTTAATGTCCTCACATTCTGAAACACATGGCAAATTGAATCAGTTGACTAGTTTCGTGAACAACGACAGATTCAACCAGCTCATCATGTGGTTGAATTGAACACAAATGTAAAACATATTAACATTCTCATACTCAGTAGGCCTAAATAATTATATGACTACTGATAGTTTTTCAAGGACACTGTTGTTTTCTTCATTAAACAGGGCAATTGATTAAATAATCCTACCTGATGATCAGTAGAGGCTCACTAAACAAAATAATTCAATAAATACCTATTTACAATCAGCACTTAACTCAAAAAACAGCCAAGAAATATCTTGTTGAAACCATTTTTTTTACACTTGTTTGTCTATGGTGATGTGGTATATAGAAATGCGCATAAAGGTCAAGGAACAACTAAATGTGTTGTATCATGCAGTAATTAGACTGATTAGACTGATACTATTTTATCTTATAGAACGCATCATTGTGAATTATACCCTTTTTTGAATTGGACATCATTGCATACAAGACGGGAAATACATTGGTATATCTTATCTATAGTTTATCTATAGTATGGTAGTATGTTTTCAAGAGACTTTACTGCTCCTGAGAGGCTGTTATTGAAAATAAGAACCTGTTTTAATCACTTGCCTGGTTAAATGAATGTTAAATAAATACATGCTATAGTTTTAGAAATACATGTGTATATTTTTGTAACTAGAACTTTGTCTCTTTGCACACATTTAATTGACAGCACTTTTGAGAAAATACTTGCATATTGTTTTGTCATTTAAAAAGCCTGAACTACATTCTTTTATAAAAAAAAAATGTTTGAACATAAATCTCACAGCATCTTCAATTTAATCAATCCATGATAAACCATATCTCATGTATGACACAAAGCAACACAAAATTTAGCTAGATGAGTTATAAGTAAAAACTCAAAAAACTAAATTGTTTCTAAATGACTATTTGAGCAAACATTACCTGAAAAATCCAGAGTGATTGTAATTGTGATGGTCATCTGCTAAATGAGCAACAGCGACCACAATTCACACTTTCAGTCAGTGAAGCCACTCCCACAGCTATTCATGAGAGTTTAAATGTTGGGGAATATTCCCATCTTCCCACAGGAGAAGCAGCAAGCAAGAGGAATTACTCCAGGAGAAATTACTGACATACTATTGTAAAGATGGAGTTTGAGGAAGAACCCTGCAGAATGAGAGATAAAGAGACAAAGGATCTAATAGGTTGGTGTTTCTATTTATTCTCTTTAATGACTGATGAGGAACATTAAGATGAAAAGTTTGATAAATTTTAGTTTCTAATTTTTTAGACTCAATGGAAGTGAATGAAGACAAAAGGCATCAGTTTCAAAAGAGTATAGAAAATGAAGATGGAAACATAGTCATGTCACAGACTAAAAAGAATTTCATACAGAAACAAGCTGGAAAAACTGGAATCAAAGGATCTTTCACCTGCTCTGAGTGTGGAAAGAGTTTCACTCAGAAAGGAAACCTAATGTGCACATGAGAATTCACACTGGGGAAAAACCGTTTACATGCACTCAGTGTGGAAAGAGTTTCATATGTAAAGCAAACTTAATTGTGCACATGAGAGTTCACACTGGTGAAAAAATGTTCACATGCACTCAGTGTGGAAAGAGTTTCACTCAGAAAAACACTCTCAAAGAGCATCTGCGCTCTCACTCTGGAGTAAAGTCTTTCAGCTGTGATCAGTGTGATAAAACATTTGTTTTTGAATCAAGCTTCAAAAAACACCTTAAAATACATGCTGGTGTGAAGCCTAACTTTTGCTCTTTTTGTGGAAAGAGTTTTTTACGACTCCAGAATTTAAAAGACCATGAGAGAATTCATACTGGTGTGAGACCTTATATGTGCTTTGACTGTGGGAAGACCTTCACTACACCCAGTGCCTTAAAACAACACCAGAGAATTCACACTGGAGAAAACCCATTCACATGCACTCAGTGTGGAAGGAGTTTCATATGTAAAGCAAACTTAATTGTGCACATGAGAGTTCACACTGGAGAAAAAATGTTCACATGCACTCAGTGTGGAAAGAGTTTCACTCAGAAAAACAC
The DNA here is from genome assembly GCA_028476615.1 of Culter alburnus. NCBI lineage: Eukaryota > Metazoa > Chordata > Actinopteri > Cypriniformes > Xenocyprididae > Culter > Culter alburnus. The sequence goes on from JAOTNS010003631.1 coordinate 371,929, forward strand.
TCTCAAAGAGCATCTGCGCTCTCACTCTGGAGTAAAGTCGTTCAGCTGTGATCAGTGTGATAAAACATTTGTTTTTGAATCAAGCTTCAAAAAACACCTTAAAATCCATGCTGGTGTCAAGCCTCACTTTTGCTCTTTTTGTGGAAAGAGTTTTTTACAACTGCAGAATTTAAAAGTCCATGAGAGAATTCATACTGGTGTGAGACCTTATATGTGCTTTGACTGTGGGAAGACCTTCACTACACCCAGTCACTTAAAATCTCACCAGAGAATTCATACTGGAGAGAAGTCGCACCAGTGCTCTTCATGTGGGAAGAGTTTCACCCATATATCTAATCTACAGACTCATAAGAAAAAGCATTGCCTGAAGTTGCCTCACTAAGCAAAAGTTAATGTTCAGATCCATCACTCACGAGTAAGTGAATAATTTGTCATTCAGATTAAGCAAAAGCTTGTTTCCATAGAGTGATTCAGTCTAATGGGGTAATTTACTAAAATTAGTAGTAAAGGTTGATCATTTAACAAAGGATGTTTTGGCGGGGTCATAGTATATGAAGGAAATGTGTCTGTGTGGATATTCTGTTCCACTTCCTTGAAGTGAAAATATATTGTGTTTTATCAAATTGTGTTTACAGGAGTTGTTTATTATTATGAGACGCATGTGACATTGTCAAATGAACCTATAAGAACCTGTAGAAATTATGTCAGCTGATTATCCATGACTATAAGTACTAGTGTTTCTGTATCCTTGTTAGTTCAAGGCAAGATCCTCTTTCTCATTTCTATGGCCTATAGAAGTGTGCAGAACTTTGTCTTCAATAAAGTCTCTTTTAACTTGTTGAAACTTTTGACTCCTGGTCTTCATTGAGCATTTTGATCTCTTTATGGGGTCCAACTGTAATTCCTCTATATAATGAATAATAAATTAATCATTTATTTCAGACATAAATATTTTTTCTCTAGATTGTTTTATTTAACATAATTTTTTTAATTGCACTGTTGTAAATGACAAACAGTCTTAAGTGACACCTAAGTGATGTGTGGCCAAGTGTGGTGTTCCATACTCAGAATTTGTGCTCTGCCTATCCAAGTCCACACACACAACCACAGCAGTGGGCATCCATTTTTGCTGCGGCAGGGTTTGGTGCATGGCTCAAGGACATTTCCTACCGGTACTAAGAAATATATATATATTTTTTTAAAGTTTTTTGCTAAATTAAGGTTCAGTTGCAATCCTTTTTGTTGCACATGTGTCCTTTAAATGAATAATGATAATTTAATATGCTGATTTCAGACCAGATGGAAGACAAAGGGCATATTCTTCAAAAACCTATTTTCACAGACTGAAAATAATTTTACACAAAAATGAGGTGGAAAGGTGTTAAGGTTAGGCTACCTGATGATATTTTATTCTTGCAGCTTTAATTAAATATTAGACTAGTTAGGTTTTAGGTTCTATACAGAAAAGAACATGGCGGTTTTCACATTGCTCTGCAGAAAAAAAGCAAATCGACTCTTTGACAGTAGGTGGCACTGGAACAGCAGAAATAAAGCTGTTTCCTTGGTAACCTCTGTACACAAAGTATCTGTGCTTATAACAACCTAGTCTAATAGCTTGAAAGATTTTTTACTTCCCTTATGAAGATTAACCATGGTTTTACTACAAATAAAAAAAACAACAACCAAAAAAAAAAACATGGTTATTGTAGTTAACAATGGTAACCTCCAATTTGTAGTAAAAGTACAAATAGTACCAATCTGACAAAAAACACATTTTTACTATAATAAAACCATGGTTAATTTTCATAAGTGTTCACGATAGTTTGCAATGCAAGCTAGTTGCAATGTGTTATTTAGCTAACGTTTTATACATGCAAATAAAACTAGCAAATAATACAAATGTACGAAAAAAATGTAATTATGTTTTATATAAATATGTTTATGTTTTATACAACTTAGTGTAACATTTAGAAAACTGCGTGCATGTGACGTCACATTGTGGTGGGGCAATTCGCTTCCCTTTCATCTGATGCCTTTATGTCTAATGCCTTTTTATCTGAGTCCATTTCGTCTGATACCTTTTCTGAGGCTGTTGTGTCCGATGCCTAATTATATGAGACCTTAAGCCTTTCAGTCTGAGGCACAATGCTGTTTTGTCCAATGTCTGAAGCCTTTAAGTATGAGGCATGATGCCTTTTCCTGGTTTGAGGTTGTCCTAAAATGCACACCATACTTATGTTTTACCTACTGAAATATATTTACATTCCAAATATGCATTCTGAATAATAAATAAATGTATTTCCTAACTAGCCTGTCACAGTCCATTGCTCGTCTTCTCATTAACAGTGTTTTTCTCTTACTGGTCATACCTGTTAAATTTACATTTTTAAATTAATTTGACTGCTAAACTTACGAAAATTAACTATGTTTTCATTATAGTAAAGATGTAGTAACCATGTTTTTTTTGCACTGATTGATTACCATCTGTATTACAGTTTTACTACAAATACCATGGTTAAACCATAGACTGTAAAAAAATATGGACGTAGTGTCCGTGACGTCACCCATAGAGTTCTGAAGAGTGGTTTTGAAGCGAAAATGAGGCCGCTGCCATCTTAGCAGAGTGTCACTGCACGTCACTCCCGGATAACTGAAAATGGGCAAAGAGGCGGGACGTGGTTGGAGCCCTATGATGTGACTGGTTGCTGAAACCACGCCCGCCTAGCGCAATGTGATCATGTTAGCAGGCAAATGAGCTATCTAAAATATTAATAAAGATAACAAGTTATAGCATTAGAAAGTTATAAAGGTTTACTGTCAATCTACGGTGTATTTTTACGATATAGATGCTCCAACACCAGTAATTAATTTGTGTCGGGTCTGCAAATAACAACACGAAAAATCAAACGGGGCTTTGTGAAATAGAGATCGCGAGATGAGTCCAGTCTGTGGCACTTGGGTAAAATGTCCGTATACTTTTTGTCCAAGAAAGTGTTAAATCCATGAAATATTGATATATTATCCATTGTTTGCATCACATTTCTTCGGAATGATCTGCTCTCCATCATCGTTCTTCAAGAAATGATGCAATCAGAGCAACGTTTATGATGTAAAACTGTACACGTACCTATATATCTGTATATTTCTCAAATGTTCTCTCAAACAAATGATCATGTGTGCAAAGTATAATTTTTTAAAAATAGTGCAGCAGTTTTAGTTATAATATCCAAGCAGTACTGTCTGAGTTTTATAGCTGCTATTGTCATTGAAGTAAATCTCAAGAAGATCCAACAACCAGTTGTTCTGTTTATCTTGCGCATGTGTGCACATGCCTACACAGACGCACATCAGTCTCGACTATTAATGCAGCAAGCCATATTTTATAATTGTATAAATTAATGGAGAAAAAAGCACAAATACGGCTGAGATGCCAAATTCAGTGGCTGAAGTTAGCTGCTGAGGTAACATGATGACAGCTCACAGACAGCAGCGGCATACCTGTCACTCAAGTGACCACGCCCTTAATTAGGTAGAACTTTAAGGCTTCATATAATTGAAAGGATGAGTTATAAAAAAAATTCACCCCCCTCAGAGTTGTCATGTAGGGCAAAATTCGCTGTATAGACCAAAACCATAATTTGCACCAGGCTGTACATGTTTTTTTATGCTGTAAAATTAGGTATTTTAACATGGGACTCAAAGAGATTCTGCTCCCTTTTGGGTTAAACTAGCGATTTGTGGTTACCATGGTTTAACCAACCATTTTTTATTTATTTAATTATTTATTTATTTTTGTAGTAAAAACATGGTTCATTTTCGTAAGAGCAGTATTAAAATTGATGAATAAATATGCGGTAACTTCTAAATGATTGTCCATGAAAAATGACAGAATAATGACTAAAATGTTTAATACAAATAAATAAATATGTTCATTTTGCACACTGCAGCATCGCGATCTCTAGTTAGATGAGCACTTACACCATGTGGGGAAATAATCATGAATGTTAAAAGCAGATAAAGGTCTATTGGCTGCCGTCTTTGGACCATGGGCGGACCTTACAGATTCAGTTTCACGTGATTGAAATTAAAGGGCGTTTCTTCAACTAGGGGCACTTTTAGCCTTGTGAAGTTGAATAAAATAAACTTGTACAAAAGTCATGTAACACATTCTCATAAGTTTAAATAATTTCTCTAGTTTTAAGGTCTGTAAGAGGACAAACTTAGATTACAAGAGAAATTGTTAATATTTTACAGTTTTTCGGTCCTGCAATGAACAAATGTCATTTCCACCACATCTCAATATACAGCTATTATTTAAAAATAGAATAACTTATGCCACTCAAGAATTATCTAAGATCATTTTTGTAACTAGTTTTACCAGTTTTTCCACAATGTACATTAATTATACATTTGCCAATGAGATAAAATCAACTGCCCTAAGGACCAAATGCTGAACTGTACACCTGTCACACTCTGAAATTTAATATTGGTTTGGGTAAGAGTTTATTAGAAAATAAATAACTATAATTTTTATATTAAGTAGAGCATGATCTCATAAATTGTGGATACATTTTTAATGTGTGATGAGAACTTTTTTAATAGTTTTTAAAAATGTGTGTGGTGATGGAAATGACAGGGCGGTGGTGGAAATGACAGGGTGTGGTGGAAATGACAATGAGTTAATGTGAATGTAGAGAAACAGTAGAAATATTTATTAGAAAAAACTTAAAGTCTTCACACTCATTAAACTCAATTCACAGAATCACTAAACATAACCACACCTGTTTTAGTGTAGTGCTGAGTTTGATGTATAAAACAAGATTTGTCTCACAGATGAAAGTTACAGTGCATACTGTAAATAACTCACACAAATGATGGCAAGGCAAAAATATAAGCAATAAATGATGCATCAAAATTTCAACATTGTGAGATAATTATGAGGCTATATAATTGTGAGAGTTTGATACTGAAATGTTATTATTGGTCTCTTGAATGAATACTTATCTTCTGTAAAGAGTAATTGTAAAGAACACCTGAAACTGTATCATTTAAACGGAGGTGTGGAATGTGGAAAATTTTGAGCACCTTGAATGTGTGAGTATGTTTGCATGTGTGTGAGAGAGCGTTTGACAGATCTGTCTCTTTTAAGTCTCTCCTTCATATTTATAGGGTCAGCTTTTATTTTGTCCCTATAGGCCTGTGACCTTTCTTTTGTTGTCTTAGGTGGCATCTTAAAAATAGAAAAATGAAATCAATTAATATAAAAGTAATATAATTTAGAAATAAAAAATCATAATATAATTATAAATATAAAAAGTATTGTAACATACACTATATTGCCAAAAGTTTTGGGATGCCGGCCTTTACGTGCTTATGAACTTTAATGACATCCCATTCTTAATCCGTAGGGTTTAATATGGAGCTATTCAGCAAGGTTTAGGAGTGTGTTTATGGAAATTTTTGACCATTCTTCTAGAAGCACATTTGTGAGGTCAGGCAGTGATGTTGGCGAGAAGGTCTGGCTCACACTCTCCTCTCTAATTCATTCCAAAGGTGTTCTATCAGGTTGTGGTCGGGACTCTTTGCAGGCCAGTCAAGTTCCTCCACACCAAACTCACTCATCCATGTCTTTATGGTCCTTACTTTGTGCACTGGTGCGCAGTCATGTTGGAACAGGAAGGGGTCATACCCAAACTCTTCCCACAAAGTTGGGAGCATGAAATTGTCCAAATTGTCTTGGTATGCTGAAGCTTTAAGAGTTCCTTTCACTGGAACTAAGGGTTCAAGCCCAACCCCTGAAAACAACCCCACACCATAATCCCCCTCCACCAAACTTTACACTTGGCACAATGCAGTCAGGCAAGTACCATTCTCCTGGCCACCACCAAACCCAGACTCGTCCATCAGATTGCCAGACAGGGAATTGTGACTCCTCACTTCAGAGAACACGTCTCCACTGCTCTAGAGTCCAGCGGCGGCGTGTTTTACACCACTGCATCCGATGCTTTGCATTGCATTGGTAATGTAAGGCTTGGATCAGCTGCTTGGCCATGGAAACCCATTCCATAAAGCTCTCTACACTGTTCCTGAGCTCATCTGAAGGACACATGAAGTTTGGAGGTCTGTAGCTATTGAGTCTGCAGAAAGTTGGCGACTTCTGCGCACTGTGCACCTCAGCACGCACTGACCCGCTCTGTGATTTTACGTGGCCTACTGTACCACTTCGTGGCTGAGTTGCTGTTGTTCCCAATTGCTTTCATTTTGTTATGATACAACTAACAGTTGACCGTGGAATATTACTAGTGAGGAATTTTCACAAATGCGCTTATTGCACAATCACGGTACCACGCTTGAGTTCACTGAGCTCCTAAAAGTGACCCACACCTGTGAAAGTGAAAGTGACTGGAACTTCTGAATTCAATGATTTGGAGGGGTGTCCTAATACTTTTGGCAATAAAGTGTATTGTTATAAAAAGTATTACACAACTATACTCCCACTATCCATATCAATTGTACTTTTTAACCATAAATGTCATTTCCACAGAGGGCAGTGTGGTGGAAATGACTGTGGTGGAAATGACATTTCTGTAGTTTTTTGTGAAAAAATGGAAGATAGCTTCACTGATTCACTTTGAATTACTACTTAGCATTTCATGTACGCAAAATACTCTTATTTAACTTAAAATTTTTAGCTTTTTAAAAAACCCTTGAAGGTACAGCATGTTTGGAAATGACGTAGAATAAATATATTTACTGATCTAGCAATATTTACCTTGATTTTCTTCATTTGTTTGTTGATGAAAATTTAAAATTTCTCCATGTCCAACATGTGCTCTGATGTCACTGAACATTTCCACAGAAACCATCTAAACAATCTTTCACACAAACTTTTTAAAGGGACATTACAGCATTGTGGTGGAAATGACACCAATACTGTGTGACAGCTATATTTTGTATAAAAAGTAATATTGATAGTAGTCTCACATTAAATACTATAATGTATTTTAATTATTTTACTAGTGCTTAATTCAGGTACATTAATAGTTACCAGATAAATCATATTTTTAAACTGTATTTTCATTGTTGAAGTTTAAAAGTCTGGGTGTGGGACAAGGAGAAAACAGTGATTTTGACACCTATAAGGAGGTTGGAAAGTATGAAAAAATCATAATAGAAAGGTAGTACATTTTTTTAAAGGTGGTTTTGTTGATAGTTTGACAAAGAAAAAAGAATTTGTCAAAAAATATATGTATTTTTTAAAATATGATCAAAAAATTAATCACCCTAAAACAAATGGCGACATCTAGAGGAACATGTGAGGAACTGCCAAACAATTGTCATAACTTTAGAAACAAATGCGGGGATAAAGACAGTACACAAAATCAATTTAAAACTTGACGATTTAATTTCTATTGCATTTTTACAAAATTATTTGTCAAAATATATAGGTATAACCATGAAAAGTAAGATCTTAGCAATTAGTACAAGAATTCAACAGCATAAACAAGAATAGTATATAATTATACTATTATACTGTTTCCCTCCAAAGATAGTTAAATGACTTTGTAATCAATCACTCACAGGAACAAACAAGCAGAACTCCAGAACATAATAATGACATTCAGACTCTCCTCCTATAAACAGCGTTCACCTGCTGTAAGTCTGGGCTTGTCTTAGCTTGTCTTGTACAGGCATTGGCATGTAGTGTAATTTGCAGTATAACAGGCCTATATCAGTTAGAAAGGATATTTGGGACTTTCGGACACTTATAATTCACACAATGGGCAGAATCTCAGTGATTCCAATGCAAAAAAGTCTTCAAGTATGTTCTCAATGCATCATTTCTAAAAAGAGAGATTAAAAACATTTTTTTTTTTTTTTTTTGTGATATGGATAACGGCTATTGTTGCCATTGACTCACAATTCCAACTTTTGCTTAATCTGAATATCAAATTATTTACTTGTAAGTCATGGATCTAAATGTGAAACTTTGCTCACTTAAACACATTTGGGCAATGCTTTTTCTTATGAACCTGTAAATTAGTTAAGTGAGTGAAATTCTTCCCACATTAAGAGCACTGGGGCTTCTCTCCATTATGAATTCTCTCATGTCTTTTCAGGTTTCGTAACTGAGTGATACTCTTTCCACAGTGTGAGCACTTATATGGTTTCTCTCCAGTATGAATTCTCTCATGTGTTTTCAGGTTTCCTAAATGAGTGAAACTCTTTCCACAGTGTGAGCACTTGTATGGTTTCTCTCCAGTATGAATTCTCTGGTGTGACTTTAAGTTGCCGAATGTACTACAGGTCTTCCCACAGTCAAAGCACATATAAGGTCTCACACCATTATGAATTCTCTCATGCACTTTTAAAGAATCCAGTAGTGTAAAACTCTTTCCACAAAAAGAACAAAAGTGAGGCTTCACAGCAGCATGAACTTTCTGGTGTGTTCTTAAGCATGATGGAGAAACAAATGTTTTATCACACTGATCACAGTTGAATGATCTCACTCCAGTGTGAATGCGCAGATGATCTTTGAGGAAGTTTTTGCACCTGAAACTCTTTCCACACTGAGTGCATGTGAACGGTTTTTCTCCAGTGTGAATTCTCATGTGATCCTTTAGGTGTCCATTGTACATGAAACTGCTCCCACACTGAGTGCATGTATAAGGCCTTTCTCCAGTGTGAATTCTCATGTGTCTATTGAGCTTTGATTTATGTACGAAACTCTCTCCACACTGAGTGCATGTGAACGGTTTTTCTCCAGTGTGAGATTTCATGTGCACAGTAAGGTTTCCTTTCAGTCTGAAATTCTTTCCACACTCAGAGCAGGTGAAAGATCCGTTGACTCCAGTTTTTCCTCCAAGTTTTTGTTTGAAATTCTTTTCAGTCTTTAAAACTACTGCATTTCCATCTTCATCTGTGCAATGATGTTTTTGAAATATATGCTGTTTGTCTTCATTCACTTCCATCTGGTCTAAAATCAACATTAAATTCCCATAATTCAATTAAAAGTATGACAAATGAGAAACAAAAAAATAAAGTTCATTCTTAGTTTAGCACAAATCTAGTTTACTACTGAGTCTACTAGTATCTAGTTTTAGATGTTTTGTTGTCAGTTTTCATCTTAATGCTCTGTAGTAATCTTTAAAGAGAATGAAGGAAAACACCAACCTGTTTGTTCTTCTGTATCTTCATCTCTCATTCTGCAGGGTTCTTCCTCAAACTCCATCTTTACAATATATGTCAGTAGTTTCTCCTGGAGTAATTCCTCCTGCCTGCTTCTTCTTCTTCTGTGGGAAGATGGGAATATTCCCCAGCATTTAAACTCTCATCAACGGCTGTGGGAGCAGCTTCACTGACTGAAGGTGTGAATTGTGGTCGCTGTTGCTCATTTAGCAGATGATCATCACACTTACAATCACTCTCATTTATTCAGGTGCAAATGTTTTGTTCAAATAGTCGTTTAGAAAAAATTCCATTATTTTTTTTTTTTTTTTGAGAAACCAGGACACAATTTATGAAATAAACAAAATCACGCTATTAGTAATTAACTAATTAGCCAACACTCCTGCTTTTGAAAAAAAAAATCCCAAGAAATGACATACCCAAACTTAAACAGATAAAGTTCATGAAGCCTTTGCACTAAAAGCATAAGTATGGTCTAATTTAAAAGTAGAAACTTTGCAGTTTATCATAAAGTCATAATTAATTATTGTCATAATGAAAAATAGTTATAAATAGTTTCAAAGTTTTGTATTGTAAAGCTATCAGAAAAGTAAAGCTATCAGAAATTTCTTTTTATAAAATATCTGTAAAATTGAAGTCAGCCTTGTTGTAATCTAGAAATGCACTGCAGCTAAAGCCACATGCCTGACCATGTTATATTTCAAATCTGAAGATGACAACTCTAAAACTCTGAGTTTTATTAAATGTTTTTCAAGACCATGTCATGTGATTTTATTTTGAGAAGATTCTAAAATACTAACTGATGTTTATTGTCATTTTCTAAGCGTCCATTCAGTGCATTGTCTCTATTGTTTTGTGGTGCTAAGTGCTCCGTTCAGTTTTAGTCTCCCCTTCACACATTCGCACCTCTCCGGCCTATGGCTCTAATTACTGTTTTCTTTTGTCTCTATTATAATTGCTGACTATTCAAGCATATTTAATCCTTCATTTCTTTCATCAAACTTCTTCTTTTAAACTGTATCCAGTGCCCTTCATGAAAAAAGAAACATTTCGGTGAGCTTTACATTTCAAAATTACCAAAACTACCAAAACATCAGACGAAAAATAAATTATTTTATGGTATTCTGCACAATGAGAAAAGCTATCCCAATTAGCATTGCATGATAAATATAACCTATTATTATGAAAATACCCAACATGGCATGAAGAACACAGATAAACCATATATTGTCGCAATCATGTATTTACTGTCTTCAAAAGTGTCTATTTGCATGTAGACACTTTTGTCTATATGTGTCTATCTGATCTCTGGAAGCCTCTGTTAGTTTCTGGAATGTCACATGGTATGCATGTTCTTCATCAATGCCATCTGTGGGCAAAATGTGCACAGAGCGCCCACAGGCTCCAAGTACGAATTGAAAACACATTACATCAAAGTATCTTGTGCTCATAAAGATTGCAATGGCACAGTTTGGGTAAAAATTTAATTGTGGGTAAAAATTTTTGAATGTGGCTGACACTCATATTTCAAAGAAAAGGTATCATTCCATTTTTCATATTCATAACTCCTGACGCATTAACAAAATCATGGTCCCATAATATTAAGAGTACAACAGAGGTTAAATCTTTATAATGATGTATAGTTTGTCAAGGTAACATTACATGTAATAGTAAATTTGAGCTAATTTAAAGGTCCTGTTTTTTGTGGTTTTTTGAAGCTTTTGATTGTGTTTATAGTGTGCAATATAACATGTGTTCATGTTTCGCGTGTAAAAAAAACAGTATTTTTCACATAATTTACTTATCTGTATACCGTTGTTTCCACTGTCATAAAAACGGGCTGATGACTTCCTTGTTCTATGAAGTCCTTCCTTCAGAAATACGTAACGAATTCTGATTGTACCAGCGGTTCCTGTGTTGTGATTCGACAGCAGCTTCTGCTCCATCTTTCAAGAATAATCTTTGTGCGAATCCAGCATTAAACTGATTGAGATTGAGGAAGCTGTCCTCAGCAAAATGTGCTGCACATAGTTTTACATATGGATTATAATTTTCGGGAACCGAGTTAAACATAAATTGTAACCACTGATCTCTAAATACAGCGTCCCTGGGAAGGCCAAACAAAGGTGATTGGACTGCGGGATGAAAATAACAGCGTTTCGACGACATGGCGACAAACACACTCTAAAAACGCAACTCTTGCTCTTCTCCGTGGGAGCGCAACAAGACCACGCCCCCTTTTTTGTGTATTCCTGTGGGCGGAGGTTTTAGTGACGTCATTAAAGAAGGAAGTAGAGGGATGTAGTCCAAACTGGCCGTTCGATGTAGGCGACTTCTGTTAAATAAAATATCTCGCTTGGCATTGAACTTTGAGCTTTAAAATTTTACAGATTTTATTTATACTCTAACAACAACATTACACACTAACTAAAGTTTGAAACATCGGATCACGAAGAACTGGGACCTTTAAACAAAGAAGCTTCATTACATAGTTTGTACATTGGTACATTGGCATCCTTGTGAGTAGTGAAGGTTAAATGAAAAATAGAAAAAAATAAGAGCAAAAAAAAAACAAACAAATGTACACAATATTTAAATCCAGAAGCATACATAATGCATGCAATGGCAGAAATATGAGTCCGATCACACGAAAATGCGTTTCAATAATACGAGTGTGTGCAATGTGGAATATATATGCACGCGAAAAACTGCTTATCATATGCATGTCAAAACTTATATAATACGCAGTTTTTCGCATGCATATGATACACGCTTTATGGCGTATTACACACACAAACTCCCCCATCCCCATTCTTCCCAAGAGCGTGTCATATACACGCCATAAAGTGCGTATCATTAACACGCAAAAAACTGCGTATCATATGCACGCTAAAATTCATTTTGGTGTATATATTCTACGACATTACACACGCATACCACTGATACACATTCTCATGTGATCGTGTTGGAAATATACTCAGTTTGCAAAGTTTATAAAATAACATATAGTTAATATAATTAACAAAACTTGAAACGGTTATAATACAATGTTAGGTTAATTGTTCCCAGAATGTTTACCTGAGAGACAGAGATTTATGTTCAAAGCTCTCTTGCAACAACCTCTAAATAATGACAAGCCAATAATGAATTGATCTTCTCAAAAGTGGTGTTATTATCAGAAGCGTGCTCTATTCCAGCACTGTTAAACTATCAATTCTTCAATTCAGTTCAGAGAAGCTGAAAGAATATTGATGAGGATTGATTGTTGTAATCCAACATTGATTAAACGTGCGCAGTAGAGATATTGTTATAGCTATAACTTTGTTGTTATAGCTATAACTAGTTTTGTGTCACTTGTTACAGTTATAAAATAATGTTTAAACCAGGTTTCATTTATTTATTACAAAATATGGCTCAACACAACTCATTATCTTTAGCCATTGTAAAATGAAAAACTAGTCAGTAACGGGCTCAAATTTCGTTATATGTACAACATGGGTTACGGTCAATTTCTAGTCAATCATAAGTAGGGTACAACGGGGCTGAAGGCACCACGGGGTAAAAGGCTCCTTTGATTTTATTTTTCTCTAAACCACTAGATGGCACAAAAACTTGCCACAGCTCTTTCCAAAACATCCGCTTTTCACTGTGCACGTGGATATTCGGCTTAAGTTTGATGCAGTCGCGGACAGCATAAAGTTGATTCTGTGCTAATTTGATCTAATATTTGACATTTTTTAAAATGTTGTTTATTTAAGTGAGAGTCACTAAAATGAATTATTATATTTAGGGACAAAAGTCTTGTTAATGATTTTTGGTGTTGTTCAAGGTAATTAAAGCAACACTTTTTCAGTAACAGAAGAACATGTAAAAGTATTTGGGGTAAAAAAGTACCACTGCTGTTGGAGGTAAAGGAACAATAATTAACAAGATAATAAACGACCTACTTTTCCATTTGTTGACATGACATGGTTGATGGTAAAAATAATTAAGTTGGGTGTCCACCTTAATCATCTTATTTATAATCATTAATTATTATTTTAATCTATTGACAGACTAGCTACGATCGAACATTTATGATCTTGTATGAAATAGCATGCTGTTTTGACCTCTAGATTTAGTCAAATAAACTATAGCTAACGATTAGGTTAGCTTACTTTTTTGAAGTGCTGAATGAAGGTTGTGATGGTCATGATCTTCCTTTCCAGTTGTTATGCATACAGCAAATCTCCTTTTATAAACATGGTAAGTTTCGAAGTGTTTATCCTAAAGAAACAATCTAGTGATATTTTTTTCTACCCTCTGTATTTGGCGTGCTCTCTGTGCTGTATGATTTGTCTGTGCTTGTGCACTCTGATCACTGGTGTCTGTGATTCCGTAGGGTATATTCTGTTTATCAGTTAATGCAATGAATATTTATATAAAAATAATTTAATTACTTTAGTTGTTATAAAGTCATTCTCGAGTCACACAGTTCAAGTCAAGTCGTGAGTCATTGGATCTCAAGTCAAAGTCAAGTCAAGTCAAGTCATTTTGTTCATTTATTCAAGCTAGTCTCGAGTCCTTAAAGGATTAGTCCAATTTCAAATAAAATTTTCCTGATAAGTTACTATAAGGAGGATAATCCTGGAATGTTTTCATCAAAAACCTTAATTTCTTTTAGACTGAAGAAAGAAGGACATGGACATCTTGGGTGACATGGGGGTGAGTAAATTATCAGGAAAATTTTATTTGAAAGTGGACTAATCAATTAACTTTAATATTCCAGTTCTGTGTGTCAGATTGTTACATAATGATTTACAGGAAAACAGAATGTTAGAACAAAACTGAATATAGAACATTTCTTTGTTATATGTTATATAACATGTTATATGTTTTTTCTTTTCAATTTATGAGTAAAATACAGCCTTTGGTAAACAAACTTGACAATACTTTGATGTTTTGTTTCACAACGTAAATTACACACAACCATACTCATACCAACCTCAAGTTTTGCAGTCTAGATCACTAGTTAGATATAATCACGTATGTTTACGAGCCACGGCTTATGTTGGATTAAAAAACTAGTAGTTCCTTTTAGCCTGTACACATTAATCATCAGAATATCTCTTCTCCTGTCTATGAAAATGTCCAGATTTTGAAATCATCCTGCAGACGGTCATTTAAGAGGCATCTAATCAACTATTAACAACACATTGAAAATATACATAACCGGAAGAATCAATACACTGCTTTAGTGGGCGGACCTTACAGATTCACAGTTTCACGTGATTGAAATGAAAACAAATGGCGACATCTATAGGAACATCTGAGGAACTGCCAAACTATTGTCATAACTTTAGAAACAAATGCGAGGATAAAGACAGTACACAAAATCAATTTAAAACTTGACGATTTAATTTCTATTGCATTTTTACAAAATTATTTGTCAAAATATATAGATATAACCATATAATGTAAGATCTTAGCAATTAGTACAAGAATTCAACAGCATAAACAAGATTAGTATATAATGAGCTGTTTCCCCCCAAAGATAGTTAAATGACTTTATAATCAATCACTCACAGGAACAAACAAGCAGAACTCCAGAACATAATAATGACATTCAGACTCTCCTCCTATAAACAGCGTTCACCTGCTGTAAGTCTGGGCTTGTCTTAGCTTGTCTTGTACAGGCATTGGCATATAGTGTAATTTGCAGTATAACAGGCCTATATCAGTTAGAAAGGATATTTGGGACTTTCGGACACTTCTATAATTCACACAATGGGCAGAGTCTCAGTGATTCCAATGCAAAAAAGTCTTCAAGTATGTTCTCAATGCATCACTTCTAAAAAGAGAGACTAAAAACAAGTTGTTGTTTTTTTGTGATATGGATAATGGCTATTGTTGCCATTGACTCACAATTCCAACTTTTGCTTAATCTGAATATCAAATTATTTACTTGTAAATCATGGATCTGATGGTGAAACTTTGCTCACTTACACACATTTGGGCAATGCTTTTTCTTATGAACCAGTAAATTAGATAAGTGAGTGAAATTCTTCCCACATGAAGAGCACTGATGCTTCTCTCCAGTATGAATTCTCTCATGTGTTTTCAGGTTTCCTGAATGAGTGAAACTCTTTCCACAGTGTGAGCACTTGTATGGTTTCTCTCCAGTATGAATTCTCTGGTGTGACTTTAAGTTGCCCAATGTACTACAGCTCTTCCCACAGTCAAAGCATGTATAAGGTCTCACACCAGTATGAATACTCTCATGCACTTTTAAAGAATCCAGTTGTGTAAAACTCTTTCCACAAAAAGAACAAAAGTGAGGCTTCACAGCAGCATGAACTTTCAGGTGTCTTCTTAAGCATGATGGAAAAACAAAAGTTTTATCACACTGATCACAGTTGAATGATCTCACTCCAGTGTGAATGCGCAGATGATCTTTGAGGAAGTTTTTGCACCTGAAACTCTTTCCACACTGAGTGCATGTGAACGGTTTTTCTCCAGTGTGAATTCTCATGTGATCCTTTAGGTGTCCATTGTACATGAAACTGCTCCCACACTGAGTGCATGTATAAGGCCTTTCTCCAGTGTGAATTCTCATGTGTCTATTGAGCTTTGATTTATGTACGAAACTCTCTCCACACTGAGTGCATGTGAAGCGTTTTTCTCCAGTGTGAGATTTCATGTGCACAGTAAGGTTTCCTTTCAGTCTGAAACTCTTTCCACACTCAGAGCAGGTGAAAGATGCATTGACTCCAGTTTTTCCTCCAAGTTTTTGTTTGAAATTCTTTTCAGTCTGTAAAACTACTGCATTTCCATCTTCATCTGTGCAATGATGTTTTTGAAATATATGCTGTTTGTCTTCATTCACTTCCATCTGGTCTAAAATTAACATTTAATTCCCATAATTCAATCAAAGTAGGACAAATGAGAAACAAAAAAATAAAATTCATTTCTAGTTTAGCACAAATCTAGTTTACTACTGAGTCTACTAGTATCTAGTTTTAGATGTTTTGTTGTCAATTTTCATCTTAATGGTCTGTAGTAATCTCTAAAGAGAATGAAGGAAAACACCAACCTATTTGTTCCTCTGTATCTTCATCTCTCATTCTGCAGGGTTCTTCCTCAAACTCCATCTTTACAATAGTATGTCAGTATTTCTCCTGGAGTAATTCCTCCTGCCTGCTTCTTCTTCTGTGGGAAGATGGGAATATTCCCCAGCATTTAAACTCTCATCAACGGCTGTGGGAGCAGCTTCACTGACTGAAGGTGTGAATTGTGGTCGCTGTTGCTCATTTAGCAGATGATCATCACACTTACAATCACTCCCATTTATTCAGGTGCAAATGTTTTGTTCAAATAGTCGTTTAGAAAAAATTCCATTATTTTTTTATTTTGAGAAACCAGGACACAATTTATGAAATAAACAAAATCACATTTTTTACATTTGACCTGTTAGCCAACACTCCTGCTTTTGAAAAAAAAATCCCAAGAAATGATATACCCAAACTTAAACAGATAAAGTTCATGAAGCCTTTACACTAAGGCCCGGTTTCACAGACAGGGCTTAGCCTAAACCAGGATTAGGCCTTAGTTCAATTAGATATTTAAGTAGCTTTTATAAACGTACACTAGAAAAAAACATTACTGGCGTGCATCTTGAGACAAAACAATGGCACTGACATATTTTAAGATAAGTCAGTGCAAGTTGCTTTCAGTTAAAACAGCTCAAAAAAGCATTTTAATCTAGGACTAGCTTAAGCCTTGTCTGTGAAACTGGGGGTAAAAGCATAAGTATGGTCTAATTTAAAAGCAGAAACGTTGTAGTTTATCATAAAGTCATAATTAATTATTGTCATAATGAAAAAAAATTGTTATAAATAGTTTCAAAGTTTTGTAAAGCTATCAGAACGTTATTTTTATAAAATATCTTTATGAAAATAAAATTGAAGTCAGCCTTGTTGTAATCTAGAAATGCACTGCAGCTAAAGCCACATGTCTGACCACATTATATTTCAAATCTGAAGATGACAAGTCTAAAACTCTGAGTTTTATTAAATGTTTTTCAAGACCATGTAATGTGCTTTTATTTTGAGAAGATTCTAAAATACTAACTGATGTTTATTGTCATTTTCTAAGCGTCCATTCAGTGTATTGTCTCTATTGTTTTGTGGTGCTAAGTGCACCATTCAGTTTCAGACTCCCCTTCACACATTCGCACCTCTCCGGCCTAGTTATGGCTCTAATTACTGTTTTCTTTTGTCTCTATTATAATTGCTGACTATTCAAGCATATTTAATCCTTAATTTCTTTCATCAAACTTCTCGCTTCACCTTCTTTTAAACTGTATCCAATGCCCTTCATGAAAAAAGAAACATTTCAGTGAGCTTTACATTTAAAAATGACCATCAATACATGACAATTTTATGAGATTAAAACCAAGTTTTTGCTCCAAACTTACTATTAATATATCCACATAGAAATCTGTGATGTGCTTCTTCAAAAAATAATTATTTATTATTTTATTCTGCACAATGAGAAAAGCTATCCCGATTAGCATTGCATGATAAATATAACCTATTATTATGAAAATACCCAACATGCCAAAAAATAAGAAAAAACAGAATGTGGCTGATGAAAAATAGAAAAAAATAAGAGCAAAAAAATAATAACATAACTGTACACAGTATTTAAATCCACAAGCATACATAATGCATGCAATGACAGTAATATGAGCCCGATCACACAAAATGTCTTTCAATAATATGAGTGTGCAATGTGGAATATATATGCACGCGTAAAACTGCGTATCATATGCATGTCAAAACTCATTTTGGTGTATATATTCTTCGAGATTACACACGCATACCATTGATATGCATTCTCATGTGATCGTGTTAATGATAATAATAATAATAATAATAACAATAATAAACTTTATTTTATATAGTGCCTTTAAAGGTAACATCTCAAAGCGCTTTACAGACATAGAGATAAAAAATGAACTAAAAATCATATACATATCTGTACATGTACACATACATACACTATATATATATAGCGTATGTATGTGTACATATATATATATATACCCACATACACCTAAAATAATTAAATGACATAAATGGTATCCTCTCAAAAGCTCTTGCAACAACATCTAAATAATGACAAACCAATAATGAACTGATCTTCTCAGAAGTGGTGTTATTATCCGAAACGTGCTCTATATTTCCAGCACTGTTAAACAATTCTTCAATTCAGTTCAGAGAAGCTGAAAGAATATTGATGAGGATTGACTGCTGTAATCCAATAAACATGTGCACAGTAGAGATATTGTTATAGCTATAACTTAAAAACTACAGTTTTGTGTCACTTGTTACAGTTATAAAATAATGTTTAAAACAGGTTTCATTTATTTATTATAAAATATGAGTCAACACAACCCATTATCTTTAGCCATTGTAAAATGAAAAACTAGTCAGTAACGGGCTCAAATTTCGTTATATGTACAACATTGGTTACATTTACATTTATGCATTTTGGCAGACGCTTTTATCCAAAGCGACTTACATTGCATTATACTATACATTTGTATTGGAGTATGTGGGATCAAACCCATGATGCCAAGGCATTGCTAGTGCCATGCACTAACCACTGAGCTACAAGAAAGTGGCCATTTCTAGTCAATCATAAGTAGGGTACAATGGGGCTGAAGGCATCACGGGGTAAAAGGCTCCTTTGATTTTATTTTTCTCTAAACCACTAGATGGCACAAAAACTTGCCACAGCTCTTTCCAAAACATCCGCTTTTCACTCTGCATGTGGATATTCGGCTTAAGTTTGATACAATCGCGGACAGCATAAAGTTGATTCTGTGCTAATTTGATCTAATATTTGACATTTTTAAAATGTTGTTTATTTAAATGAGAATCGCTAAAATTAATTATTATATTTCGGGACAAAAGACTTGTTAATGATTTTTGGTGCTGTTCAAGGTAATTAAAGCAAAAGTTTTTCAGTAACAGAAGAATATGTATATAAAGTATTTGGGGTAAAAAGTGCCACTGCTGTTGGGGGTAAAGGAACAATAATTAACAAGATAATAAACGGCTGACTTTTCCATTTGTTGACATGACATGGTTATATTCAGATGGTAAATATCATATATATTAAGTTGGGTTTCCACCTTAATCATCTTATTTATAATCATTAATTATTATTTGAATCTATTGACAGACTAGCTACGAATGAACATTTATAATCTTATAAAATAGCATGCTGTTTTGACCTCTAGATTTAGTCTACTATAGTTATAATAAACTATAGTTAACGATCAGGTTAGGTTACTTTTTGAAGTGCTAAATGAAGGTTGTGATGGTCATGATCTTCCTCTCCAGTTGTTATGCATACAGCAAATCTCCTTTTATAAATATGGTCAGTTTCAAAGTGTTTATATCCTAAAGAAACAATCTAGTGATATTTCTGTATTTGGCGTGCTCGCTGCACTGTATGTTTTGTCTGTGCTTGTGCACTCTGATCACTGGTGTCTGTGATTCTGTAGTGTATATTCTGTTTATCAGTTAATGCAATTAATATTTATATAAAAGTAATTTAATTACTTTAGTTGTTATAAAGTCATTCTCGAGTCACACAGTTCAAGTCAAGAGTCATTGGATCTCAAGTCAAAGTCAAGTCAAGTCAAGTCATTTTGTTCATTTATTCAAGCAAGTCACGAGTTCTTAAAGGATGAGTTCACTTTCAAATAAAATTTTCCTGATAATTTACTCACCCCCATGTCATCCAAGATGTTCATGTCTTTCTTTCTTCAGTCGAAAAGAAATTAAGGTTTTGTATGAAAACATTCCAGGATTATTCTCCTTATAGTGAACTTCACTGGCCTCCAGATGGATGAAGGTCAAAATTACAGTATCAGTGCAGCTTCAAAGAGCTTTAAACGATACCAGATGAGGAATAAGGGTCTTATCTAGCGAAATGATCAGTCATTTAAAAAAATAAATAAATAAATAAATACAACTGTATATGCTTTATAAACACAAATGATCGCCTTGCACATGCTTCCGCTTTCCATATTCTTCAAAAAGCTTATGCTGCTACGAAGACACCTGCTACTGCCTTCCCTATTCTACTTATGGTAAAAACAGAACTGGCACTGCGTTCTTTCCGTAAGTAGAATAGGGAAGGCGTTGAACATACAGCGTAAGCTTTTTGAAGAATACAGAAGAGCGGTTTTGGCGAAAGCACATACAAGGCGATCATGTGTCTATATAAAGCATATACATTTACATTTTTTTCGAAAATGGCTGATGGTTTCTTTAGATAAGACCCTTATTCTTCGTCTGGTATCGTTCAAAGCCCTTTGAAGCTGCAATGAAACTGTTAATTTTGACCTTCATCCGTTTGGAGGCCATTGAAGTCCACTATAAGGAGAATAATCCTGGAATGTTTTCATCAAAAACCTTAATTTCTTTTAGACTGAAGAAAGAAGGACATGGACATCTTGGATGACATGGGGGTAAGTAAATTATCAGGAAAATTTTATTTGAAAGTGAACTAATCAGTTAACTTTAATATTCCAGTTCTGTGTGTCAGATTGTTGCATAATGATTTACAGGAAAACAGAATGTTAGAACAAAACTGAATATAGAACATTTCTTTGTTATATGTTATATCTGAAAATGATTTAAAGTAGGCATATAGAGTGGTTCAGGTATGACGTCAAAGCCCCGCCCCCTGGTTCCCTCAAGATTTTCCTGTTTTTCCTTTTCAATTTATGAGTAAAATACAGCCTTTGGTAAACAAACTTGACAATACTTTGATGTTTTGTTTTACAACGTACACACAACCATACTCATACCAACCTCAAGTTTTGCAGTCTCGATCACTAGTTAGATATAATCACGTATGTTTACGAGCCACGGCTTACGCTGGATTAAAAAACTAATAGTTCCTTTTAGTTTGGAAAATCCTGTACACATTAATCATCAGAATATCACTTCTCCTGTCTATGAAAATGTCCAGATTTTGAAATCATCCTGCGGATGGTCATTTTAAGAGGCATCTAATCAGCTATTAACAACACATTGAAAATATACATAACCGGAAGAATCAATACACTGCTTTAGTGGGCGGACCTTACAGATTCTCAATTTCACGTGAATGAAATGAAAACAAATGGCGACATATATAGGAACATCTGAGGAACTGCCAAACTATTGTCATAACTTTGTCATAAACAAATGCGAGGATAAAGACAGTACACAAAATCAATTTAAAACTTGACGATTTAATTTCTATTGCATTTTTACAAAATTATTTGTCAAAATATATAGGTATAACCATATGATGTAAGATCTTAGCAATCAGTACAAGAATTCAACAGCATAAACAAGATTAGTATATAATGAGCTGTTTCCCCCCATAGATAGTTAAATGACTTTGTAATCAATCACTCACAGGAACAAACAAGCAGAACTCCAGAACATAATAATGACATTCAGACTCTCCTCCTATAAACACTGTTCACCTGCTGTAAGTCTGGGCTTGTCTTAGCTTGTCTTGTACAGGCATTGGCATATAGTGTAATTTTGCAGTACAACAGGCCTATATCAATTAGAAAGGATATTTGGGACTTTCGGACACTTATAATTCACACAATGGGCAGAGTCTCAGTGATTCCAATGCAAAAAAGTCTTCAAGTATGTTCTCAATGCATCACTTCTAAAAAGAAAGACTAAAAAACAAGTTTTTTTGTTTTGTTTTTTTCTTCGTGATATGGATAACGGCTATTGTTGCCATTGACTCACAATTCCAACTTTTGCTTAATCTGAATATCAAATTATTTACTTGTAAATCATGGATATGATTGTGAAACTCAGTTGTGAAAGCTCACTTAGACACATTTGGGCAATGCTTTTTCTTATGAACCAGTAAATTAGATAAGTGAGTGAAATTCTTCCCACATGAAGAGCACTGATGCTTCTCTCCAGTATGAATTCTCTCATGTGTTTTCAAGGTTCCTCTATGATTGAAACTCTTTCCACAGTGTGAGCACTTGTATGGTTTCTCTCCAGTATGAATTCTCTGGTGTGACTTTAAGTTGCCCAATGTACTACAGCTCTTCCCACAGTCAAAGCATGTATAAGGTCTCACACCAGTATGAATTCTCTCATGCACTTTTAAAGTATCCAGTAGTGTAAAACTCTTTCCACAAAAAGAACAAAAGTGAGGCTTCACAGCAGCATGAACTTTCTGGTGTGTTCTTAAGCATGATGGAAAAACAAAAGTCTTATCACACTGATCACAGCTGAATGATCTCACTCCAGTGTGAATGCGCAGATGATCTCTGAGGAAGTTTTTGCACCTGAAACTCTTTCCACACTGAGTGCATGTGAACGGTTTTTCTCCAGTGTGAATTCTCATGTGATCCTTTAGGTGTCCATTGTACATGAAACTGCTCCCGCACTGAGTGCATGTATAAGGCCTTTCTCCAGTGTGAATTCTCATGTGTCTATTGAGCTTTGATTTATGTACGAAACTCTCTCCACACTGAGTGCATGTGAACCGTTTTTCTCCGGTGTGAGATTTCATGTGCACTGTAAGGTTTCCTTTCAGTCTGAAATTCTTTCCACACTCAGAGCAGGTGAAAGATCCGTTGACTCCAGTTTTTCCTCCAAGTTTTTGTTTGAAATTCTTTTCAGTCTGTAAAACTACTGCATTTCCATCTTCATCTGTGCAATGATGTTTTTGAAATGTATGCTGTTTGTCTTCATTCACTTCCATCTGGTCTAAAATTAACATTTAATTCACATAATTCAATCAAAGAAAGACAAATTAGAAACATAAAAAATAAAGTTCATTCTTAGTTTATTACTAAGTCTACTAGTATATAGTTTTAGATGTATTGTTATATGTGAGTTTTCATCTTAATGTCCCTTATCAGCCATTAAAGAGAATGAAGGAAAACACCAACCTATTTGTTCCTCTGTATCTTCATCTCTCATTCTGCAGGGTTCTTCCTCAAACTCCATCTGTACAATAGTATGTCAGTAGTTTCTCCTGGAGTAATTCCTCCTGCTTGCTTCTTCTTCTCCTGTGGGAAGATGGGAATATTCCCTAGCATTTAAACTCTCATGAATGGCTGTGGGAGTGGCTTCACTGACTGAAGGTGTGAATTGTGGTCGCTGTTGCTAATTTAGTAGATGATCATCACACATACAATCACTCTGGATTATTCAGGTGGAAATGTTTTATTCAAATAGTTGTTTCAAAAATCATTCCATGAATGAATTGACCTTTTTTTGGTCACATCTTTTAAGTTTAAATGGAAAAATACATAAAAATAGAAAAAACATAAATATACACATTCAAATTCACAATCATATAATGCACACCACTGACAGAAGCAAGCTCAGTTAGAACAGCAAATAGAATAGATTGTGACTATATTGTATCTCAATAGAACATAAATCTTGACATTTAATCAAAACTAGTTTGTATATAGTTTATAATATTACATATCATTTATTTAATACAAAGTTTTATATAATATTAACTAATCTAATATTAAAATTACATAACAGATGTGTGAAATAATGATACAATGTTACATTAATTGTTCCCAGAATGTTTTATCTGAGAGATAGATTTATGTTCAAACACTTTCTTGCAGCAGCAGGCTCTAAATAATGACAAACAAACAGTGTTGTGCAAGTTACTTCCAAACTATAATAGATTATTTGTTATTGTTATTTAAAAGTAATTCTTTACCTCACAATATTATTGTCTCAGAATTGTAATGCGTTACATTACTCCTGTACTTTAAAGTTACTTTCACCAAAATAACTACAGAAGTAGAAAATGTCTTTTGGGGTTTCATGACCCTTTTACATTCTAAAATGACAAAATGTACTGCAGAGCATTTTACATCCAGTAGAGGGCGATATGATGTAGCATAATGACTGTGGGCTATCCAGGACACTAACAATATAGCTTATAATTGGCAAAGTGAAGGCTCAAGGCAATGCAAGAAAGGATGACATATTACATATTAACATTAATTAGGATATATAGAAATTTGGGAATCTTCACCCATTAGCCACTTTTCCACTGGCCAGCGCAAGCACAGAGGCTGAAATCATGCCGCGTTTCCACTGTTGGGCCATTAGCCTTGCGGTTCTACTGTAAAACCCCATCTAAACCCCGCCTTCACTGGACAGTAAAATTTTACTGAAAATTGATTAGTAATGCCTTACAATACTGTGTTACAGAAAAAAGTAATATGTTACTGTAATGCATTACTTTTGTAATGCGTTACTCCCAACACTGCAAACAAACAATGAATTTACCTTCTCAAAAGTGGTGTTATTATCAGAAATGAGCTCTATTCCAGCACTGTTAAACTATCTATTCAACTATAAATTCAGTTTAGAGAGGAGCTGAAAGAATATTGACGAGGGTTGATTGCTGTAATCAGACATCGATTAAACGTGTGAATGTGTGTAAATTAGAGACAAAGAAATACCAGAAGCCTGCGATCACTAAATGAGCGAAGCATAATGACTGCGGGCTGTAGCAGAACGTTTTTGTTCACTGTTCCTTGTGGAATTATTTCCCCGCCTCCATCTGGAATGCAGAATCCCTGGCAATATTCAAAAGACAGCTGAAAACTCATCTCTTCTGTGAGCACTTAATATTATCTTCGAACTTAACTCAAAAATAATTTGTTAATGCTATAGTTTTTAGAAATACATGTGTAGTTTTATGTAGTTAGTTAAATTCTCTGATTTGCAAACTATTCCTTTTTCTCTAATTTTCACGCATTCATGTTTAATCGATGTCATCAATAGTCTTTCAGCTTCTCTCTGAACTGATAACAGTGCTGGAAATATAGAGCGCATTTTTGATAATCCCACCACTCTTGAGAAAAAAGATTAAAAATACCATAAAGAAATAACAGTTAGGTTAACTCAACACTCATTTGATGTTTGTCATTAAAGAGCCTGAATGACATTCTGTTGCAAATAAAAAAATAAAAATAAAAAAAAGTTTAAATTAAAGATGTTGTGAGATTCATGTTAAATCATTCTATGATAAACCATATCTCATGTAATAGCAACACAAAAGTCAGCTAGTTAGAAGTTAGTAAAAACTCAAATAACTGAATTCTTTTTTAAATGATTATTTGAGCTAAACATTTGCACCTGAATAATTGAGAGTAATTATAAGTGTGATGATCATCTGCCAAATGAACAACAGTGACCATAATTCACACCTTCAGTCAGTGAAGCCGCTCCCACAGCCGCTCATTAGAGTTTAAATGCTGGGGAATATTCCCATCTTCCCACAGGAGAAGAAGTAGTAAACAGGAGGAATTACTCCAGGAGAAACTACTGACATACTATTGTAAAGATGGAGTTTAAGGAAGAACCCTGCAGAATAAAAGATGAAGATACAGAGGAACTAATAGGTTGGTGTTTTCCTTCATTCTCTTTAATGACTGATGAGGAACATTAAAGGCAGGGTAGGTAAAAAATGTATTAAAAACTTTTTTTCAAAATCTGTTTAAACTTTATTTATATATCAATACATAATTAAAATGTAAGTACTCTGAAAAAGAAAGTATAAAAATCGAGTGTCTGTAGACCTCTCACGACTGTTTTAAAGACAGCTCATTATTTCCATTCTCCCACCCCCCCTCCCTTCTGGGCTCCTTCCAAAGCCACGCCCCCAAAACGCATGAACGCGCGACTCCGACCACTGAGCTGGAAGACGCATTATTTACCTGAGACGAGCGGAGAGGAAGGAGCACAGTGCATGTAGTGACATCATGTCAGAATCACATGTAATAAAAATAGCTTTATAATTATGAAGATAAACAAACAAGATGTATTTTAGTACTCACTATCAAGCTAGCATATTGATATTGGTAAGTTTAAAATATATATTTTTTTGATTCGCTAACGAGCTAGTTATCTATAAGGCAAAGCTAAAAACAGGTTGCATGATACACGTTTTTCCATTACCATCATTTACACTGTGATGAATGAATTTTTGTGTAAGATTCATAACATATACTTGTTCTGCATGTAAGAGTTTCCATGATGAAAGCATTGTTGACTCTGATGAGGACTACACTCCAGAGACAGTACCGCATTGCAGACACAAAATAAAACACACACATACAACAAAGTGTGTACGACACACAGATACAAGATAAAGACATCATAACAAGGTAGAGAATATAAAAACAAACAAAGGCGAAAAAAAAATGTGCAGGTAAACTTACAGGTGAACATGGTAAAAGAGTTAGACGAGGGTAAATATAGTTCTAAGAAAAGTTCCTAGATGCGGAGTAACGTTAGGCCTACTATCTGTTAAACATGTATTTAGTTATCTAAAGCAAAATTATGCACAATTCAACACTATAGCTATCTTGAGCTAGGCCTATAGATTTTTATCGTCTACTACGGCTCGCTAAGTAATGTTATGTTAGCTATATTACACAGCTACGTGTGCTATGACACATGCTTCATGAACAAATAACAAAAAAATATGTATGATCAAAATACAAAAGAAGATTTTACCTGTCCAGCAGAAATAAAGCCATCAAGGATCACTTTTCAGCCCCTTGAGTTCCCTCAGTTCTCGCCATCGCTGGGGATATTACTCGCGTTTTATTCTTTGTTTATCCAAGACTTTTTTGTTCATTGCCTTTTCTTGTACTGTTACTGTCTTCCTTTTTTTTTGGTTTGCCTTCACTAACTGCATAGGCCGGTACTGTGAATTTTGCTTGCTGTTTCTCTGCCATTGTTTTTGGTATTCCTAGGATCGTGCCTCTTGAATCCTCAAATCAAACGTCCGCGCGCAAGTGGGCAGGTCATGTGTGGCAAAAGGGTGGTTGCCATGGTTGCGAGAGGTGACAGTCGCCTAAGCCAATCCTGTGTTTCGTCCCGAATGGAAATAATGAGCTGTGTTTAACAGATAAACGGTCCTAGAGTCACTCGATTTTATACTCTTTTTATCAGAGTACTTACATTTTAATTATGCATTGATATATATAGAAGTTTAAACAAATTGGAAGAAAGTTGTTTATAAATTTTTTACCTACACTGCCTTTAAGATGGAAATGATGATAATTGGGGCTCCCTGAATTTATTTAATATAATTTTAGACCCGATGGAAGTGACAAAAGGCATCAGTTTCAAAAAAATATAAAATGTAGATGGAAACACAGTCATTACAGACTAAAGAATTTCACACTGAAACAAGCTGGAAAACTGGAATCAAAGGATCTTTCACCTGCTCTGAGTGTGGAATGAGTGAAAGGAAACCTTAAGAAACATGATAATTCATCTGGAGAAAACGGTTCACCTGCTCTGAGTGTGGAAATTTCACAGTGAAGAAAACTTAAAAAACACATGATAATTCACACTGGAGAAAAACCGTTCACATGCACTCAGTGTGGAAAGAGTTTCAGTCAGAAACGTTTTCTCAAAGATCATCTGCACTCTCATTCTGGAGTGAGATCATTCAGCTGTGATCAGTGTGATAAACATTTGTATATGAATCAAGCTTAAGACAACACCTTAAAATCCATGCTGGTGTGAAGCCTTACGTTTGTTCTGTTTGTGGAAAGCATTTTATAAATCTGCCTCAGTTAAAAGAGCATGAGAGAATTCATACTGGTGTGAGACCTTATATGTGTTTTGACTGTGGGAAAACCTTCACGTCATCGGGCAACTTAAAAAGACACCAGAAAGTTCATACTGGAGAAAAGCCGCACCAGTGCTCTTCATGTGGAAAGAGTTTCGGCGAAATGTCTAGTCTACGGACTCATAAGAAAAAGAGTTGCCCGAAGTTGCCTCAATGAGCAAAAGTTAATGTTCAGATCCATTACTCACAAGTAAATAACTTGACATTCAGATTTATCAAAAGCTGGTATTTGTTTCCATAGAGTGATTCAGTCTAACAGGGTAATTTGCAAAAATTAGTAGTGAAGTTTGATCATTTTGACAAAGGATGTTTTGGCGGGGTCATAGTATATGAAGGAAATGTGCCTTGTATGGACTTTCTGTCCTGACAAAACTCAGCCTTGAAGTGAAAATGTATTGTGTGTTTTATCAAACTGTGTTTGCATGGGTTGTTTATTATTATGAGATGCATGTGACATTGTCAAATGAACCTATCAGAACCTGTAGAAATGATGTCAGCTGATTATCCATAAGTATATATAAGTACTATAAGTACTAGTGTTTCTGTATCCTTGTTAGTCCAGGGCAAGATCCTCTTTCTCATTTCTATGGCCTATGGATGTGTGCAGAACTGTCTTCAATAAAGTCTATTTGAACTTTTTGAAATTTTTGACTCCTGGTCTTCATTGAGCATTTTGGTCTCTTTATGGGGTCTAACTGTAATTCCTCTATATAATGAATAAATGAAACCTGGCCAACACAATGTATGACGCACAAACAACTGAATCATTTACTGATTCTGATATTGAAGTTTTTTTCTAGATAGTTTTATTTTACATATATTTTTTTTAAATTGTACTGCTGTAAATTACACTATAGTCTTAAGTGACACATATAACTGGCCAAGAATGGTTGTCCATACTCAATTTGTGCTCTGCATTTAACCCATCCAAGTAAATTAAAGCTCACTTACATTCATTTTTGCTTCACGTTTGTCCTTCTTTAAATGAATAATGAGAATTTATGGAAGCCCGTTTCCGCCACTAAAAAAAAAATAACCTCACTAAAAAAAAAAAAAAAAGATTAATTACGACTTTTTATCTCAGAATTCTGACTTTATATCACACAATTGCGAGTTTATATCTCAGAATTCTGACTTTATAACTCGCAATTGTGAGATATAAACTCGCAATTGCGAGTTAAAAAGTCAGAATTCTGAGATAAAAAGTCGCAATTAATCTTTTTAATTTTTTTATTTAGTGGTGGAAACGGGCTTCCATAATATATAGTCGAATCATAAAATGTAAAAAAAAAAAATATTGTTTTCCTATTAATTTATTCAATAAGAGATTACTCAATTTGAGTGTATTGATCATTTGGCAATAAAAGCAATATTTTTATTTAATAAAAAAGAAGAGTTTGTCCATGTCCCTTCAATGGTTGTCCACCCATATTGGGGATATTTTTGTAATATTTTTGTCTCTTCAGGTTGGTGACTTTCCAAATGACAAATTTTCTTCATATGAGTTTGCTTACTTGTTTTGCCAAAACTTAACATGTCCACCCTGTTGTCATAAATTTGCCGGAATTGATTAGAATACAATGTTTTCAAAATATGTAAGTTTAAATATACCTACTTCTCTTCAACAACCAGACTAGCTATTTAGCTAATCAAAGTTTGTTGTAAGCTAACACCCTATCGAGTCTAAGTGGCCGACAGGGTGGACATTTTGAGCTTCAGTTAGCATATTAGCTTACAATAAACTGTGATTTAAATAGCTAGTCTGGTTGTTGAAGAGAATTTGGTATATTTAAACTTACATATTTTGAAAATATTGCATTCTAATCACCTCCAGTGTATTTTATGCCGACAGGGTGGACATGACACCATAAGGCACCCTACAGTGATACTGACCCTTTTAGTACATTTAACATAGGTTATAGCAAGGTACTGACAACATTATTTCTATTCTACTTAATTTTTTCTGAACATGTAAACGGGTTCCGCCTCACATACAGATGCGCGTGCAAGCCTTTGAAAGTATTTGGCTGCGGAAAGATGCGTTCGCCGTGTGCACTGACCACTATCTAGTGGAATTTTGTTTTCAAGCACTCATTTCACTCTCGTACACACACTGTCCATGCCATTACAAAAATTGGGCTGCATGTGGATAGGATGTGCGGACGTCTGTGAACCCTCCAGATGACGAAAATTACGTAAGGCGTATGGTGTACGGACGCCCGAAATACAGGTTACTTTTGGGTTAAGCCCTTTAATATTGGCCCCCAGTCCGCCAGGGCCCACATGCACGTGCATACCCTGCATACCCAGACCAGTGTTGCCAAGTCCACGGGAATTGTGCTACTTTTACACTGTTACCCCGGGTTGTTTTTCATGTCTGTGGGCTGAAGCGACCCCAAATAACATGATATTTAGCCCCGATATGTGAATTTTAATAGAGGAACCCTGCTAAAAACATGTATTTTATTGAAAATTAATTAATCGAATTAGAAATTAATCGAAATGAAATGATATTGCACATTACGCTCATGAAACGTAAACTCGTTACTGTCTGGTTATTCGCATTATAATTTTTGAAGATTATGAGTTTTATTTTTATGTAATGAAATAAATGAAACCTGGTAAAGAGTTTTTAATGATAAAACATATCTAATATTAACAGGGCTTGATCTGAAGTGGGATGGCATCCCCCTTGTAAAACTACAACCCCCTTACCATGCATTAGATTAACAGTGTTGAGTAGCTTTTATGTAAAACTCATCATGCTAATGAAATCTTAAAATTCTCTACATATGATAATTAACAACAATTCTGGTGCTCAGTCATTTACATTTAATTTAGCAGACACTTTTATCCAAAGCGACATACAAATGACAACAATAAAAGCAATCAAACTAACATTAGGGCAACAACGATATGTGCGTGCTATGACTAGTCCCATTTGCCCAAACTAATTAAAAAAAGCAGAGAAATGTGGTTGCAGCTAGAAGGAATACAGCTACGGCTGGAAGTGATGTTATTGTAGGGGTAGGTTTAGGGTTGGGGTAGGTGTAGTCAATAAAACAATCTGATCAGTAGTAAATTAATTTTGTTATTTTATCATGAAATTTTGCCTCTCTTCCGGCCATTGCTGTATCCCTTCTAGACACAACCGAGAAATGATGACGTTGTCCTGCTTTGGTTGCCCAGTCGCCCTCTACTGGCGAAAACCAATCCCAATTAAACTTTATAATCTTCATAGATTAAATACTAGACAGCCAAGATAAGATCTGTTTTCTTGTTTGTGACTATACAAACACTATTTATCTCCCCAAATATGTTTGATTTAGGATAAAGATTCAAACTTCAAATATCTGCTAAGGAGTCTGCAATTGTATTTCCTTTCTGGACTCTTCAACTGTTGTGTGTTACTGGTGTTGTAGATTAAAAACGTAAATCTTGACTTTGTTAAAAATGTGAGAGTTAAGAGTTATAAATGTTTACCTTAAAAACCAGTTCTGTGTGAGTAGCTTAATGTAAGTTGTCTGATTTAGAATTCACTTTCATTACTTTTTTGGACTAAATTGTCAAAGTATATAACCATATAATATAAGAGCCTAAATGAACTTGATAACAGCTGTAAAACAGGTATGTCACTGCTGAATTACAGACACAACACACTTTTTCACTTTTCCTTAGCAACTTCATCTTCTCTCAGAGATGTGTTTGTCAGTCCATATTGGGAGAGGAATTTTCAATATATACAGGTGCTGGTCATATAATTAGAATATCATGAATGACCTTTTGTGTCTTGCCCTCCTTGTGCAAAGTGCCAATGGTCGTCTTTTGAACAACTGTCAAGTCAGCAGTCTTCCCCATGATTGTGTAGCCTACAGAACTAGACTGAGAGACCATTTAAAGGCCTTTGCAGGTGTTGTGAGTTAATTAGCTGATTAGAGTGTGACACCAGGTGTCTTCAATATTGAACCTTTTCACAATATTCTAATTTTCTGAGATACTGAATTTGGTATTTTCCTTAGTTGTCAGTTATAATCATCAAAATTAAAAGTAATGAATGAATATAATATACAAGTTTCACTTTTTGAATGGAATTAGTGAAATAAATCAACTTTTTGATGATATTCTAATTATATGACCAGCACCTGTATATAGAAAAACTTTTGGTGCTGTGCAGAGAGTGGTTTCAATGCAGATAAGTCTTCAAAATTAATGCATCACTTCTAAACAGCTTGAGTAACTGTTTGTGATATGAATTATGATTTAATAAACCATCTTTTAAGACAAATTTATTTTTAGAAATTCTCAATTTCATGTTTTACAAAACAGAATGTGTCAATAGTGTGAATACACAAATAATTTTTCAATATTTATCCAGTCACTAAAAACAAATTCCACACTTGATACTGTGTAGGAACCCTGAGAATATCAAACTATTAAAAAATAAGTGATGGATCTGAACATGAAACATTGCTCACTTGAACTGTTGCCCGAAGATGTCTTTCATATAAGTCTGTAGACTAGAAATGAAACTCAAAGCACATTTAAGGTTTCACTCTAGTATGTAGTAGACACTCTAGTAAACGCTCTAGTAAACGCTGATGCTTTTTAAAGATTGCAGTTATGAAAAACTCTTTCCACAATAAGAACAAAAGTGAGGCTTCACAGCAGAATGAACTATAAGGAGTGACCTCAAATTTGATGCCAAAACAAATGTTTTATCACACTGATCACAGCTGAATGACTCCAGAGTGAGAGCACAGATGATCTTTGAGAGAGCTTTTGGATGTGAAACTCTTTCCACACTGAACACATAAATGGTCTGTTTTTCAGAGTGAAAATTTAGGTGCCTATTCAAGCCTCTTTTCTGAGTGAAACCCTTTCCACACTGAGTGCAGGTGAACGTTTTTTCTCCAGTGTGAATTTTCATGTGATCTTTAAAGTTTCCTTTGCGAACAAAACTCTTTCCATAGTGAGCGCATATGAATGGTTTTTCTCCAGTGTGAGTTCTCAGATGCATTTTAAAGTTCCCTTTGTGAATGAAACCTTTTCCACACTCAAGGCATGTGAACGGCTTCTCCCTGGTGTGAATCCTCATGTGCACATCAAAGTTTCCTTTATGAACAAAACTCTTTCCACACTGAACACATTTGAACATTTTTTCTTTAGTATGAAGACTCATGTGCACATGTAGGTTTCCTTTCTGATTGAAACTCTGTCCATACTGAGTGCATGTGAATGGTTTTTCTCCAGAGTGAATTCTCATATGATCATTTAAGGTTCCTTTCTTAAAAAAACTCTTTCCACACTGAGAGCATGTGAACAGTTTTTCTCCGGTGTGTTTATGCACATAACTCTTTCCACACTCAGAGCAGGTGAAGGATCCTTCGACTCCAGATTTTCCAGCTTGTTTTTGTGTGAAATTCTCTTCAGTCTTTGAAATTACTGCATTTTTATCTTCATTTTTGAAATGATGAGGTTTTTGAATCCGATGCCATTGGTCTCCATTCAGTTCCATTGGGTCTAAAATCAACAAATTAAATTCAGTCCATGCATGGTTTTGATAATTTCATTTCCTATTTGGGATGGAATAACAAGAAATTAAAAGACAGCTTATTATTCATTATATCATTTAACAGATGGAAAATGAGATTTTGGCTTGATTGCTCATTTTTTGTTTGTGGTTTACAAATTGGATTATGGCTCTGCTATTTCATTTGCACATGTGGGTGGTGCTGAAACACCCCCTTTATCTGATTGGTCAAACTACTTTGTCTTCAGTAGGGCCTTAAAGCAACCCCATGAAACATTTGCTCACGGTTCCCCCATGTGGTTGATAAGCGCAATTGTCTGCTGTGTCATGAATATTGTCGCTGTATAAGCTTCCCTGTGGGCAGCGCAATTCATGTGAATTTATTGACTAAGCTGATGGTAGGGCTGCACAATTAATTGAATTTCTAATCGTGATTACGATTACGGATGCTACTTTTTCATAATCGTTCAAAGGCGTGATTACAAGGAAAAATATCTACTTACATTATTCTGCATGTTTAGAGGTGTGTTTAGAGCATGTTACATTGCAAGAGGTGAATCATGAGTACTTAAGAGTATAAAAGGTCTAACCCAGCACAAAAGGAGCTACCAGTGACGTAGGTGTACGCTGATATGTTGAACGCATGCGAAACGCCACAGTGTACTTGTGTACACACAAGTGATGTCAAAAATATTGATATTTTGATATGTATCGATACTGAAATATCTGAAATGATACTAATACTCCTTTCTGCAGTATCGATACACCAATACCAGCTGCGTTCTTGCTCTCCTATCTGACAGTGAGTTGAGACCATAAACTAGTTGAGACACACACGCCTCCTCTCATTCAGTTGTCTTTTGCTCTGTGCTTAAATGGTCAAATAAACACAAAATTAGGTCAGCATGCCTGTCTTGGCAAGTATTTTGGTAAATACAGTCAGTTTTGGAACCTAATTAGTTAAAAAAAGATAACACAGTTAAAAGTTGTGTAACACTATATTGGACTCTTAAAGTGAAAGCAGCCTAATATTCCTGCTGCTGTCTGTCATGTTAATCAAAGCACTAAAGACATAGAAATTCATTCTCTGCCCTTGACTGAAAAACCAGATGCCGAGGTTTGCCAAAGATGACCTCTGATGAGCCTGATGAGTGAGTTGTCCATACCATGCAAGCCTGAAGCACATAATGGAAATATGCTTATTGTGACTAGTTAATTAAAACCTGCAAAAACATTTTTAAAGAAGAGATGTAAATACTATGGTTTTACAACTGCAATTTAGTTTACAACTGATAAAAACTCATCTGCCTGTAGCTTCCTAGTAACTCTTCAGACCTTGAGTAGCTTGTTCAGGTGTGTTTGATTAGGGTTGAAGCAAAACTCTGCAGGACTGTGGCTCTCCAGCACTGACGTTCACCACCCCTGTCCTATTGCATTTATTTGTGCTATTGCAGTTTGTTTATTTATTCTTATTTATAAGTCTTTTTACTTGTTTTTTATGAAAATAAAATTTTGCTTTGCAGAAACATATATTTTTGTTTGTATATGCTGTCAATTATAGTTCTTTGAAAGAAAGGGAAGTTTGGGGTCCCCTGCTGAAGCTGCTGCCCCTGCGACCCCATCCCGGATAAGCGGTTGAACATGGATGGATGAATGAAAATTGGAATCGGCCAAAAAACAAACAAACAACAACAACAAAACAACTGTAATCGGTGCATCTCTTCTTATTTCATCATTAGGTACTAGATAGTAGAGCTGCAAGATTCTGGATAAATTCAAATTCAACTAAAACAAAATTCAACTAAAAAAAATAAATTAGTAGAGGTTCTGACAAAAAGTTAATTGTTTCATTCTATTTAAAATGTTTAATGAATATGAATTATTTAAAAAAAAAACAGTTTGAATGATTCAATGGCAAATCAATTTTTACATTGTGCAGTGATTTAAATACAAAAGTATTTAATATCTTGATTTATCACATCTTAACAGCAAAACAAGTTGTTTGAAATATGGATTATGATTTAAAGACTACTGTTGCCACTTTTACACAAATACCTCATATGCACAATTAATGAAAATATTGTAATAATCAATCATAAAGAATCAAAACACATCCCTTCAAAAATCATTTTATGGCAAAACTAGTTTTCTAAACTATTATTTTGACCTTCCCTAAAGGTTCCCCTTGACAAACAATCAAACTTCACTACTAATTTTAGCAAATTATCCAGCTTTTGATTAATCTAAATGTCACATTATTTACTTGTAAGTGTATTATATGTGAGTGATGGATCTGAACATGGACTTTGCTCATTAGACAACTTCGGGCAATTTTTGGTATGAGTCTGTAGTTGAGATAATCGGGTGAAAATCTCTCCACACTGAGTGCATGTGAACAGTTTTTCTCCAATGTGAATTCGCATGTGCGCATTAAATTGTTCCTCCAGACTGAAAGTCTGTTGACACTGAGTGCATTCGAGCACTTTTTCTCCAGTGTGAATTCTTATGTGATCATTTAATTGCCACTTGTAACTGAAAGTCTTTTCACACTGAGTGCATTTATAAGGCCTCTCTCCAGTGTGACAACGAATGTGTTTTATAAGGTTTGAGTGGTGCCCCCAACTCTTTCCACAGTAATTGCATGTAAAAGGTTTTTCTCCAGTGTGAATTCTCATGTGCGCTTTCAAGTCCTCTTTGCGAATGAAACTCTTTTCACACCGAGTGCATGTATAAGGCCTCTCCAGTGTGAATTCGCATGTGTGCATTTAATAACTCTTTGCTAATGAAACTCTTTTCACACTGAGAGCATGAATAAGGCCTCTCTCCAGTGTGAGTTCTCATGTGCACAATTAGGTGTCCTTTGATACTGAACCTTTTATCACACTGAGTGCATACATGATGCCTTTCTCCAGTGTGAGATCTCATGTGTATTTTAAGCTGTGATTCATATGTGTAACTCTTAGGACACTCAGAGCAGGTGAACGGTTTTTCTCCATGAACTGTTTTTATGTGACTGTTAAGGGTTGATTTATCTCTGTAACTCTTTCCACACTCAGAGCAGGTCAAAGATCCTTTGACTCCAGATTTTTCAGCTTGTGTTTGTGTTAAATTATCTTCAGTCCGTGAATCGACTGTGTTTCCATCTTCATTTCTGAAATGATGAGGTTTTTGAAACAGATGTTTGTCTTTATTTTTATGTGTCGGTTCTCCATCTTCATTAGTGAAATGGTGTTTGTCTTCAATCACTTCAATCAGGTCTAAAATCAAGATATAAAAATTAAATTCAATTAAATTAAAAATTAAAATTATTTTTTTTTTAAAAATTCAATTTTAAAAAAGGGCAAACGAGAAACAAAGAAATAAAGTTCATTCTTAATTTAGCAATTTAGTTTACAACTGACTCTACTAATAACTAGTTTTAGATGTATTTTTATATGTCAGTTTTCATCTTAATGTTCCTCATCAGTCATTAAAGAGAACGAAGGAAAACACAAACCTATTTGTTCGTCTGTATCTTCATCTTTCACTCTGCAGGGATCTTCCTTAAACTCCATCTTTACTATGGTATGTCAATAGTTTCTCCTGGAGTAATTACTCCTGTTTGCTTCTTCACCTATGGGAAGATGGGAATATTCCCAGTATTTAAACTCTCATGAACAACTGTGGAATCAGCTTTAAT
Source organism: Culter alburnus (assembly GCA_028476615.1). Taxonomy (NCBI): domain Eukaryota; kingdom Metazoa; phylum Chordata; class Actinopteri; order Cypriniformes; family Xenocyprididae; genus Culter; species Culter alburnus. The sequence continues at coordinate 409,053 of JAOTNS010003631.1, forward strand.
GACTGAAAATGTGAATTGTGGTCACTGTTGCATATTTAGCAGATGATCATCACACTTATACTCCCTAAGCTTTTGAAGAAATACTGTATTATCGTGCTGCAGTACACATTTTATAAGTTGCAGTTCTGGCGACTCCATCATTACATGTTACGCAGTGTAAGAGCTACACTCACGTCACTCTGCAGACATTCGCAATCACGAAAAGTTTATTATTTGTATGCGTTTAAAAGCCTCGCCAGTTGAACATTTCAATCGTGTGCCGTGCTGTTCATGCTCTTTTCTGAGTGTGTACTACACTCGAAGTGTGCTCACACTAAAAGCCTGTCAAACAGCGCTTAAATAATAAACTTAGTTATCATTTGCGTCTTAATGCACTAAAACTGGCAAATACACATGGTTTACATAAAGTTGGTTATGTCTAACGTGAAAGTAAACAAGGATGTGACAGCAGCCTAATAGTTAGGCAAGGCAAGGCAATTTTATTTGTATAGCACATTTCATACACAATGGTAATTCAAAGTGCTTTACATAAAGAGGAATAATAAAAATAGAACATAAGGAATAGAAATAACAGTAAAAACAGAGAATTTTGCAATCTGGATGGAAGAGCTAGGAAGTCTTAGGGAGTTTTTGTTGTTGTCCGTCAGAGTGGATCTAAACGGATCTTCCTCACACGACAGGACCGCTGTCTAGCTACCTGATAAACAAACTGATACCTACTTCAAACTGATAAACAAAGTTTCAATCTCCCCTTTTGCCAAGACACCTCAAACTGCACCACACAGCCCTAATCCCCCTTCTGGAGATATCTTATCTATGCAACGCAGTTCAAATTTCCCCTTTGGAAAGTGTCCTGACTATAATCCAGAGATATCTTAAACCATGCACCACAGCTCAAATTTCCCCATGGTTTGTCCCCTTAACCAAATTTACCAAATTTGAACCTAATCACAAATGCTTTCTTCCTAATTCTCCCAGCTCTTTCAACCAGACAGCAATATTTAAAATGCATTAAAAGTCAGAAATAACAAGATGATACATAAAAGATATAAAATACATTAAAAATTAAATAAAAACAGGAAAAGGAATTAAAAGAATAAATATATAGCACAGTGCTCAAGCTGCAATGCATAGATAAAATGATGTGTTTTGAGTCTGGATTTGAATGTGGCTACTGTTGGAGCACACCTGATCTCTTCTGGAAGTTGGTTCCAGCTGTGGCTGGCGTAACAGCTAAAAGCAGACTCTCCTTGCTTTGAGTGAACTAGGGCTGCACGATTTATCGCAATTTTATTGCACGCGGTTTGGCAAAGGCTGCGATTATTTCATGCGTAGCTTGTCAGAGTTGTACGGCTCTGTGATCAGTAGTAAATGCTTCTTCTTCTGAAAGAAGAAAAAAAAATATATCTAAATTACGACATATGCTCTCAATGACAAATGCGGAACAGTTGGTTCATGCATTCATGACCTCAAGACTAGATTATTGTAACGCTCTACTGGGTGGTTGTTCTGCTCGGCTTTTAAACAGACTACAGTTGGTCCAAAATGCGGCAGCTAGAGTTCTTACTAGAACCAGAAAGTATGACCATATTAGCCCAGTTCTGTCAACATTACATTGGCTCCCTATTAAACATCGTATAGATTTTAAAATCTTGCTACTTACTTATAAAGCTCTAAATGGTTTAGCTCCCCAGTACCTAAGTGAGCTCTTAATGCATATAGTCCTTCACGTTTATTGCGATCTCAGAATTCAGGTCAGTTGATAATACCCAGAATATCAAAATCAACTGAAGGCGGCAGATCCTTTTCCTATTTAGCACCTAAACTCTGGAGCAATCTTCCTAGCATTGTTCGGGAAGCAGACACACTCTGTCAGTTTAAATCTAGACTAAAAACACATCTCTTTGCTCTTGCATACACATAACACATTATCAATACATTAACATTTTTCAAATCCGTTAAAGGATTGTTACGCTGCAATAATTAGGTCGGCCGGAACCGAGAACATTTCCTATAACACTAGATATACCTGTACATCAGAATAAGAATGGCATCTACGCTAATCTGTCTCTCTGCTTATCCTGAGGTTTGCCGGGTGCTGGATCCAGTCCGTATCCAGATCAGATGGAGAACCTGTGTCTGGACCTGACTACAACGTAGCCCAGGAGACAATGGGCCTACAGATCCAGTTCTGGCTGCACTTATAATTCAGATTTTTAATCCCCGTATCCGCTTACATATATTTATATATAATCTATTTTTAATCTCTATAATAAAAATGTATAATTCAGATTTTGATCTCCATATCCATTTACATATATTATATATATCTTCCAAGGGGTTTTTTCCCTCCTAGGACTTTTTTCCCAGTGTTAGCACGCTGGGTTTTTCTCCTAGGGTTTTTTTTCCACCCCTGGGAGTCAGCCGACATTGGCTTAATGTAGCACCATCTTGTATATGTTACATATTACCACGCTTGTTTGTACAGCTTATCTTTAACCACTTCCCTTTTTTCTGTGCTTCTAATATGTAAAGCTGCTTTGAAACAATTACCAATTGTAAAAGCGCTATATAAATAAATTTGACTTGACTTGACTTGACCTGAAAGCCAGAGGGCGCTCTCGGGCAGAAACTGCAAATATGCCTTGCTGCCAAAGTAGAACATGCGTCATTCCAGGAAATCCTATACAATCGCTGTAGCTGAATAAACAGAAGATTGAAACGCTTTGATTGATTAAACATGATTAATAAACACACGACTGCCATATTCTGTGTAAGAAGCCACTTCATCTGACAGAAGGATGCTCAACTGTCGTTATGAAGTGAGTTTGGAGTAAAACATATTATTAAATGTTTTCTTTTGTTGGACAAGATGTTAATAAATGCTTCTCATGTCTGGAAAGATGTTTGACGCGTGTTGCTTTTTCAAATGTACATTATAAGCGATTCAAACTTTCAGATGTTTTCAGATGGATTAGCATTTGGAGCCATAATTCATTGACAAGCCACGCATAAAAAAAAATAATCAGCTTTGCGATTTCATAATCACACTAAGACAAATCGTTTAAGTGCGATTTCAATGGGTTTTTTCAAATCGTACGATTAATCGTGCAGCCCTAGAGCGAAACCCTTGGTATTTCTAAATGACTTGATCCTAATGATCTGAGTGATATGTTAGGTTTATATTCTGTGAGCATATCTGCAATGTATTGAGGTCCTAGGCCACTGAATGATTTATAAACAAGTAACAGTACTTTAAAATCAATTCTAAATGCAACTGGAAGCCAGTGCAAGGACCTGAGGACTGGTGTGATGTGTTAATGTTTTCTGGTTCTGCTCAGAATCCTGGCAGCAGCGTTTTGTACGAGCTGCAGCTGTCTCATGGTCTTTTTGGAAAGACCAGTGAGGAGCCCATTACAATAATCCACCTGCTGGTGATGAAAGCATGAACAAGTTTCTTTAAGTCTTGATTGGAGACAAAGCATCTAATTCTTGCAATATTTTTGAGATGATAATATACTGATTTAGTTATTGTCTTTACATAGCTACTGAAACACAGGTCTGACTCCAAAATCACACCAAGATTCCTGACTTGATTTTTAGTTGTTTGACCTCTAGAGTGAAGGTACATGTTCACTTTGAGAACTTCATCTTTGTTTCCAAACGCAATGACTTCAGTTTTGTCTTTGTTTAACTGAAGGAAATTTAGGCACATCCAATTTTTAATTTCATCAGTGCATTGGCACAGGGAGTCAATGGGGCTGTAGTCATTAGGTGATAGGGCTAGGTAAATCTGGGTGTCATCTGCATAGTTGTGATATGCAATTTGGTTCTTTCTCATTATTTGGCTCAGTGGCAGCATATATAGGTTAAACAGGAGGGGTTCAAGTATTGAACCTTGAGGGACTCCGCATGTCATGGATGTCCACTCTGACTTATGGTCACCGATACTCACATAATAACCTCTCCCTTCTAAGTATGACCTGAACCATTCAAGGACCATCCCAGAAAGCCCAAACCAGTTTTCCAGCCTGTCAAGAAGAATGTTGTGATCGACAGTGTCAAACGCAGCACTAAGGTTGAGTAGAACCAGCACTGATAATTTACCTGTATCTGTGTTTAGGCGAATATCATTTATTATCTTTATGCTGCTGTGATGTGGTTGGAAACCAGATTGAAAGTTGTCAAAATATCCATTCAAGCTTAAGAACTTGTTCAGCTGATTGAAAACAACTTTTTCAATAATCTTGCCTATGAAAGGAAGATTTGAGATTGGTCTGTAGTTGCTCAATATGGTGTTATCCAGGAGGGGCTTAACAACTGCAGTTTTCAGGGATTTTTGAAAAGTCCCAGAGAGAAGTGAGGCATTTGCCACTTCTAGGAGATCTGCTTCTACACAGTTAAACACGCTTTTGAAAAAAGATGTGAGAAGTGTGTCAAGGGCGCAGGTTGGTGTTTTATGGTGCTGTACTGTTTCTTCCAAATTTTTACCATCAATTGCTTCGAAAACAGACATAATTAGGGATGCTCACATTGACCGTTTAACCGTTAACCGAAAGTAAGAATTTTAACCGATTAATACTATCAGTTAAACTTTTTTTTTGTTTGTTTTTGTTTTTGCTGTTTGCTGCATGGTTAAGAAAAATATGCTATATATACATATATGCTTATTTGTTAACTCGCGGGGCGTCACATGTGCCAGACATATTTCGCTAAGCAACAAGCAAAATGAAGCGAGCGAAAAGAAGTACTGTGTGGGACCATTTCAATAGAAAGGGTGAAGAAGTTACTTGTAAAATATGCCACGCGGTATTAAAATACAGCAGCAGCACAAGTACAATGCAGTATTACCTGCGAACCAAACATCCACAAGCATCGAGTGATGATCCAGAAGCAGAAGTTGACATCTATATGAGAGACGATCCGCCCTCTTTGGATATTAATCCTCTAGAATGGTGGAAAGCAAATGAAAGGCGCTTCCCAAGGCTGGCCACTCTAGCGCGGCGTTATCTTTGTATTCCCGGGACATCAGTGCCATCTGAGAGGGTGTTTTCTGCCGCGGGTCTAACGGTCAACAGGCTGCGCTCCAGACTAACCCCACAACACGTAGACATGTTACTTTTTTAAATAAAAACTAGACAATGTGTAGATTGAGGTAGGCCTGCTATTTTTATTTGACGGAAAAAATGTCTAAAATACCAGTTGTTCAAAGCTTCAATGGATTCACCGTGTTTTTGTTTTGTCATCTTAATTTGTTAAACATTTAAGTGAAAACTATTTAGTGTAGGCCTATTTATTTTATGCCTTTTATTTAAATAATTTTTTTCTGTTGTCAGAAACGCTGCAGGTGCGTGACAATTTGATAATGTGAATCCAGGTTCTGTTGTTTATCTGTTCTATGCTGCTATTTGCATGTTAAAATAAACCCGTGGAAGACACAGACACTCGTCAATTGTATTTTTTATTTAATGTCATATATATGTCATATTATCATCATATAGGCTATACAATATTATAATCTTATCAGTTAACGGTTAATAATCGGATAACGAGCGTCGGTTGTCGGTCGAGAAATTTAACCGAAATGAGCATCCCTAGACATAAAAGCTACTTTCTGAGGTTGCGATCTGATCTGTTTTACCCCAGTGCAGCTCAAGGATGTGCTGATCGCCTTTCTGATATTATTAATTTTCTCAGAGACGAAAGAAGCAAACTCACAGCATTTGCTGTCTGAGAGCATTTCACTGGGAATCTGACTTGGGGGGTTAGTTAATCGCTCTACAGTAGCAAAAAGAGTGCGGGTGTTGTTTAGGTTTCTGTTTATAATATTTTAGAAGAAGGTCTGTCTAGGTTTGCCTAGTTCCACATTGAAAGCATGAAGGATATCTTTATAGATGTTATAGTGGATTTCAAGTTTTGTCTTTCGCCACATGCGCTCAGCTTTTCTGCATTGTCTTTTCATATTTTGCACTGCTGTTGAGTTTCTCCACGGTGCTTTTTGTCCTCCACTTTTCTTCCTGACTTTCACAGGAGCAATGTTATCAATAACATTCTGTACTTTTGACTTAAAAGAATCAAGGAGAAAATCAACAGTCTGCAAATATGCTTGGTGTTAAAGATATAGCCTTCATAAACAGTGCACTAGTATTCTCATTTAAGCATCGCTTTTTGACCGAGATAGATCTAACTTCAACAGTCGGAGAGATCAATATATCAAAGAAAATACAGAAATTATCAGACAGTGCTACATCCTTAATGACAATGGATGAAATGTTTAGACCCTTACTAATTATTAAATCTAGAGTGTGTCCACGATTGTGTGTGGGTCCATGTACATGCTGAGTCAGATCAAAAGTATTCAAAACTGTTAGGATTTCTTTTGCCATATTGGATTCTGCATTTTCTATGTGGATGTTAAAATCCCCAGTAATAGTAAAACAGTCAAACTCTGAGGAAATTGCTGATAAGAGTTCTGTAAAGTCCTCCACAAAGGCTGGAGAGTATTTTGGAGGCCTGTAAATAACTATAAGTAGAATGCGAGGAGCACCTTTTAACACAATACCCAAGTATTCGAAAGACAAGTAATCACCAAATGACATTGCATTGATAGACATCTTTAAATAGAGCAGCTACACCTCCACCTCTCCTAACAGCTCTGCAGACACTCATAAAAGTAAAGTTAGGAGGGGCTGTTTCATTTAGGATTGTTGAACTGCAACTGTCTTCTAGCCATGTTTCATTTAGAAGCATAAAATCTAGGTTGTTTGTAGTAATAAAGTCATTGACTAGAAGTGATTTATTTTTAAGTGAACGGATGTTTAAAAGTGCTAACTTAACAGTCTTACTTTCTGTCTCTACAGTAATCTTAGTTTGACGTGTAATAGGCAGCAGATTAAATGAGTTTGCCAAATGGTTTGAGAAGGCCTTAGGCTTTCTATCACGTAATAAAACAGAAATAGAGAAAGCAACAGGCACACTGGGTTCCCGCTTGTTCTGTTAACATTTGATAAAGTCACTGTTATCATAGTGGGGACCGGACACACATCACTTGAGTTAGTAAACATGTTGCCGCTTGTCCTTAAAGGGATTGTGTTGAAAATTCTGTCAGTATTTACTCACTCTCATGTTGTTCCAAACCTGCATTAATGTCTTTCTTGTGCTGAACACCAAACAAGATATTTTGAAGAACGTAGGTAACCAAACAGTTGGATGTTCCCATTGAGTTCTGGTGGATCAAAAATGCTCAATATTCATATTCATGCATTTTATTCACATTTCATGTTAATCATTTATGGCTTGTGATTTAATAATATTACTTTTCATTTCATATATTCATGTACTCCTACTCTATATATTAATCCTCATCATATTTTCAAGTATTTACTCTTTAATGTACTCCTTTATGGTTATTCTTCTTTTATCTTTAAAGGAACACTCCTCTAGAGTTAAACAGTTGAGTTTTACCGTTTTCGAATCCATTCAACCGATCTCCGGGTCTCCGATCTCAGCATAGCTTAGCATAGTTCATTGAATCTGATGAGACCAATAGCATCTTGCTCAAAAATGACCAAAGAGTTTCAATATTTTTCCTATTTAAAACTTGACTCTTACATCGTGTACTAAGACCGATGAAAAATGAAAAGTTGCGATTTTCTAGGCCAATATGGCTAGGAACTATACTCTCGTTCCGACGTGATAATCAAGGAACTTTGTTGCCATACCATGGCTGCAGCAGACGCAATGATATGCACATCGCCTGTGACCCCTGCTTGCACAGGGAGCTTGCCTTGCAACCATGGAACATTGAGAGGCGCTGCATAATATCATAGCACCCATGGTACGGCAGCAAAGTTCCTTGATTATTACGTTATCCTTAGTACATGATGTAACTACAGAAGAGTCAAGTTTTAAATAGGAAAAATATCAAAACTCTTTGGTCATTTTGACCAAAGATGCTATGCGAAATGCTATTGGTCTCATCAGATTTAATGAACTATGCTAAGCTATGCTAAAAGTGGTACCGCCAGACCCGAAGATCGGCTGAATGGATTCGAAAACGGTAAAACTCAACTGTTTAACTCTAGGGGAGTTGGAAAATGAGCCCATTTTCAAAAAATGGACTGTTCCTTTAAGAGTATGTTTGCTATATTCAATAGTTCTTCAAAGGGTTCCAATGTGACCGATCATGTTGACACGTTTGTGGTTAGATATTGGACGCCTGCCAAGTACTGCAGAAGTGATGATGCTTTTAGAATTAGTTGTTCAATTGAACTTGATGTACCTTTATATCAAAATATATCCGTTTCCATTTCTTCAGACATGTGATAATGCAAGATCTGCAAAATTCCCCTGAGGGTGTCAAAACAACACCTTTTGTATCTATTTGTGTCAAAAGAACACCTTTTGTATCTATTTTCATCTATCTTTGACATTTGACCAGTCACTCTGACCTAGCCGTTACACCAACTATGACATAATGGATAGATCTGTTTGATCTTTTCTTATTAGACCAAAACATAAGCAGGGCTCGACAATAAGGACTGCCCGATGGCCCGGGGCCAGTGTGAATGACGCTCGGGACAGTAGACGGAACGGTCATTTGCCCGATCGGGCCAGTGCTGTAGGGTGTGCGTTATATCGTCTTGTTGATATTGTTGATTTAACGATCTGATATTATCGAGTATGTCCCTCACTATACAAAAAACAAACAAAAACACACCCATTGAGTGCACGCATGCACTACGTGACGTAGTCTAGTAGGTTAGACTAGTGCGTGTGCATATTTAGAGTGCACAATTTCACTGCGTGATTTAAAATGCCTTTAGAATGCCCCAGAATTCAAGATAAAAAATGCCCCTGTATATATTTCATATTTATATTATTTAATATAGTTAACCAATATTACACAAAGAGCGCTGTTTTTCTCCAAATATTAGCATGATTACAAATGTGATATTGATTTTATTTCAGCATACAGTTTAATGAACAAGAACTTAATATCAAGTGACTTACATTTAAGACACCAAATCGCTTGTTTCGCTGTATTTCGCCAACGAAAATAGTTCCAAAGTCCACAGAATTGTTTTGCGTCTCTGAGCAACACTTCCTGAATGAATCAGCCGTTTGAATGAATCGGTTGAATCTCAATGATTCGCTCATTAACAGTGATTCACTGCCACCTACTGGCGGGTTTAAGTTCACATTTAAAGTGTCTTCATTTTTTTTATAATTTCAAATAACAGTCTATTTAACGTTTTATATTTTCAACATTAAAAACATTTTTATCCATCTGTAACTGCTCTTGATTGATTAACTTTAATAAAGTTTAATTTATTCTATAGTTATTTAGTTATACATTAGATTACAATTTCTGTACCTGAAAATCTCCTGTTTAAACCTACATAAGAAACTTGAAAAGCATCATTTATTTAATTTATGTTTTTTCTGTTGTATTTATTTGTGCTATTACACATAATTTGATTATTTGTTACTATTTTATTACTTACTGTTTATTTGTATAACAATATTTAAAATATAAGTTAATCTAGTAGCTTTTGGTGTCATAACCCTATTTATTGAGGTTAAATGTAACAAAGACAACGAAAACAATAACTATGCTTATTTTATAAGCCCATTTTCTTGTCTTTTAATTTTATGAATTTTTTGTTGTGTGGCCAGAGAAAATTTTGGCGGGGCAAGTAAAAAATTGAATCACTGGCCCAACCGGGTCAGTAGAAAAAATCCTTAGTGTTGAGCCCTGATAAGTTTGAGTGGGATGTAAGTTTTCCAATGCTTATGGTATAAAACGAACTTGGTCTTTGATTTTCTTTGCTTTTTCCTTTGCTCTTTTTGCTTCTCCTATTCACGGGCGGACTGGCCATCTGGCATACCGGACACTTTCCCGGTGGGCCGACGTGCTTTTTGGGGCCGACGGTCGCTGACCGCAAAAAAAAAAAATAAAAAAATAAAAATGAAAGTGAAAGTGGTAGGCCTAGACCGGCGGACCTTATTTGCGATCTTATATGTGGTGGTGGGCCGGTCTGGGCCAAAATGCCAGGGCCGATTTTTGGTCCCAGTCCATCCCTGCTCACATCTCTTCTGTGTCTTCTACTTCTGGCTGCTTCTGCTTATTTTCTCCTACCTCTCACTTCATTCTGCAAATGTCTTAATTTTGTTCATTATTTCTATATATTCTGATCTTCATATATTAGATAAAATACTCTAGATTTTATTATTAATTATTAATTACTTAATTTGTTTGTCTCAATTTTTAATTAATAAATTTGTTATCCCTTATTCAAATTTGATCTCTGACATAATCATTGCCACTGGATCTCACTGCCTCACGCTTGTGCTTCCACTTCCATAGTTTTTTTTCCCTACTTTGGAACTCACTTGGGACCAGGAACTGTTTGGTTATCCCCATTCTTCAAAATATCTTCTTTCGTGAAATGTTCTTAAATGTTAATAAAACAACAAAAGACAGAGAAAATCAATCTCTGCTCTTGACTGAAGAACTTTAATACAGTACCTTCAATAAGAATCAATGTATGATTAATACAGTGAACTCTATGTAGTGTTTTTCACATTTATTCATTCAATTTCTTACTTGAATGCTACTGTTAAATACACTTACTGTAGCTGAAAAAATAAAGCCCTGATTAATTAATTTGTATATTATGTTGTGTATTTGCAATATTGTTTACTTGCAATATTGTTTACTAACAAAGATAAAATAACGAAAAAGATTTTTATCCTTGCCCACTCTGGCCTAAATGTCTGTCATTCTTGTTTGTTCAGCACAATCTGGGGAATTTGGAGGCCAAGTCAACACCTCAAACACGTTGTGTTCCTCAAACCATTCCTGAAGCATTTTTGCTCTGCTTGTTATAGGTACTACACTTAGTTTGGCAAGTAGCACATAAAGGCCTTCTTTACACAAATGATTTTGATACACAGCTTACATACTTACAGCAGCTTTTGCATGATAATTGCTAACTGAATTTGATGGCATTACAATTCATTTTGATTAATAACAGTGAAGTTATTGATTTTGTTTCATAATAAATAATCATAAAAGTTATGCATTTTTTTTTTTTAAATCAAACTAAGCATTCCAGTATACAACCAGCAGGAGAGCAGTGTGTTGCAGTTAAGTTATTGAATATTTTTCATAATTTAAAAATGAGCAAAAGGGTTTTGCACTTTATTAAGCATTTATTGGGTTGTTGTAGTTTTAACAACGTTTAGCTCACGAGTTATTGATCCGGGAAGTTCGAATCTGTGAATATATTGCAAACTTGACTGCATTTCTTTATGTTTGAGTCCAACAAATTCAAACTCTATGAGCCGCGCATTATTTGTGTGCATTATTAACGTACGGAGCCGACTGAAACACTACTGCCAGCCAGCGAGACATTAAAGAGAAAGTTTGTCCGAGCTCACAGCAAGGAACGCAAATATTGCGAGAGAAAGCAAAAGATTTGAATTTTTTCTAAGGATGGGCAGATCGATATGAAGTATCGATATATCGATACTTACGTTGAGTATTGAAAGTATCGATACTCAAATTAAAATATCGATACTAAGGTATATTTTTTTACCAGTTATTTTGTTTAACCAACCATAAATTTAATGCATACAATATGCATTGAAATGGACAAATAACCTATGTTAGCGAATAATTTGTAGTAGAAGTATTGATCTGAACACGCAAATGCTGTAAGTCAGAACCAATAAATCACAGAGGGTGACGCTACAAAACAGAGCTGCGTTTAGTATCGTGATGCTTTTGGGAAATGCAAAAGACAGAAAAACATATTATTATTAGTTATTTCACAATAAACAAAATGAAATAGTAGCCTACATAGTTTGTGCAATTACATTTATTTAAATTGAATGTTAAAAGTTCATACTGATGTTCTGTCAGAATACAAATGTTTCATTTTATGGGTGCAACAGCCTGTCTCTGGCAGTCCCTTATGAAAATGAACCATTACTACAGTGACCATAGTTCAGCTAGACATAGGCTTATTTGTAGATTTTCCATGGTTTACCAAGTAAACATTTTAACCATGTGTGAACAAAAATATAATCTAATAAACTGCAATTAAGGCACATTGAATGTTAAAATGCCTTTCAAATATATTAAGTGGGTATCATAACCCATTTTACTCTTAGTAATTCAGTAATTGAATAAATGTTAAAATCTATAAGTTCATATTTGAGGTATCGTATCAGTATCGGTGATACTGGCCTTGAAAGTATCAGTATCGTATCGAAAACAAAATAAGTGGTATCGCCCATCCCTAATTTTTTCCCACCACAACGTCCCTTTAGGAGCTTCACTTCGATTAATTTATGAGTGATTCACTTCATTAACTGACTCGATTAGATTCTGATTTCTGCTTATAAATGATACAATGAATGTAGGCTACTTACAGTCTGAAAAACTGCAGATTTAGAGCAGAATGAACAAAGACAGTCCACTTCGCGTTTATGTTCCCTCGCTCACTTCTTCTTCTTCTCCTAGACTCGGATGTGTGTCTTTGCTTCGGTTGCACGAACGCCCTCTACTGGCGGAAACCATATTAAACTATTTAAACCTCATAAATTAGATACAAAACCTCGACAAGCTGTTATCTTGACTGATATTAAAACAGTTTATCTCCCCAAACATGTTTAATTCGGAAAAATTAAGTATTGATTAAAAAATAACATTTCATATGTGATACAGCTGCAACTGTATTACCTTCTATACTCCTTCAACTTGCATGTTACTGATGTTGATTTTAATATAAACCTTGACTTCATTTTAAAGTTCATTATATTCATTATAAAAAGATTTGAAGATTTAGGGAAGCAACGTAAATAAAATTTGTAACAAACTCTACACACAATGTAAGTGGCTAGAGATGCAATGAATGACTGAATTATAGAGCATCACTACTTAACAGTCAAATTTAATTTGTACAGCATGGAGATAATTACTATATTTACTCCCCAACATAAACAAAAGCATTCCTACTGAAATTGGGAAATTGTAATAGAAATTGTCCAGCAAAGTTAGTTTTCAGGAATTCAAAATGTTATAGAATAGGGAAACATTTATATCTATTATACAGTATAGGCAGTATTCAGGTTCAATTAATTATGTACAAATGTTTGCTCCAATAGTCAATTCAATGACAAGTGGCAGTTTTTACTAACCCATATTTTAATTGAAGATATGTCATAATAGCAATGAATGCAAAATTAATTTCCCTAAATCAACCTACAGGTTTTAATGAAGGCAAAGATGTCTGAAACGTTCATCTAATTAGAGGAAATATAAAATTACACAGTTAATTACAATAAGCATTACATTTACAAATAATAACACTGGTATCAACATGCCACTTGGGGCCTTCTGTCGAATTCTGGGTTACCCCAAGCTTTTAATATCTTTTTACACTTTTACAATAAAATAAAATAAAATAGGCCAAAAAACCAACAAACAACAACTGTAATCGGTGCATCTCTATTTATTTCATCATTAGGTACTAGATAGTAGAGCTGCAAGATTCTGGATAAATTCAGAATCATGACAACTAAAAAAAAAAAATTAGTAGAGGTTCTGACAAAAAGTTAATTGTTTCATTCTATTTAAAATGTTTAATGAATATGAATTATTTATTTATTTTTTAAATACAGTTTGAATGATTCAATGACAAATGAATTTTTACATTGTGCAAAAAAAAGTCTTTAATATCTTGATTTATCACATCTTATCAGCAAAAACAAGTTGTTTGAAATATGGATTATGATTTAAAGACTACTGTTGCCAGTTTTACACAAATGCCTCATATGCACAATTAATGAAAATACTGTAATACCATAAAGAATCAAAACACATCCCTTCAAAAATCATTTTATGGCAACACTAGTTTTCTGAACTATTATTTTGACCTTCCCTAAAGGTTCCCCTTGACAAACAATAACTTCACTACTAATTTTAGTAAATTATCCAGCTTTTGATTAATCTAAATGTCACATTATTTACTTGTAAGTGTATTATATGTGAGTGATGGATCTGAACATGGACTTTGCTCGTTAGACAACTTCGGGCAATTTTTGGTATGAGTCTGTAGTTGAGATAATCGGGTGAAAATCTCTCCACACTGAGTGCATGTGAACAATTTTTCTCCAATGTGAATTCTCATGTGCGCATTAAATTGTTCCTCCACACTGAAAGTCTTTTCACATTGAGTGCATTCGAGGACCTTTTCTCCAGTGTGAATTCTTATGTGATCATTTAATTGTGCCTTGTAACTGAAAGCCTTTTCACACTGAGTGCATTTATAAGGCCTCTCTCCAGTGTGAGAACGAATGTGTTTTGTAAGGGTTGATTTGTGCCTCCAACTCTTTCCACAGTAATTGCATGTAAAAGGCTTTTCTCCAGTGTGAGACGAATGTGCTTATTTAAGTCATCTTTGCGAATGAACTGTTTTTTCACACCAAGTGCATGTATAAGGCCTCTCTCCAGTGAGTTCTCATGTGCACAATTAATAACTCTTTGCAAATGAAACCCTTTTCACACTGAGAGCATGTATAAGGCCTCTCTCCAGTGTGAGTTCTCATGTGCACAATTAGGTGTCCTTTGATACCGAACCTCTTTCCACACTGAGTGCATACATGATGCTTTTCCCCAGTGTGAGATCTCATGTGTATTTTAAGCTGTGATTCATATGTGTAACTCTTAGGACACTCAGAGCAGGTGAACGGTTTTTCTCCGTGAACTTTTTTTATGTGACTGTTGAGGGTTGATTTATCTCTGTAACTCTTTCCACACTCAGAGCAGGTCAAAGATCCTTCGACTCCGATTTTTCAGCTTGTGTTTGTGTTAAATTATCTTCAGTCCGTGAATCGACTGTGTTTCCATCTTCATTTCTGAAATGATGAGGTTTTTGAAACAGATGTTTGTCTTTATTTTTATGTGTCGGTTCTCCATCTTCATTAGTGAAATGGTGTTTGTCTTCAATCACTTCAATCAGGTCTAAAATTAACATTAAATTCAATTTTAAAAAAGAGCAAACAAGAAACAAAGATCATTCTTAATTTAGCACAAATCTAATTTACAACTGACTCTACTAATATCTCATTTTAGATGTATTTTTATATGTCAGTTTTCCTCTTAATGTTCCTCATCAGTCATTAAAGAGAACGAAGGAAAACACAAACCTATTTGTTCGTCTGTATCTTCATCTTTCACTCTGCAGGGATCTTCCTTAAACTCCATCTTTACAATAGTATGTCAGTAGTTTCTCCTGGAGTAATTCCTCCTGCTTTCTTCTTCACCTATGGGAAGATGGGAATATTCCCAGAATTTAAACTCGCATGAACAACTGTGGAATCAGCTTTAATGACTGAAGATGTGAATTGTGGTCGCTGTTGCATATTTAGCAGATGATCATCACACATATAATCACTGTTTATTATCCAAGTCTAAGTGGTTTTGCTTAAATAAGTGCTTTTGAAGAAATACTGTAGTATCGTGCTGCAGTACACATTTTATAAGTTGCTGTTCTGGCGACTCCATCATTACATGTTACGCAGTGTAAGAGCTACACTCACGTCACTCTGCAGACATTCGTAATCATGTAAGTTTATTATTTGCAATAATAAACCAATAGCATCTCGCTCAAAAATGACCAAAGAGTTTCAATATTTTTCCTATTTAAAACTTGACTCTTTCATCGTGTACTAAGACCGAAGGAAAATGAAAAGTTGCGATTTTCTAGTCCGATATGGCTAGGAACTATAGGTACTACACTTTGTTTGGCAAGTAGCACATAAAGGCCTTCTTTACACAAATGATGTTGGTACACAGCTTACATACTTACAGCAGCTTTTGCATGATAATTGCTAACTGAATTTGATGGCATTACAATTTATTTAATATTTTGACTAATAACAGTGAAGTTATTGATTTTGTTTTCTAATAAATAATCATAAAAGTTATGCTTTTTTTAACCAAACTAAGCCTTCCAGTATACAACCAGCAGGAGAGCAGTGACGTATAAACTGAATTAGGTTACAGTACAGTGAGTTACAGTTAAGTCATTGAGTATTTTTCATAATAGAAAAATGAGCAAAAGGGTTTTAGGCAGTGGCGTACGGGACACCCCCGCAGCCCCCGCGGTGCGTGGGGGCCCCCACCCTATGATGGGCCCCGTCGCAGATTCACCCATAGGCTAGACTACTTTATAGCCTTTGCTTTTTTTTGGAACTGAACTCAACTGACTAAAGATGAAAAATAAAGCATCCAACTGAATTGTGCTAAATTACCACAAAAGGGGGAAAAATTCATCACTGTTGTTCCCATCGCCGTTTGTAAGGTAGCCAAGACAACAGCAAGCTTTGATGCGCTGTGTTACTGTTAGTGGATGTGTGCCGAAACAAATAAATATGTTCGGTCTTTGCTGAGACATTATTATTGTTTATTTATATTATTATATATTGCCCAAACGTATTTACCCCAACGCCAGCTCTGCTAATGGTCAGCTACCGGAATGTCTGAAGTTCTTTTCCAAATGTAGCCTACACTCTAAAAAATGCTGGGTTGTTTTAACCCAAATTTGGGTCAAATATGGACAAACCCAACCGTTGGGTTAAAAAATGCATTTAAAATTTAACCCATTGGTTGGGTTTGTCCATTTTTGACCCAAACTTGGGTTGAAGCAACCCAGCATTTTTTAGAGTGTAGGCAATAAGTCTAGAGTTATTTCTTTATTCTTTTACTGTAACTACATGAATTTAGTTTAGGCCTACATCATTTGATGCACCGATCGAAATTACTGAAAATTTGCGTCCGAAACAGCAATTTATGCGCTTGTCTAGAAGGGAACCTTATATAGTGCAAATTTGTGTCTAACTTAGAATTTAGACCAGCTAAAATATATTGTTAGACCAAAAATATCTTATCAGTTAATTAAGTAATAAAGACATGTAATAAAGAAATGTAATAAAAACAGAAAGACGTCTATTGCTTCAGCCTTATTCAAGGGCCGTGGAAACATGAGTTTGTTTGTTACCCACTTCAATCCATTCCACACCCGACATTCTTGGTTTTCTTCCTATTTATTAAATATAGGGAATTGGTTGATGAAACATTGATTGAAATTAAGATACAATTTCTACAAAACGAAATTCACTTTAAAGAAAGACTTACTATAAAACAAAACTTAATGAAGTGGTCAAACTCATGTCTGACCTGCTGCATGTCTCCCGACATTGCGCATCCATCATGCTATTCACTTTTCATAATCAACATAGGTGACATTTTAAAAAAATAATAATATTAGGCTATAGCCCAATATTTAAATATAAATATGAAACTAAATTGGCTATTTTTTCCCTCTGGCCGACGACCACGCTGGCTCGTTCTGATGGATTTTTTCCTCATGACAGAAACAACTTAAAATAGGCCTTCCGTCATTTATGGCGATAGCCTACAGATTAGTGCAAGACTACTTTGGTCTACTTTTTAAAAAAAAAAATTTTTTATATTTACGCTCACAATAACAACACCACCTTGTAGGCTACTTTTGTAAAATAGAATAAATAAAAAAAACAGGGTGCACTTTCAGCTGTCTCTCTGCGAGAATCTTTCTGAAACGTCTCAAAAATTTATTTAAACTCGGCGAATAACTGTACCTAAAAGAAAGAAACATCTCCATTTGATAAGAAATTTGTAGGTCTGTGTTAAATAAGAGGCGATCTATCCGCTGGAATGTGTTGTTTCTGAAATCATGGCCAGAGCTCGTTGCGGCTGTTATCAGTTCTCTTGGTGCTTCTTTGGTTTTAATGAGTAAATTAGCCTAAATATTTATTCCTGCCGGTATTTTAGTCTGCGATATCAAAATCACTAAACATTATATAGGCTAGGCTATAATATTATTCGATAATAACATCAAATGAATCAATGCAATGATAATTCACCACATGATTCACTGTTAAATCAGTTTTTGTAAACTGTGGGGCAGATGGACTCAGGTGCACAACAAATTTTAACACATGACATCACTGCTTGTGGGAGGGGCCCCATCTCATTCTTTGCGGGGGGGCCTCACAGACTTGCGGTACGCCACTGGTTTTGCACTTTTGGTCCCTTCAGACTTCTCTCCGCCGCCTACTCATAGAGACCAATTTATTATAAAGAATTTATTGGGTTGTTGTAGTTACTATGATTGGAAATAGCTGCATTTGTGTTTTAACAACGTTTAGCTCACGAGTTATTGATCCGAGAAGTTCGAATCTGTGAATATATTGCAAACTTGACTGCATTTCTTTATGTTTGAGTCCAAATAATTCAAACTCTGAGCCGCGCATTATTTGTGTGCTTATTAACGTATGGAGCTGAACGAAACACTACTGCCAGCCAGCGAGACATTAAAGAGAAAGTTTGTCCGAGCTCACAGCAAGGAACGCAAATATCTTTGCGAGGGAATGCAAATATTGCGAGAGAACGCAAAAGATTTAAACTTTTTCCCCTCCCATCCCAAAATTTTTCCACCACAACGTCCCTTTAGGAGCTTCACTTCGATTAATTTATGAGTGATTCACTTCATTAACTGACTCAATTAGATTCTGATTTCTGCTTATAAATGATACAATGAATGTAGGCTACTTACAGTCTGAAAAACAGCAGATTTAGAGCAGAATGAACAAAGACAGTCCACTTCGCGTTTATGTTCTCGTCCCTCGCTCACTTCTTCTTCTTCTCCTAGACTCGGATGTGTGTCTTTGCTTCGGTTGGACGAGCGCCCTCTACTGGCGGAAACCATATTAAACTACTTAAACCTCATAAATTATATAAAACCTCGACAAGCTGTTATCTTGACTGACATTAAAACAGTTTATCTCCCCAAACATGTTTACTTCAGAAAAATTAAGTATTGATTAAAAAATAACTGCAACTGTATTACTTTCTGGACTCCTTCAACTTGCTTGTTACTGATGTTGATTTTAATATAAATCTTGACTTCATTTTAAAGTTCATTATATTTATTATAAAAAGATTTGAAGATTTAGGGAAGCAACATAAATAAAATTTGTAACAAATTCTACACACAATGCAAGTGGCTAGAGATGCAATGAATGACTGAATTAATAATAAAGCATCACCTCTTTACAGTCAAATTTAATTTGTACAGCATGGAGATAATTACTATATTTACTCCCCAACATAAACAAAAGTATTCCTACTGAAATTGTAAATAGAAATTGTCCAGCAAATTTAGTTTTTAGGAATTCAAAATTTTATAGAATGTGGAAACATTTATATCTATTATATAGTATAGGCGGTATGCAGGTTCAATTAATTATGTGCAAATGTTTGCTCCAATAGTCAGTTCAATGACAAGTGGCAGTTTTTACTAACCCATATTTTAATTGAAGATATGTCATAATAGCAATGAATGCAAAATTAATTTCCCTAAATCAACCTACAGGTTTTAATGAAGGCAAAGATGTCTGAAACGTTCATCTAATTCGAGGAAATATAAAATATCAACACAGTTAATTAAAATATGTATTACATTTACAAATAATAACACTGGTATCAACATGCCACTTGGGGCCTTTTGTCGAATTCTGGGTTACCCCAAGCTTTTAATATCTTTTTAAACTTTTACAATAAAATAAAATAAAATTGGCCAAAAAAACAAACAAACAACAACAACAACAACAAGAAAACAACAACTGTAAACGGTGCATCCCTATTTATTTCATCATTAGGTACTAGATAGTAGAGCTGCAAGATTCTGGATAAATTCAGAATCATGACAACTAAAAAAAAAAAATTAGTAGAGGTTCTGACAAAAAGTTAATTGTTTTTATTCTATTTAAAATGTTTAATGAATATGAATTATTTAAAAAAAAAAAATACAGTTTGAATGATTCAATGACAAATAAATTTTTACATTGTGCAGTGATTTAAATGCAAAAAAAGTCTTTAAAGGTGCCCTTGATTCAAAAATTGAATTTACCTCGGCATAGTTAAATAACAATAGTTCAGCACATGGAAAAGACATACAGTGAGTCTCAAACTCCATTGTTTCCTCCTTCTTATATAAATCTCATTTGTTTAAAAGACCTCTGAAGAACAGGCGAATCTCAACATAATACCGACTGTTACGTAACAGTCGGGATCATTAATATGTACGCCCCCAATATTTGCATATGCCAGCCATGTTCCCACATTATGAAAGGGATTACAAGTCTGGATGTGCACAGCTGAATCATCAGACTAGGTAAGCAAGCAAGGACAATAGCGAAAAATGGCAGATGGAGCAATAATAACTGACATGATTCATGATAACATGATATTTTTAGTGATATTTTTGTAAACTGTCTTTCTAAATGTTTTGTTAGCATGTTGCTAATGTACTGTTAAATGTGGTTAAAGTTACCATCGTTTCTTACTGTATTCACGGAGACAAGAGCCGTCGCTATTTTCATTTTTAAACACTTGCAGTCTGTATAATTCATAAACACAACTTCATTCTTTATAAATCTCTCCAACAGTGTAGCATTAGCCGTTAGCCACGGAGCACTATCAAACTCATTCATAACCAAATGTAAACATTCAAATAAACACTGTACTTGCGCGATTAGACATGCTGCACGACGAACACTTTGTAAAGATCCATTTTGAGGGTTATATTAGCTGTTTGAACTTTTTTTATGTTGTTTAAGGCAAGCGCGAGCTCTTGGGGCGTGGAGCACCAGATTTAAAGGGCCGCAGCCTAAATCGGCTCATTTATAATGATGCCCCAAAATAGGCAGTTAAAAAAATGAATTAAAAAAAATCTATGGGGTATTTTGAGCTGAAACTTCACAGACACATTCAGGGGACACCTTAGACTTATATTAAATCTTTTAAAAAGACGTTCTAGGGCACCTTTAATATCTTGATTTATCACATCTTATCAGCAAAAACAAGTTGTTTGAAATATGGATTATGATTTAAAGACTACTGTTGCCAGTTTTACACAAATGCCTCATATGCACAATTAATGAAAATACTGTAATACCATAAAGAATCAAAACACATCCCTTCAAAAATCATTTTATGGCAACACTAGTTTTCTGAACTATTATTTTGACCTTCCCTAAAGGTTCCCCTTGACAAACAATCAAACTTCACTACTTATTTTAGTAAATTATCCAGCTTTTGATTAATCTAAATGTCACATTATTTACTTGTAAGTGTATTATTTGTGAGTGATGGATCTGAACATGAACTTTACTCAGAAAACTTCGGGCAATTTTTGGTATGAGTCTGTAGTTGAGATAATCGGGTGAAAATCTCTCCACACTGAGTGCATGTGAACAGTTTTTCTCCAATGTGAATTCTCATGTGCGCATTAAATTGTTCCTCGAGACTGAAAGTCTTTTCACACTGAGTGCATTCAAACACTTTTTCTCCAGTGTGAATTCTTATGTGATCATTTAATTGCCACTTGTTACTGAAAGTCTTTTCACACTGAGTGCATTTATAAGGCCTCTCTCCAGTGTGAGAACGAATGTGTTTTATAAGGTTTGAGTGGTGCCCCCAACTCTTTCCACAGTAACTGCATGTATAAGGCCTCTCTCCAGTGTGAGTTCTCATGTGCGCTTTCAAGTCCTCTTTGCGAATGAAACTCTTTTCACACCAAGTGCATGTATAAGGCCTCTCTCCAGTGTGAGTTCTCATGTGCACAATTAATAACTCTTTGCGACTGAAACTCTTTTCACACTGAGAGCATGAATAAGGCCTCTCTCCAGTGTGAGTTCTCATGTGCACAATTAATAACTCTTTGCGACTGAACCTCTTTTCACACTGAGTGCATACATGATGCCTTTCTCCAGTGTGAGATCTCATGTGTGTTTTAAGCTGTGATTCATATGTGTAACTCTTAGGACACTCAGAGCAGGTGAACGGTTTTTCTCCGTGAACTTTTTTTATGTGACTGTTGAGGGTTGATTTATCTCTGTAACTCTTTCCACACTCAGAGCAGGTCAAAGATCCTTCGACTCCAGATTTTTCAGCTTGTGTTTGTGTTAAATTATCTTCAGTCCGTGAATCGACTGTGTTTCCATCTTCATTTCTGAAATGATGAGGTTTTTGAAACAGATGTTTGTCTTTATTTTCATGTGTCGGTTCTCCATCTTCATTAGTGAAATGGTGTTTGTCTTCAATCACTTCAATCAGGTCTAAAATCAACATATTAAATTCAATTTTAAAAAAAGGTCAAACGAGAAACAAAGAAATAAAGTTCATTCTTAATTTAGCACAAATCTAGTTTACAACTGACTCTACTAATATCTCATTTTAGATGTATTTTTATATGTCAGTTTTCATCTTAATGTTCCTCATCAGTCATTAAAGAGAACGAAGGAAAACACAAACCTATTTGTTCGTCTGTATCTTCATCTTTCACTCGGCAGGGATTTTCCTTAAACTCCATCTTTACAATAGTATGTCAGTAGTTTCTCCTGGAGTAATTCCTCCTGCTTGCTTCTTCACCTATGGGAAGATGGGAATATTCCCAGGATTTAAACTCGCATTAACAACTGTGGAATCAGCTTTAATGACTGAAGATGTGAATTGTGGTCGCTGTTGCTAAGTGCTTTTGAAGAAATACTGTAGTATCGTGCTGCAGTACACATTCTATAAGTTGCAGTTCTGGCGACTCCATCATTACATGTTACGCAGTGTAAGAGCTACACTCACGTCACTCTGCAGACATTCGCAATCACGAAAGTTTACTATTTGCATGGTTTAAAAGCCTCGCCAGTTAAACATTTCAGTCGTGTGCCGTGCTGTTCATGCTCTTTTCTGAGTTCGTACTACACTCGAAGAGTGCTCACACTAAAAGCCTGTCAAACAGCACTTAAACAATAAACGAAGTTATCATTTGCATCTTAATGCACCAACACTGGCAAATACTCATGGTTTACATGAAGTTGGTTATGTCTAAAGTGAAAGTAAACAAGGATGTGACAGCAGCCTAATAGGCCGATATGGCTAGGAACTATACTCTCATTTTGGCGTAATAATCAAGGAACTTTGCTGCCGTACCATGGGTGCTATGATATTACACATCGCCTGTGAGCCCCTGCTTGCACAGGGAGCGTGCCTTGCAACCATGGAGACATTTGTGAAAGATGTAATAATATCTAATATCTAATATCATAATATCAAATATCAAATATCATAATATCATAGCACACATGGTACGGCAGCAAAGTTCCTTGATTATTACGCCGGAAAGAGAGTATAGTTCCTAGACATATCAGCCTAGAAATTCGCAACTTTTCATTTTCCGTCAGTCTTAGTACACAATGTAACTACAGAAGAGTCAAGTTTTAAATAGGAAAAATATCAAAACTCTTTGGTCATTTTGACCAAAGATGCTATGCGAAATGCTATTGGTCTCATCAGATTTAATTAATTATGCTAAGCTATGCTAAAAGTGGTACCACCAGACCCGAAGATTGGCTGAATGGATTCGAAAACGGTAAAACTCAACTGTTTAACACTAGGAGAGTTGGAAAATTAGCCTATTTTTAAATAAATGGACTGTTCCTTTAAGAGTATGTTTGCTATATTCAATAGTTCTTCAAAGGGTTCCAATGTGACGGTCATGTTGACACGTTTGTGGTTAGATATTGGACGCCTGCCAAGTACTGCAGAAGTGATGATGCTTTCAGAATTAGTTGTTCATTTGAACTTGATGTACCTTTATATCAAAATATGTCCGTTTCCATTTCTTCAGACGTGATAATGCAAGATCTGCAAAATTCCCTTAAAGGGTGTCAAAACAACACCTTTTGTATCCATTTTCATCTATCTTTGGCATTTGACCAGTCACTCTGACCTAGCCGTTACACCAACTATGACATAATGGATAAATCTGTTTGACCTTTTATTAGACCAAAACATAAGTTTGAGCGGGATCATAGTTTTCCTATGCTTATGGTATAAAACAGACCGGGTCTTTGATAGTTTAGCTTTTTTTCAGACTTTCAGCCTTTCAGACTCTCCGCCGCCTGCTCATAGAGACCAATTTATTATAAAGAATTTATTTGGTTGTTATAGCTCGTTTTCTAGGTTACTATTATTTTAAATAGCTGCATTTGTGTTTTAACAACGTTTAGCTCACGAGTTATTGATCCGGGAAGTTCGAATCTGTGAATATATTGCAAACTTGACTGCATTTCTTTATGTTTGAGTCCAACAAATTCAAACTCTGAGCCGCGCATTATTTGTGTGCATTATTAACGTATGGAGCTGAACGAAACACTACTGCCAGCCAGCGAGACATTAAAGAGAAAGTTTGTCCGAGCTCACAGCTAGGAACGCAAATATCTTTGCGAGGGAATGCAAATATTGCTAAAGAACGCAAAAGATTTGAACTTTTCCCCCTCCCATCCCAAATTTTTTCCACCACAACGTCCCTTTAGGAGCTTCACTTCGATTAATTTCTGAGTGATTCACTTAATTAACTGACTCAATTAGATTCTGATTTCTGCTTATAAATGATACAATGAATGTCTTCTTCTTCTTCTTCTTCTGGAGTTAATGGCGGTTGGCAGACCAACTTAAATGGTGCATTCCCGCCACCTACTGGATAGGAGTGTGGAGCGCATAATGGTTGGGAAGTTTGAAAACAATAATAAAAAAAATAAATAAAAAAAATGTTACAACTGTATCCTAAATTCTATCGATCAATCTTGTTTGTTTTAAGAAAATAATTAACTCATGAAATATCCTAGACTGTTTTGAATAATTTCCTAACAGAACCTGAAGAGACAAATTATTTATACCAAAAGATCTTAAAACTTGAATTAGTTTTAAATCTTGCTCCTTCATATGCATCACACTCTATAAGAACATGCTCTACTGATTCTGCTTTACCACATTTATCACAATTTCCATTTTCATGTTTTCCCATTTTATACAGACCCTGATTTAATAAACAATGTCCAAGACGCATTCTTGACATTAAAACATCTTCTTTCCTGTTGCCAAATTTTCTTCTTTCTAGCCCTACTTTCTCTTGAATATGATGAAAGTGTCTACCTTTTATTCCACTATCCCACTCCTTCTGCCATTTCTTTCTTATTTCATTTGCAATTAACCCTTTTACTTCTGCTTTACTCATTGATACTTTAATGTCAATTTGTGCATGTTTCAAAGCCTGTTTAGCCAGATGGTCTGTCTCCTCATTTCCTTCCACACCCATATGTGATGGAACCCACAAGAAATTTACCATAATTCCAGATTGTCTTATTCTGAATAGACTCTGCATCACTTCAAATATCATATCTTGTCTCGCTGTTGATATTCCACTTAATAGGCTATTTAAAACTGAAAGGGAGTCTGTACAAATTACTGTTCTAGTTGGCTGTACTTCTTCTATCCACTGGAGTGCTAAAAATATTGCAATTATCTCTGTAGTAAAAACAGATACATGATCTGAAATTCTTTTAGATATTTTAGCATTGAATTGGGGAATATAGACTGCAGATGCTGTTGTTCCAAATTCAGGATCTTTAGAGCCATCCGTTTATATTTGTAATATGTTATAATATGATTGTTCAATGTATTTCTGTACTGCTATATTTGTTAACATAATTCTTTCTTCATGCTTTTCTTTATATAACTGAATGTCAACTACTGGCATAGGGAAAAACCAAGGAGGAATTGCTGAAGTTGCCACAGAAGGAGCAATATTGATGTCACTAATTCCCATATTCTGTGCCTCCTCATTAGCAGTCCATCCAAAACTTAACAGTTTTTTACACTCATATTCCCAGCAATCCTTCAGAACTTTCTTAACTGGATGACTATCCAAGTGTCCCTTTACATTAATCCAGTATCTCATCTTTAATTTGAGCCTTCGAATTTCTTGAGGCATTTCACCCATCTCTACTTGTACTGCTGTTATTGGAGAAGATCTTATTGCTCCACAACATATTCGCATAGCTTGTGATTGAATAGCCTCGATCTTTAACAGTTGTGTTTTAGATGCAGAACTATACACCATACTGCCATAATCAATAGTTGCTCTTATTAGAGCACAATAAATCCTTTTAAGAGATTGACGACAAGCTCCCCATTCAACTCCTGACAAACATCTAATTACATTTATTGCTTTTTTACCTTTGTCTACCAATTTCTGAATATGAACTCTAAAATTCAATTTTGAGTCCATCCACATTCCCAAAAATCTGATTACTGACACCTGCTCCAATTGCTGACCATACATTTTAATATTATTATTGGACTGATTTTTCTTTTTGTAAAACAGATCACCTGAGTTTTTGCTATAGAGAAACGGAAGCCCCATTCATTAGCCCAACTTTCTACTTTTTTAACAGCTTTCTGCATACACTTCTCCACATGTCCCACATTGCGGCCCCTTTTCCACAGCGCCCCGTCATCTGCATACAAAGACCTTCCTATCCCCATTTCTATCTGATTAAAAATATCATTAATCATTAGATTAAACAGAATAGGACTGCTAACACTTCCTTGAGGTGTTCCATTCTCTATTTGATATATCTGAGACAATTCAGACCCCACCCTAACTTGTATAGTTCTTTTAAACAAGAAATTCTTGATCCAATTATACATTTTTCCTTTTATTTCCATTCTTTCTAATTTTATTAAAAGTCCCTCTTTCCACATCATGTCATAAGCTTTTTCAACATCGAAAAATGCTCCTACTAACACTTCCTTGTTTACTTGAGCCTTTCTAATTTCAGCTTCCAAACAGATCACAGAGTCCATTGTGTTTCGCCCTTTCCGGAAACCACTTTGATATGGTGAGAAAAGATTTTTCTTCTCAATGATATATACCAATCTGATCACCAAATATCATCTCTTCCTGGTGAAGTTTGTTTAACCCCTGCAAGTAGTGATGGGCAGAGCGAGGCTTCGTGAAACACTGAAGCAGTTGAATCAAATGTGCCGTGATGATTCGAGGCTTCGAAACAATCTGACACTTGACTCCACGGTGACCCCTAGTGGTCAAAAGAGTGTAAATGCAACAAAACTCAAACTAAACATGCAGTAAAAACACCTTTTACAAATCTATTGCAAATGTTTTATTGAAAGTAAAATCTATTAAATGCAATTAACTAATTCTCTAATAAGATTAGGCTACATATAGAGTGACTGTATATCTGTTCTTTTATCAATTTTCAAGGCTTGTTTCTCTGTTCCATGGCTCAAGCTAAACAGGCCAATAAGAGATTAATAACTACCATTATTCATTTTAATTATTCTAATGTCTAATTAAAACATCTACAAATTTATAAAACTGATCAGAGATCAGGTAAAACCCATAGACACTTGTTCAATGCTTCTCAGTGAATCTACATGATTCAAGGGTTAACTTTATCATCGCCCTCTACCGGTGAACCACTGAAATGTCGAACTGTTTTGAAATGTTTCGAAACAGTGAGGACGTAATGAAGCCTCGTTTACTAAAATCACGTGACTTTGGCAGTTTGATACACGCTCCGAATCACTGATTCGAAACAAATGATTCATGAAGCTTCGGAGCTTCATGAAGCATGTGTTTCGAAATCGGCCATCACTACCTGCAAGTGCTTTCTTCAGCTCATACAGAGTAAACTCTGAATCTAAAGTACATCCAGATGGTCCTTTTTCTTCCAATAGTTGAGGGTTCTTACTCAAGATATGTTCCCTATACCTTCTCATTTCATCTGACAAATTTGAGCTACTGTGCACTTTAGTAAATGTTTCTGCTAGAATCTCCGCTTTTTCGCTGTCTGATATTACTAATTTATCATTATATACTAAGACAGGAATGTTGCTATTTCTTTGCTTTCCTCCCATTTTCCTTATCATACTCCAAACTTCATTAATTTCAATATCTTCATACAATGAATGTAGGCTACTCACAGTCTGAAAAACAGCAGATTTAGAGCAGAATGAACGAAGACAGCCCACTTCACGTTTATGTTCCCTCGCTCACTTCTTCTTCTTCTCCTAGACTCGGATGTGTGTCTTTGCTTCGGTTGCACGAACGCCCTCTACGGGCGGAAACCATATTAAACTATTTAAACCTCATAAATTATATAAAACCTCGACAAGCTGTTATCTTGACTGACATTAAAACAGTTTATCTCCCCAAACATGTTTAATTCAGAAAAATTAAGTATTGATTAAAAAAATAACATATTTCATATGTGACAAAGCTGCAACTGTATTACTTTCTGGACTCCTTCAACTTGCATGTTACTGATTTTGATTTTAATATAAATCTTGACTTCATTTTAAAGTTCATTATATTCATTATAAAAAGATTTGGATATTTAGATAAGCAACATAAATAAAATGTTCTGGAAACTCAATTTAACATTAACCAATTTTTATTTTTCTTTCAGTTTCACCAAAAAACAAAAATCAAGCAATATCTTCAGGGTTGGTCTAGGCGAAAACAATAAATAAATAAACAGCCACTGACTAAACCCACTTACAACTAAATAAACCCTATAAGTCTTATCTATGGGTCTTACCTAACTCTCTGGCTAAACCAAACACAGGAGAAAACAGATAAATAAAAGAAAAAGGCACCCAATCCGTACGGTTTCAGTAATAATTGTAAAATTATGTTTATACAATATTTACAGAAAAAAGGGCAACACAAATACCACAATAAAGAGACGAAATGAAAAATACAACAGGTGGAACACAAAGTCAAAATGAGGTCACTTTACAAAGTTAGCGAATTAAAGAATATACAGTTTACAGATCACAAATCATAAGAAAACTACACTGTAACTCACAATACAGCATGCCAACAACATCTCTCTTCTCTACAGCATCAACGGTGTATTCCTCTCCAGTCCGTGAATTCTGGGGAATGTCTAGGAACATGTTTATTTAACATATGTGCACACAAGTAAATGTGTTCATTACTTAAATCACTCAATAAGAACAAGTTTTGTTTTTCTTGTTGTAACAAATTCTACACACAATTTAAGTATCTAGAGATGCAATGAATGACTGAATTAATAATAGAGCATCACCTCTTTACAGTCAAATTTAATCTGTACAGCATGGAGATAATTACTATATTTTACTCCCCAACATAAACAAAAGAATTCCTACTGAAATTTGGGAAATTGTAAATAGAAATTTTCCAGCAAACTGAATTCCTGAATTATAGAATAGGGAAACATTTATATCTATTATACAGTATAGGCAGTATGCAGGTTCAATTAATTAGGTGCAAATGTTTGCTCCAATAGTCAATCCAATGACAAGTGGCAGTTTTTACTCACCCATATTTTAATTGAAGATATGTCATAATAGCAATGAATGCTAAATTAATTTCCCTAAATCAACCTGGTTTTAATGAAGGCAAAGATGTCTGAAACGTTCATCTAATTCACGGAAATATAAAATAACAACACAGTTATTACAATAAGTATTACATTTACAAATAATAACACTGGTAACAACATGCCACTTGGGGCCTTCTGTGCCAATTCTGGGTCGCTCCTATAACCCCAAGGTTTATCTTTTTACTCTTTTACAATAAAAAAACTATGACTTTTACTCCACAAATCCAAAAACACTGATATGTCCACAAATCCATCACGCTCCAGTAATTTATAGTAATATCTTCAGTATTACTCAAATGTCCAGTTTCAAATATAATTACTTCAAAGTGATGGCGCTTTATGTAACACTATCTAGTGTAAGTGATAAATCCTGTTTGACATTTGTGCTGGCTATTGTATACAGGCCACAGGGCACCATACAGACTTTATCAAGTCTGCAGATAAAGTCCTAATTGTTAGTGATTTTATATTATCCATTTACATTTACAGACATCCTAAACCAGGGGTCTCCAAACTCTGTCCTGGAGGGCCACTGTACTGCTAGGTTTAGCTCCAACTTGCCTCAACACACCTGTTTTTAGTATGCCTAATTAGCTAATTCAGGTGTGTTTAATTGACCCTTCGCCGGGAGTTTGATTGACATGTGATCTAACCAATCATAATGCCAAATCCGCCATTTTGTCCGACAAAGCAGTCAGCAGAGTTAGAAGATTAACCTCAGTGGACCTGAACTTGAAAATATGGTGTGTAGGTTACTGACGTCTTTCTGCGTTTGAAACAACTTTCGTTCTCATGTTCATTCATGTTTATTTGATGCAATAAATTAACTAGTAGGAAGAGATGATCAGTTCACGAGCCACTTGAGCTGAGGCGCTACAGCAATCTGTCACGGCTCATTAAAGAACCACAAAACGTTTTTTATTGTTCAAATTTCTCAAAAAATTACACAGTTTGAAAGCTGGGACTTTGTTTAATGCCATAAGTAACCTGCTCTGTCTTGTCTGTCGACGTGTTGTCAGTGTCCTCTTTGCTCCGCGATGTATTTTTCACACGTGACAGAGCCATGGCTTGTCGGACAAAGCAACAGTAACTAAGGGGAGCGGGTCTTTGCGAAGGGTCAGTTGGGGTTGGAGCTAAATTCTGCAGGACTTTGGCCCTCCAGGACTGAGTTTCGACACCCCTGCTCTATAATCTACTGGAGGTAGACAACATGTGTCAGGACCCACTCACTGTCATAATAATACTTTAGATATAATATTGTAAATGAAGTAAATAATGACAGAATTATCATTTTTTGGATTAAAGGAGAGATTAAACAAATATGTAAACAAAGGTGAAATAATACCAGATGCTATTTTTAAGAACAGAGGAGCAATATGGTCAAGACCTGAAGATTTATTCACATTTACATCTATTAGAGCTAACTCTCTAGTCCATAGATGGCATTCTGCACCCAGAAATTCTGAATTTAAATGATTATAATTATTTATTTGGAATGTAGGCCCAGATGCAATAAAATGACTATTAAAGCTGTTAAGCATTTGCTGTTTGTCTGCGATTCTAATCTTAATCTTTAATCAAATTTAATTTCAATGAAAAAAAAAATCTTAAATATATTAATGCATCATGTCTAAACAGCTAAAACAAGTTGTTTTTAAATATGTATTATATATATATTTTTTTTGTATTATATATATATATATATATATATATATTGCCAGTGATGGATCTGAATTTTGCTCATTGAGGCAACTTCAGACAACATTTTTTCTTATGAGTGTGTAGACTAGATGTTTGAGTGAAATTTTTCCCACATAAAGAGCATTGATGCGGCTTCTCTCCAGTATGAACTCTCCCATGATCTTTCAAGGATTTTGAATAAGTGAATTTCTTTCCACAGTGTAAGCACTGGTACAGTTTCTCTCCAGTATGAATTCTCTCATGGTGTTTTAAGTAATCTGCCCGAGCAAAACTCTTTCCACAGTGTGAGCACTTAAACGGTTTCTCTCCAGTATGAACTCTCTGGTGTATTTTTAAGGCACCCAATGTAGTGTAGGTCTTCCCACAGTCAGAGCACACATGAGGTCTCACACCAGTATGAACACGCTCATGCAGTTTTAATGTGTGCCTTACTGAAAAACCCTTCCCACAAAAAGAACAAAAATGAGGCTTTACACCAGTATGAATTTTAAGATGTATTTTTAAGCTTGATGCCGCAATGAATGTTTTGTCACACTGATCACAGCTGAATGATCTCACTCCAGAGTGAGAGCGCAGATGAGAGGTGAGAGCGCTTTTGTAAGTGAAACGTTTTCCACACTGAGTGCATATGAACGGTTTTTCTCCAGTGTGAATTCTCATGTGTTCTTTTAAGGCTCCTTTCTTAATAAAACTTTTTCCACATTGAGTGCACGTGAACAGATTTTCTCCAGTGTGAATTCTCATGTGCTCATTTAGGTGTTCTTTCTGAATGAAACTCTTTCCACACTGAGTGCATGTGAACGGTTTTTCTCCAGTGTGAATTCTCATGTGGTCATTTAGATGTCTTTTATGAAGGAAACTCTTTCCACACTGAGTGCATGTGAATTGTCTTTCTTCAGTGTGAATTCTCATGTGTCTCTTCAGGTTTGATTTCTGTGTGAAACTCTTTCCACACTCAGAGCAGGTGAAAGATCCTTTGACTCCAGATTTTCCAGCTTGTTTTTGTGTGAAATTCTCTTCCGTCTTTGAAACGGCTGCATTTACATCTTCATTTTTTAAATGAGTGTTTTGAAATAGATGTTGTTTTTCTTCATTTTTATATGTCAGTTTTCCATCTTCATTTGTGAAATTATGAGGTTTGTCTTCATTCACTTCCAATGGGTCTAAGTTCAACATATTAAATTGCCAAAATTCAATTAAAGAAAGACAAATGGGAAACAAAGAAATAAAGTTCATTTTTAATTTAGCAACATTCTTATGTATTGTTATATCCTCATGAGAACCAGTTTTTATGTGAATTTATTTTTTAATGTTATTACATTGTTTGAAACATAAGAAACAAAAGAATCTAAAATGTCTCAAAATAGCACAGTTGAGTACACTTAGATGTTCTTAAGATTATCTTAAGAAGTACTAAAGAAGAATTTATTCTCCTGGTTTTACAGACAAGGCTTGAGCTAGTCCTAGACTAGAATGCATGTTTGAGCTGCTTTAACTGAAAGCAACTTGTACTGACACATCTTAAAATATGTCACTGCCAATGTTTTATCTCAAGATGCTCATCACCAGTAATGTTTTTTTCAAGTGTACGTTTATAAAAGTTACTTAAATATCCTAATTGAACTAAGGCCTAATCCTGGCTTAGGCTAAGCCCTGTCTGTGAAACTGGGCATTAGATTTAAGCACAAAAGTAGTGCATGAAAATAGAGCACTTTAAGTACATTATATGGAAGTGTACTTTTTTCACCTTGGCGAATAGATAAACTGATTGTAATATTATTTCAGTTACACAAAGTTAATTCTATTAACTGATCTAAATATTCATAATTATAAGTTATTAATTATTTACATTTCCCTTTTGAGCCAATTTGCTACATTTGTATAAAGATGATTCTTAACTGTTATGAAAGATGTAAAAGAATGATTTGATATACTATTTATTTACTCTATGCAATATGTATAAAATTGCCATAAAGGTAGTAGTAATGGGTAGTCGAATTCTATACAATGTATCTAATTTGCATATTAATGTGTTCTTGAGGCAACATGTCATGAAAAAAGATGTGTAATAATGGGAGTAATAACTTGGCAACATTTTCATAAGAATTCTTTCCCTATTAACTTGCCTTGCCTTTCCCCTCAAAATGCCTAATAAATATGCTGTAAGTCCTGGTGTCTTCTATAGAAGACATGTATGAAAATCAATGACCTCATTCATCACAGAAAGACATATTATGATTCGAAACCAGATAACGTTTTCCTGAGATGTTTATTTATGACAATTTGAAAATTAGTCAGATTCAAATGATAATTACAAAAATATTATCATATTTCCGTAAGTGAGTGAGTGCTAAATCTGATCATTCAGTCAATGTCAGTTAATTTTAAAAATAAAAAGGAGAGTTTTCATGGTAAAACCTCCAAACATTTAGTATCTCTGAAAAGCCCTGAATGTGCTCTATACAAAACTGGGACATGTTATGGTCTCAGAGAAATTCACTAAAATATAATGTCCTCTACAGAAGAAAAAAAAGTCTATGCCTGGGTCTCAGGAGGATATGTCAGTTTTCATCTTAACGTTCCTCATCAGTCATTAAAGAGAATGAAGGAAAACACCAACCTATTAGTTCCTCTGTATCTTCATCTTTTATTCTGCAAGGTTCTTCCTTAAACTCCATCTTTACAATAGTATGTCAGTAGTTTCTCCTGGAGTAATTCCTCCTGCTTGATTCTTCTTCTCCTGTGGGAAGATGGGAATAATCCCCAACATCTAAACTCTCATGAACGGCTGTGTGAGCAGCTTCACTGACTGAAGGTGTGAACTGTGATCGCTGTTGCTCTCTTAGCAGATTATCATAACACTTACAATCACTCTCAATTATCCAGCTTTAAGTGTTTTGCTCAAACAACTATTTAAAAACAATTCAACTCCTCTAGCTGATTTTTATGTTGTTCTTGACTTACATTAGATATGATTTACATGCATTAAAACTCTGTTTAATAGGGTTCACCTGTTTATTGTAGAAAATGAAAACAAATCAAATCATATATTCACAAATTCTAATGTGAAAAACTAGTCAGAAAATGAGTTTACGTTTCAATAATGTACAACGGGTTTATTTTGATTCACTAAAATGTCGTTTGGATTTAGATTTCTCCTAATAAATGATACAATGAATGTACTCACAGTCTGAAAAACAGCAGAAATTAATATAATAGAATGAACGGCTGTGTTCCACTTCATATGTTTATGTTCCCTTCCCTCGCTCTTCTTCTCCAGGACTCGTGTGTCATTGCTTCGGTTGCACGAACACCCTCTACTGGCGAAAACAATCGCTATTAAACTATCTAACCTTCATAGATTAGAATAAACAAGACAACCAAGATAAGATCTGTTATCTTGTTTGAGATTATACCAACACTATTTATCTCCCCAAATATGTTTGCTTTGAAACAAAGATTCAAACTTCAAATATCTGCTGGAGTTTGCATTTGTATTTACCTTCTAGACTCCTTCACCCCATATGAAAAAAATAAATGTATTGCTAAATTATTAGTTTATATTTGTGTTTGTCAGAGTCCATTTTTAAGGATGAATCGCCTCTTTACATTTACATAGAAAAACATCTGGTGCCATTACTGTTTAGCAATGCTGAATAGAAAATTAAACCCCCTGATTTAATGAAAACTTCAATTTAGCCTATAATTTTATTACGATCACATTTTGTTCATTTTTATTTTCTCATATTTTCTCATTGTGCAGAGAGTGATTTCAATACCTTTAATCAGGAAAATCTCACTAAGATATTTTTTATAAGCATGTCCTGCCAAGATAAACAGCCCTAATTTGCATATAGACCTATAGCAACATATAATTAAAAACAAAACATACAACCATTAAAAAACATTCATTCTCTAAATAATGTATTACAGTTTTAATATGACTACTAAAGTTTATTTTGAAGAAAATTCCAGTCCAAGTTTGCAGCATATTTAAGGGCAGTTTCACCAAGCTCAGTTCTGACAGGAGGCACACAGATATTATAACAGGTTTGAGATATTATAAACTATTACAAGCTGATTTCTTTTGGATAAAGTAAGAGATATATCATATGACCGTTAAGTGACCCAGTACAGCTATATATATTAATAAATACCAGTGCATTGTTCTTCAAATTGCTAACGGAGACCAAGCAACTCTTTTGCACAATGTACAGTGATGTGTTGAAATAAATCTTAAGGCACCATACCGAGCATCCAGAGAGGCAAGAAGGTAAAAGCATGCTGATTCACTACATCCCCAGTGTCAAGAACTGGTAAGGGAGCAGACACAAGTTTTCTCATTACAATAAATGAAAAACAAGACTTGTTCTTTCATTTTTGTTTCAAATGATTAAAGTGAGTATCAAAATGTAATGTTGGGGAATAACAGTTTTAGGACCCTTGACCAGATATGTTGAATGAAAGACCAGGAGTCAGAGATGCAATCAATCGAAGAAATTTTACTGAAGAATAGTTTGCAGTTTCATCAGCAGAAGTCAGCTTCAGGTCTCACAAGGAGTTCGTAGCCGCTCTGCATACATTCACATTTTCACACCAATTATACTCTAACAGAGTCTACTAACTACGTCATTACTAAGGTAAAAAGTATTCTGATTGGTTAAGAGAAGATAGACAAGATTAGAAGTTTTCCACAGATGGTAAGAAGCGTATCTCCAGGCGTCAGGAATCTGACGTGGGACCCCTAGATTTAGGGACTGGATGTCCCTTTAGGGTCGTGAGGTGGCGTCTCTCTGTCTCCAGCTTGAACTGCCAATTGTCCGGACCTGCACAGATTATTAGCACACATACACAGATACACAGCTTCACAGCTTCTCCAAGGTTGAAGTCAGCCCAGGCTCCAACAGTAAACAGGAAAGTTTCTCAAAACATAAGATAACATGTTCTAGTTCTGTAGAGAATTACATATAATATTCATCTTTATTCTTTATAGAAGTACATAGAGACAGGATAACAATGTGAAATGAGAAAAAGTCACGTAGTCCAGCTACTAGGGTGACCTTTGTGACCTAGCTGTCCAGGGTGTTAGAGAAACATGGATCTATGGTTGGACATATGGTGAGAGTGTCTCCAAATAGATAGACAAAGACACAGATATCAGCAGAATGTCTTAAAAGAACATTTCAACAGCCACATAATCATTCTATAGATGTGTATGAGACAAATCACTCAAAATCAATTAATAATAAAAAGAGGTTACATTTTGATTATTGATTATCACTCTTATTATAATCACTCACGTCAATCATTCAAAAAAGGATATATGTATCTATAGTGAAGAGGCAAGGGAATTTTGATTATCTCCCTTCAGTAATATACTGAATAACAGTATTGTTTGCGTACAAATGAAATTGCATTAACAATATTGGAATCAAGACAATTTATGTATAAAGTTAATTAAAACGGCCCCAGAACAGATCTCCCTTAACAACCTCGATAAAATTTGATTGAACTGTAGAGGAAATTTACAGTTAAAGACCTAAAAGACCAGATATGATTAATGAAGCCCCAGAGTCAGAGTTTAAAAAAATAAATTGAAGAAACTTTTACTGAAGAATAGTTTGCAGTTTCATCAGCAGAAGCCAACTTCAAATCTCACAAGGAGTTCGTAGGCCGCTCTGCGTACATTAAAATTTCCACAACAATTATACTCTAACAAAGTCTGCTAACTACATCATTACTTAAGTTAAACAATTCTGAGGTGCGTTTCCCAAAGCCAACCATCATCGCAAGTTCCGTCGTTACCAATAGAATTCAATGGAACTTGCGATGATGGTTGGCTAACGATGCTTTTGGGAAACGCACCCCTGATTGGCTAAGAAAATTTTAAAAATTAGTAATTTTCCATAAATGGTCAGATAGTCAGAAGCGCATCTCCATCCATCACGATGCTGATGCTGGAACCGTGGATTTAGGTACGGGATGTCCTTATAGATCATGGCAAGGCATCTGCAGGTCTCAAGCAGAGTGCCAGTTGTTGCTCTAAACTATTATTTTGACCTTTCCCAAAGATTCCTCTTGTCAAACAATCAAACTTCCATACTAATTTCAGTAAATTATCCAGTTTTTGACCAGACGAGTCATTATGATTATGTGTAGTTTCTAGTTATCTAGTTATGCCACTAGTTACTGGTGTGATCTTTTCGAGTCCATTGTGGTTCATGAAATGACTCAAAATCTGCTGTTGATCACTCCCGTGAGTACATTAATTGTATTAATTTCATTAACTAGAATAAATCTAAAGCTGACAACTTATACATTCATTGAGCACAACCAGTGTATGGTTTGCTGAACAAATTACTTGAATGTGGGACAATGACCTTCTTCATCACAGTATCCTAATGCCAAGGATTCACTGATATGCTGACTGACGACTGTTGGGACACTCCAGACACAGGATGGCTGTTTGTTGAAATGGAGTCATTTGCACCTCAACGACCATTTGTACCATTTGCTTCACAAAACACATGTGCTTTCCACTACATACTATTTATCTTCTTTTGTGTTCTAACATGTAACTATGTCATGTTTGGTCTCATCTGGCGGCTTATAAAATGAACTGAAGTGTGGGGTACTTAATAGAGATATTAAAGTATCCTAATGTGTAGTACCATTGCAGAAACATGCATTGAGGAGAATATGTTAACATACTTCTCCCCCTCTTCATCACCACCCATTTGCCTTCAAGTTTATGGTCTTTTGGTTTCCTGTCAGTTGGTTTTAATATCTCTATTCTACTCATGTTTAACAATGCTCAAGGTAAACTGGTGATCTTGGTGAAGGGTTTTAACTCTGCCACTCTTGCACACCGGAGCATAACCTCATAGACAAGAAAGGCTTTTACGGGCATCTTCTGCACAGCAGTGCATTATTTTTTACAGCAGTTTTTCTATACAGTATGTGGTTCCATTCTACTGTTGCTATATCTAATCATGTAACTTAATAAATACATTTGCATGTTTCAAATGCTTTGAGAACTGTTAATGTTGAAAGCTGTAACTTATATTATCTAAATGTTCAGGTTAAATCCTGTGTTTATCTATCAGTTCCAAAAAATATTTTTACTTTTAAAAGGTTAAAAAATAACTTAATTAATTAAATTGGAGTCAGATGAATTACTGAATTATGCATGTCATCCTTCAATTGCTTTTTGCAGCTTAATCTTCCAGCCTTATACTGTAAAAACTCAAATAAAGAAATTGATGCTAAATGACCATTTGAGAAAACATTTTCACCTGAATAATCCAGATTGATTGTAAGTGATGATCATCTGCTAAATGAGCAACAGTGACCGCAGTTCACACCTTCAGTCAGTGAAGCCACTCCCACAGCCGTTCATGAGAGTTTAAATGCTGGGGAATATTCCCAACTTCCCACAGGAGAAGAAGAAGCAAGCAGGAGGAATTACTACAGGAGAAACTACTGACAAGCTATTGTAAAAATGGAGTTTGAGGAAGAACCCTGCAGTATGACAGATGAAGAGACAGAGGAACAAATAGGTTGGTGTTTTCCTTTATTCTCTTTATTGACTGATAAGGAACATTAAGAAGAAAACTGATATATAACAATACATCTGAAACTAGATAGATTTTTGCTAAATAGAGGTTCACTTACATTCCTTCTTGTTGTACCATTGTCTTTCTTTAAATGAATATTGAGAATTAAATATGTTGATTTTAGACCCAATGGAAGTGAATGAAAACAAACAACATCGATCTCAAAAATCACATCATTTCACAAATGCAGATGGAAACACTGTCATTCCCAAGACTAAAAAAGAATTTCACACACAAAAAAGGTGGGAAAAATCTGGAGTCAAAGGACCTTTCACCTGCTCTGAGTGTGGAAAGAGTTACACACGTAAACCAGACCTTAACAGACACATGAGATTTCACACTGGAGAGAATCTGTTAACATGCACTCAATGTGGAAAGGATTTCACAGAGAAAGGAAAGTTGGATGTACACATGAGAGTTCACACAGGAGAAAGACCGTTCGGATGCACTCAGTGTGGACAGAGTTACGCACATGAACCAGACCTTAAGAGACACATGAGAATTCACACTGGAGAAAAACCATTCACATGCACTCAGTGTGGAAATAGTTTCGTTGACAAAGCATGCTTAAAAGAGCACATGACAGTTCACACTGGAGAAAAACCGTTCACATGCACTCAGTGTGGAAAGAGTTTCGCTCAGAAAAGAGTTCTCAACAATCATCTGCGCTCTCACTCTGGAGTGAGATCATTCAGCTGTGATCAGTGTGATAAAACATTTGTTTTGTCAACATACTTAAGAAGGCACCTTAAAGTTCATACTGGTGTGAAGCCTCACATTTGTTCTTTTTGCGAAAAGGGTTTTATATAGATCTACAAAAGTTAAAAGACCATGAGCGGATACATACTGGTGTGAAACCTTATGTTTGCTCCGACTGTGACAAGACCTTCACTACATCCAGTGGCTTAAAAGTGCACCAGAGAATTCATACTGGAGAGAAGCCGTACAAGTGCTCACACTGTGAAAAGGGTTTCTCTTCCTCTTCATACTTGAAGTCTCATGAGACAATTCATA
The DNA here is from genome assembly GCA_028476615.1 of Culter alburnus. NCBI lineage: Eukaryota > Metazoa > Chordata > Actinopteri > Cypriniformes > Xenocyprididae > Culter > Culter alburnus. The sequence goes on from JAOTNS010003631.1 coordinate 448,793, forward strand.
CTGGAGAAAAGCCACACCAGTGCTCTCTTCATGTGGGAAGAGTTTCAACTACTTACCTAATCTGCAGTTACATATTAAGAAGAAGCGTTGCCCAAAGTTGTCCAAATGATGAGAAAAGTTTCATGTTTAACACTCGCAAGTAAATGATTAAGAATAAGCATAAACTGGAATTAGACCAAATTTAGAATTAGAATTTCATCTAAGAAGGTAATTTGTTAAAATTTACAAGTGAAGTTTGATCTTTTGACAAAGGAAAATTTTATTTTAAATTTATCTTGATCATTTCTAAAACATCTTGAACATTAGTTCATTAAATTATCATCTATATCACAAACAAAAACAAAGCTTTTTTTTTTTAGCTTAGCTGTTCAGTGAAGCATTGAGAACATATTGGAAAGGCGTTCTTGTGTTGAAATCACTCAAGAGACTATATGTGTTTGAAACTGAACAAAATATATCAAAATCATTCAAGTTGTGGTATGGGGTAGGCTAGCTTATGGTTGAATGGGGTTTATTAATAGTTGTTTGTTGTATCTATGACATCTTAAATGTTTTGTGTAATGTAATGATTGCGCATTTTGAAAATATGTGAAATAAAAATTTTAGTTCACCTGACTCATTTAGTGTATTTTATTTATTTATTTTATTTCTGCTAAATCTATTCATTACATCTAAATAAATCACAAGTTCCTTTTATTAATATTTCTCACATTTATACAATGTAGAGTGTGATTTCAATGCATCACCTCTAAACAGCAAGACTAAAAACAAGTTTGATATGAATGATATTTATAGACTAAATCTTTCAATGAAATTTCATTAGAAAAAAAGTCTAGACAATAGCGCTGCTGTGAAAAAGGTCTATGTTCTTCTACAAGACACATTACATTTTGTTTATTAAGCACCAAAGGCTACAGTGTACCTTTAACTGATTTAAATTCACTGTGTTTATCAAACTGTAAGAACTGTGATTTTATTTTTATTGAGAGAAATCTAAATCTGACAACTTGCATTGAGCTGCTCGGACAGAACTGGAGCTCTGGAGTTTTTTAAGGTAAATCTTTATCTGTCTTAATAATACACATTTTATTAATAATAGACTACTTGTACCATCTTACTTTAAAATGAAATCAAAATGTATATCAAAATCAACTACATCATTAACATAAAACAGTTGAAGGAGTCCAGAAGGTAAATATAATTGCAAACTCCTTAGCAGAAATTTGAAGTTCCCCAAAACAAACATATTTGTTTCAAACAGATCTTATCTTGGCTGTCTTGTATCTAATTTTATAAAGGTTAGATAGTTTAATAGGGATTGGTTTCCGCCAGTAGAGGGCGCTCGTGCAACTGAAGCAATGACACACATCCGAGTCTAAGAGAAGAAGAGAAGTGAGCGAGGGAAGGGAACATAAACATGAGAAGTGGAACACAGCCGTTCATTCTGCTCTAAATCTGCTGTTTTAGACTGTGAGTACATTCATTTTATCATTTAATAGGAGAAATCTAAATCCAAACGAGTCAGTTTATTTAGCGAATCGCTCAGAAATTAAACGAAATGAACCGACTGTGTTGTAAATCGTGAAATGTAAACTTATACTGATGTGATTTTCACATTACAATTTGTGAAGATCATGAGTTGTGTTTTCATTTTATGTAATGAAACCTGGTAAACAGTTTTTTTTAATGCATATAGATCATATCTAATGTAAGAGCAACATACAAATGAGCTTTAGGCGTTGAATTGTTTCTAAACAGATTTTTGAGCAATTACTCCAGGAGAAACTGCTGACATACTATTGTAAAGATGGAGTTTGAGGAAGAACCCTGCAGAATAAAAGATGAAGATACAGAGAAACAAATAGGTTGGTGTTTTCCTTCATTCTCTTTAATGACTGATGAGGAACATTAAGATGAAAACTCAAATATAACTATACATCTAAAACTAGATACTAACATTAAACTAGATTTGTGTGAAATTGAGATTTTGAACAATATTTATTTTTGTTTCTCATTTATCATTCTTTTATTGAATTACTGAAATTTAATATGTTGATTTTTAGACCCAATGGAAGTGAATGAAGACAAACAGCAGATGTTTCAAAAACCTCAAATTTTCAAAGATGAAGATGGTTTAGTTTCACACAGATGGAATAGTTCTACACAGAAACAAGCTGTAAAAACTGGAGTCAAAGGAGCTTTCACCTGCTCTGAGTGTGGAAGGAGTTTCAGACAGAAAGGAAAGCTTACTGTTCACATGACATCTCACACTGGAGAAAAACCATTCACGTGCACTCAGTGTGGAGTGAGATTCTTATATAAATCAAAGCTCAAAGTTCACTTAAGATCTCACACTGGAGAGAGGCCTTATTCATGTAATCAGTGTGGAAAAAGTTTCATTCAGAAGGGACACCTAAATGTGCACCTGAGAGTTCACAATGAAGAAAAACCGTTAACATGCACTCAGTGTGGAAAGGGTTTCATTCAGAAAATAGAATTAAATAAGCACATGAGGATTCACACTGGAGAAAAACCGTTCACATGTACTCAGTGTGGAAAGAGTTTCGCTCAGAAAAGCTCTTTCAAAGATCATCTACGCACTCACTCTGGAGTGAGATCATTCAGCTGTGATCAGTGTGATAAAAAATTTGTTGTTTCATCAAACTTGAGACAACACCTCAAAATTCATGCTGCCGTGAAGCCTCACAATTGCTCTTATTGTGGAAAGAGTTTTTCACAAATGAACTCTTTAAAAGTGCATGAGAGTATTCATACTGGTGTGAAACCTTATATGTGCTTTGACTGTGGGAAGACCTTCATTACATCCGGTGCCTTAAAAATACATCAGAGAAGTCATACTGGAGAGAAACCTTTCAAGTGCTCACACTGTGGAAAGAGTTTCACTCAGTCTGGATACAAGAAAGATCATGAGAGAATTCATACGGGAGAGAAACCGCACCAGTGCTCTTCATGTGGGAAGAGATTCACCTGCTCCTCTTATCTACTGACTCATAAGAAAAAGTGTTGCCCGAAAGTGTCTAAGTGAGTCTAATTTGAAATTTAGATTAAGCAAAGGATTTTAAGGCTTGGTTTTCCTGCTAAAACAAAAGCTGAGATCAGACACCCTGCAATAAAACAATAAAACTCATTAATTTGGAGAGAAGATCTCAACAACACCACCTTGCCCAAAATTCTCTCCTCACTCATTTTAGGATTGTAAATATTTACAGTTCTTTTGTTCTGGTCTGGGTATTTAAGGGAATATAGCATAGCAGCCATTTGGGAAATTCTGTAGCCAGAAGACCCCCATGCAGTGATGGGTGAGTGTCTTAAAAACACTCACACAACCACTGTGTGTATGCATTTATTACTGTTAGAGCCATCTTTGACCAATTAATGTTATGTATTTATTATTTCTGAACTGGCTTCTAATTGTGTAATCGGCAATGCATTTTAACCTGACAAATAAAATGTTTTTGTTGATTCATTCTGTATTATTCTTAAAGTATTAGTTCACTTTCAAATGAAAATTAGCCCAAGCTTTAAAGCCCTAAAGCCATCCTAGGTGTATATATAACTTCCTTCTTTCTCAGAAACACTCTTGAAGATATTTTAATAAATACACTGATGCATCCAAGCTTTATAATGGCAGTGAACGGGACCCACGAGTATGAGCTGAAGAAAGTGATAAGATAAGACCCTTATTCCTCGTCTGGTATCGTTTAAAGCCCTTTGAAGCTGAAGTAAAACTGTAATTTTGACCTTCAACCGTTTGGAGGCCATTGAAGTTCACTATAGGGAGAATAATCCTGGAATGTTTTCATCAAAAATCTTAATTTCTTTTCGACTGACGAAAGAAAGACATGAACATCTTGGATGACATGGGGGTGAGTAAATTATCAGGAAAATTGCTGGAAATATAGAGCTCATTTCTTTTGAATTTCTCACTTCAGAAGAAAAAGACAGCACTCAGAAATAACAGCACTCAGTAGGCCAAAAGTCAGCCCTTTCGTATTGTTTTTAATTTGCCCTTTATTTAATTGAATTATGGGAAATGATTCGATACCTAGTGGAAGTGTGAATGAAGACAAGCAGGATTCGTTTCAAAAACCTTATCATTTCTCAAATGAAGAAGGAATTTCACAGACTAAAAAGAATTTCATGGAAAATGTGTAAAGAGTTTCATAAAGGAATAATGTGTGAGAAATCACACAGATAAAGATCTATTCTGTTTCACTCCGGAGTTTAGAAAAGATAGGCCAGAATGTATTGGCATCTCTTTAAATGAGCAACTTTCACTTTACCGCGACGCATTGCCTGTTATCTAAATTTAAAGAATTCTCATCACTGTAGTTCCGCCAGAGAGGGCGCTCGTGCAACCGAAGCAATGACACCCATCCGAGTCTAGGAGACGAAGAGAAGTGAGCGAGGGAAGGTAACATAAACATGCGAAGTGGAACACAGCCGTTCATTCTGCGCTAAATCTGCTGTTTTACAGACTGTGAGTACATTCGTTTTTATTTATTAAGAGAAATCTAAATCCAAACGACTAAACGAATCAGTTAATTTAGTGAATCACTCAGAAATTAACCGACTGATGTCTACACGACTACATTATGCTCGTGGAGCGTAAGCTCGTTACTGACTGGTTTTTCATATTACAATTGTGAAGATTATGAGTTGTGTTTTTATTTTATGTAATGAACAAATGAAACCTGGTAAACAGAGTTTTTTAATGCATGTAAAACGTATCTAATGTAGGAGCAACATAAAAAAAAATCAGCTAGAGGAGTTGAATTGTTTTTAAAGTTGTTTGCGCAAAACACTTAAGAGGATAGTTCATCCAAAAATGAAAATTAATGTAATTACTCACCATAAATAATGTCATTAATTACTCCCCCTTGTTCCTGAACAGTTGTTTGAGCAAAACACTGTATAGATAGTTAATCCAAAATGAAAACTCATTTAATTACTCACCATAATTAATGTCAAGCAAGGACCTTTGAGCTTCCTTTAGTGATGTGAAATAGTTGTGAAATTTATATTTTAGGGTTTTGTCATTATTATTTTGTGTGTGTGTGCTTAATTCATTAAATAATTGTGTAAAACACTGTAAAATGACTAGAAGGCATGTTCAAAACATTAGCTATGTATTTGAGCTTTTATTATATTTTAATTACTTTATATACTTCTGGGTAGTTTAATATACAGCAATGCATCATAATAAGACCATATTTTTTGTGTTTCTATTATATAGTGTTCATAATTTTTAACCAATATGTAATATCTAAATAGCCTAAAACTGTACTAATCATGATGTGCAAAATGCCAGTTTTTCATAAAAAGTAAAATATTTGCCTCTTTAAAGTGGAGTTAAATACAAATCTAAAGTACATCTAATTTAGACTGTATAAATGTGAAGTATATTTTCACAGTTAGATGTAACATAAGAAATCAACTACGTTAATTAATAGTTTCTAACGATATAAAAGTGACATTACACAGTTTAACCATACATATGGGTTTATGGTCCTGTCTTAGCCTGAGAAAAACAGACTTGGCAGTTTCGGATGGGTTTAGATTTACATTTACTCATTAAGCAGCAGTCGCTTTTATCCAAATCGACCAACAATATGCAAGTGCAACAATATGCAAGTGCTGTGACTAGTCCCAGTTAGTCTAGGAAAATACACATAAGTTATTTTTTTAGGTATATAGAATAGTAAGTGTTAGTATTAATGTGTCAAGTGCTGACAAAAAAAAAACTGTCTCAGGTTGAGTTAGGCGGGTCATTCAAACAGCAGTGAACAGTGCAGGTAAAGGTTAGTGAAATTTGATTTTGTGCCTCTTTGAGATGGTACTACAAGGCGGCATTCACCTGCAGAACACAAGCTTCTGGAGTGCACATACGTCTCAAGTAGTGAGTTGTATAGGGGTGCAGAGGCAGTGGTTGTTTTGTAGGCAAACATCAGTGTGCATTGACTTTGATGTGAGTGGAAATTGGCAACCAGTGCAAGTTTATGAAGAGAGGTGTGATGTGCGCTCCCTTCAGCTCATTATAGACCTCTCTTACTGCAGCATTCTGGATCAGTTGCAAATGTTTGACAGTGTATGCTTGAATGCCTGCAAAGAGAGCATTACAATAGTCAAGTCTGATTAGAACAAAAAGTTGTGTAGGATGCTCCGATAGGAAGGGCCTGATCTTCCTAGTGTTGTATAAAGTGTTGTATAAACCATAACATCCTGTCCTGGATGTTATGGTTGGCAATCCGAGCTGAATGGAGAAATTGTGATGAAGTGTTGGGTTGGCTGAGACCCAAGCAGTTCTGTCTTCGCAAGGTTAAAGGTGGTAGTCCTTCATCCAGCAAGAAATGTCTGAAAAATGTCAGGTTGAGATGCGAGCAGCAAACATCTGAATGACACGTCTTAGTGATGACATGTAGGTAGAAAAGAAAAGTGGTCCAAGCACTGAGCTCTGAGGCACTCCAGTAGCTAGATGTTGCGACTTGATATCAAGGACCCTCCATGATAGCCTGAAGGACCTACCTAAGAGGTAAAACTTGAACCATTGGAGTGTGGTTCCTGAGATGCAATTTGTCATGAGGGTTGACAGGAGGATCTGGCTAACTTTTTCAAATGCAGCTGACAGATCCAGCAAGATGAGAATTAAAATTGCAAAGTACGTCTGTGAAACACGTAATGCCTCTCTGGAAATCTAGTCCAGTCCAGATATGGCAACAGCGACTACAGTTCACACCTCATGAGAGTTTAAATCCTGGAGAATATTCCTCTCTTCCCACAGCTGAAGAGGAAGCAAGCAATTACTCCAGGAGAAACTACTGACATACTATTGTAAAGATGGAGTTTAAGGAAGAACCCTGTAGAATTAAAGATGAAGATACAGAGGAACAAATAGGTCAGTGTGTCCCTTAATTTTCTTTAACAACTGCTGAGGAACATTAAGGACAAGAACAATAATCTATAAAAACAAATTTCTGTCATGAAACTCAAGATGGTGCTGGCTGATAGGTCCATATCTCAATCTGTTAGCAACCACATCATTCTGATTGTTTCCTGCTACATCAGCAGGCAATGAACTTGCTGCTTAACTTACAAATACTGGTCAGCATTTGCAAAGCAGCTATAGCAGTTGCAGAGTGCTTTCAGAAACCCGCCACCTTCCCCAGCTCCACTTGTAATTCCACATGTAATTCATGTATGTTATGTTGTGCAGCAGCAGAATGTCTTTAATGCTCACAGCAGCGTGTCTGTGTATCTATTGTATATATGTATGTATTGGCAGTAGAAAGTCCTGTGCTTGCTCTGCAGCAGCAGCAGCAAAGTCAACAGCAACAGCGCAGCAGAGCTATTCTGCCAAGACCAAACATATTAGCACTTGAGTTGTCATGACAGAACTTTTTTTTTTTTAATTGTGTCACCTATACTTCTTTTTGTAATCATTTTTGTCTTTATTTGAATTTTGACAATTTATTATGATGATTTTAGATCTGATGGAAGTGAATGAAGACAAACAGCATCCTGATCATTTCACAAATGAAGGTGGAAACACAGTCATTTCACAGACTGAAAAAGATTTCACACAAAAACATGCTGGAAAATCTGGTGTCAAAGGATTGTTTGCCTGCTCAGAGTGTGAAAAGACTTATATGCACAAAAAAAACTTTATTGTACACATGAGAATTCACACTAGAGAAAAAATATTTACATGCTCACAGTGTGAAAAGAGATTCATTCAGAAAAAAGACTTAATTGTGCACATGAGAATTCATACTGGAGAAAAACCATTCACATGCAGTCAGTGTGGAAAGAGTTTCATACATAAAGGACACCTAAATGTGCACATGAGAATTCACACTGGAGAAAAACCATTCACATGCATGCATTGTGGAAAGAGTTTCATTCAGAAAAAAGACTTAAATATGCACATTAGAATTCATACTGGAGAAAAACCATTCACATGCACTCAGTGTGGAAAGAGATTTATTCAGAATAAAGACTTAAATGTGCACATGAGAATTCATACTGGAGAAAAACCATTCACATGCACTCAGTGTGGAAAGCGTTTTGTACATAAAGGGCACCTAAATGTGCACACAAGAACTCACACTGGAGAAAAACCATTCTCGTGCACTCAGTGTGCAAAGAGTTTCATTCAGAAAAAAGACTTAAATGTGCACATGAGAATTCATACTGGAGAAAAACCATTCACATGCACTCAGTGTGGAAAGAGTTTCATTCAGAAAAAACACTTAGATGTGCATTCAAGAATTCACACTAGAGAAAAACCATTCACATGCACTCAGTGTGGAAAGAGTTTCACCCAGAAAGAACACTTTAATGATCACATGAGGATTCACACTGGAGAAAAGCCGTTCACGTGCACTCAATGTAGAAAGAGTTTCACTCACAAAAGCTCTCTCAAAGATCATCTGCGCTCTCACTCTGGACTGAGGTCATTTAACTGTGATCAGTGTGATAAAACATTTGTTTTTTCATCTAACCTAAGAAGACACCTTAAAGTTCATACTGGAGTGAGACCTCATATGTGCTTTGACTGTGGAAAGACCTTCATTACGTCAGACGTCTTAAAAACACACCAGAGAATTCATACTGGAGAAAAACCATACAAGTGCTCACAATGTGGAAAGAGTTTTGCTCGTTCAGAATCCTTGAAAGTGCATGAGAGAATTCATACTGGAGAGAAGCCACACCAGTGCTCTTCATGTGGGAAGAGGTTTTCACTACTGACCTCTTTAAAAGTGCATGAGAGTATTCATACTGGTGTGAGACCTTACATATGCTTTGACTGTGGGAAGACCTTCACTACACCAAGCATCTTAAAAAAACACCAGAGAATTCATACTGGAGAGAAACCGTACAAGTGCTCACACTGTGGGAAGAGCTTCACTCAGTCAGGAAACATGAAAAAGCATGAGAGAATTCATTCTAGAGAGAAGCTGCACCAGTGCTAAAATAATAGTGAAGTTTGGTCATTTGACGAAGAAATTTTTAGGAAGGTCAAAGTTATAGTTCAGAAAACAAGTGTGTGAGTTAAATGCAACCGTTTATGAATGGATGTGCTTTGTTAATTCTGAGGTGGTAATCACATTAATTATGCAATACTGTTGCAAGAAAAAGTATGTGAACCACTTGCAGAATCTGTGAAAATGTGAATAATTTTAACAAAATGAGAGATCATACTAAATGCATGTTATTTTTTATTTAGTACTGTCCTCAGTAAAATAATTTACATAAAAGATTACATACATTCAACAAGACAAAAAAAAGCTGAATTTATTAAAATCACCCAGTTCAAAAGTTTGTGAACCATTGGTTCTTAATACTGTGTCGTTACCTGGATGATACACGACTGTTTGTTTTGTGATGATTGTTTATGAGTCTTTTGTTTGTCTTGAACAGTTAAACTACCCAACGTTCTTTAGAATAATCCTCCAGGTCCTGCAGATTCTTCAGTTTTCCACCATCTTTTGCATATTTGAACCCTTTACAACAGTGACTGAACAAATTTGGGATCAGTCTTTTCACACTGATGACAACTGAGGGACTCAAACGCAACTATTAAAAAATGTTGAAACATTCACTGATGCTCCAGGCTCTTAATGCATTGTGTTTCCTTCTGGAGCATCAGTGAAAGTTTTAACCTTAATGTTTTTACCTTTTTTTAATTCATATATATATTATGCATGCCAGGCCAGTAGTTAGTAGGGGTTTAAATGACCTGAGATTTTTAAGTCAGCTGTTATGTGATTAATGTCAGGTCGACAATTTTTATTTTTTATTTGTCTATAGGTCATTATATTTATTACAGTTTTTTGTTCAGTCTAAATCAGATACAGATATGACATATGCGCACTAGAGAGATTCATCCTTGTTCAGTTTCTCTGCTTTTTCTCTCAAAATGTTATGGACGAAAAAATGTCTGTGTTTGTTGTTAAACTTGTTCCGTCTTCTCTGTTTCTTTTCATAATGTGAAACATTTGCCGGTTCAGAGTTGACACCTTGTGGACAAACTAAAGTAGTGCAAAAACAATTCAAAGGCATGTGTGTCACATGTCTGCTGTGTTGTGTTTCTTAGTTTCTGTCTGTCAGTCTGTTAATTATGTAATTAGTTTCCAACTGTGTTCATATACTCCCTCATTAGTTCCTTTGCTTGGTCAGTTTATTTATATCCTCAGTTCTGGCTTAGTCTTTTTCCCTTCTTGTCAATGTATGCATCAACATTATAGTGTTTTTTAAGAGTTATCTGAGTTCTGTTATTAAAGATCCTGGTTGCTGTTCATCCTCGTTTGTGTGAGCTTCTATAGGCACGGGATGCACGCGAACACAATGCACTTTATGTGTAGAAGACTAAATTACATTGAAATATTGAAGACTTTTGCATTGAAATCGCTCTCTGCATGGCACCAAATGTTTTTCTATGCATGTTTAAATTGGCGATCCATCTCATAATATGGACTGTGACAAACACATCACTGAGAGAAGATGAAATTGCTCAGGAAAAGTGACCAACAAGACGAACAGAAACTTGTGACCGCCATTTTTGAAATAGCAGCTAATCAAGCTAATAGCAGCTGTAATCTAGATTGTAATCTATGTCTATACAATTAAGGTGAGCTGCACGAACGCATTGGATTCACCAAGTTTGGATGCCGATGCAGGTTCACAAAACCATGAGCATCAATAGTTGTTGATGGAATCCTTGTTCGAGATGCATTGGAGCTGTGCGGACCAATCAGCGTGTGACATCGGGAGTGCTGTGGGAGCATTTGTAGATCATACGACTCCATGTGCTTTTGGATCACTCTCACTGTGCTTTGAAGTCATGCGCCGATAGGTCTATGAGAAGCCGGTGCTCCTCGAACAAGCTTGGTGTCTTTGTGTTTGCCGCTGCTGCACTAGCATTGCTGGGAAAGATGAGACATATACAGTGACGTAAGACCTGGCTCTGTGCTGGCTCTCTAGCCCATGGAATGGCAAACCGGTTCTTAGAATTAGGCTCGACTTGCTCTGAATTGGCTCTAAACTAGCACCCGGTTCATGCTGGTGGAAAAGGGGTACCTGTGTATGTTAGAATTAATTGGGTCATATGTTGATGAAAAAGATGTGTCTTGCAGCCATTTCTTTAAGATGGCTAAAGACTCGGGTTGAGTTAAGCAGGTCATTCCACCAGCAGGGAACAGTCCAGGTAAAGGTCAGTGAAAGTGATTTTGTGCCTCTTTGGGGTGGCACCACAAGGTTCACTTGCAGAACGCAAGCTTCTGAAGGGCACATAATTCTGAAGTATTAGATTAGGTATAGCGGTGCAGAGCCAGTGGTTGTTCTGTAGGAAAACATCAGTGTGTTAAATTTTAAGTGAGCGGCAATTAGCAACCAGTACAAGTTTATTTAGAGAGGTATAAAGTGCTCTCTTTGGCTCATTAAAGACCATGCTTGCTGCAGCATTCTGAATCAGTTGACAGAAACAGGACAGGCAGATGAGTACTGATTGTCTCTAAATGATTTGAGCAAACATTTGCACCTAAATAATTGGGAGTGATTGTAAGAGTGATGATCATCTGCTAAATGAGCAACAACAACCACAATTCACACCTTCAGTCAGTGAAGCCGCTCCCACAGCCGTTCATGAGAGTTTAAATGCTGGGGAATATTCCCATCTTCCTACAGAAAAAGCAAGCAGGATGAATTACTCCAGGAGAAAGTACTGACATATATTGTAAAGATGGAGACTAAGGAAGAATCCTACAGAATGAAAGATGAAGATACAGAGGAACAAATAGGTTGGTGATTTACTTCATTCTCTTTAATGACTGATGAGGAACATTAAGGTGAATATTGACATAACAATACATCGAATACTAGTAGACTCAGTAGTAAACTAGATTTGTGCTAAATTAAGAATTAATTGTATTTCTTTGTTTCTTATTTGTCCTTTGTAAACTGAATTTAATATGTTGGTTTTAGACCTGATGGAAGTGAATGAAGACAAACACCATTTCACAAATGAAGATGAAAAACTGACATATAAAAATGAAGACAAACAACATCTGTTAAAAAAAACAATTTGTTTCAAAAATGAAGATGGAACTTCAGTCATTTCAAAAACTGAAGAGAATTTAACACAAAAACAAGCTGGAAAATCTGGAGTAAAAGGATCATTCACCTGCTCTGAGTGTGGAATGAGTTTGACACATAAATCAAACCTTAAGAGACACATGAGAATTCACACTGGAGAAAGACCGTTCACATGCACTCAGTGTGGAAAGAGTTACAGATCCAAAAGCTCTCTCAACAATCATCAAACTCTCACTCTGGAGTGAAGTCATTCAGCTGTGATCAGTGAGATAAAACATTTGTTCTGGAATCAAGCTTAAGAAGACACCTTAAAATTCATGCAGATGTAAAGCCTCACTTTTGCTCTTTTTGTGGAAAGAGTTTTACACTACTGGAACGTTTAGAAGTGCACCAGCGTATTCATACTGGTGTGAGACCCTATATGTGCTTTGACTGTGGGAAGAGCTTTAGTACACTGAGCATCTTAAAATCACACCATAGAGTTCATACTGGAGAGAAACCGTACAAGTGCTCACATTGTGGAAAGAGTTTCACTCAGTCAGGAGACATGAAATCTCATGAGAGAATTCATACTGGAGAGAAACCGTACAAGTGCTCACACTGTGGAAAGAGTTTTGCTCAGTCACGTCACCTGAAAGATCACAAGAGAGTTCATACTGGAGAGAAGCCGCACCAGTGCTCTTCATGTGGGAAGAGTTTCACCCAATCATCTAATCTACAGACTACAGAAGAAAAATCATTGCAAGTCAGTGCAAATCATTGCAAGTTGTCTAAGTGAGCAAAGTTCACATTCACATGCATGATTTACAAATATTGCACTTACAAATAATTTGACATTCAGATTCTTTTAATAGAGTGATTTAATCTAAGAGGGTAATTTGCTAAAATTAGAAATGAAGTTTGAATCTGGTGACAGGTTGGTCAAACATTGCCATTCTTTTTTCACAACCACTATAACATGATTTATACTGATAAGACTGAACTTTGAAATTATTGTTTTTTTTGTTTTGTTTTTTGTTTTTTTCAGGTGAACTGTGGTGAGATCATAGACTGTAAAAAAAGATTTTTTTTTTTCTGTTTTGCATTGTCATTATTGCAAAATTTTTTTTTTAATGTTTCACAGTAGGTGATGCCATCAGCTCACTAAATAAAATAAATAATCATAAAACATACTGTCACGTTTTGAGTTTTGTTCATGTTTAGAGTTTGTGTTTTGATCTGTTCCGTTCATGAGTTTCTTGATTGTTAATTAGTCCTGTATACTTATGTTCTCTCCCTGTTTGTCACTATGTAGTTTTAAAATTATAATTAAATTAGTTTTTAAAAATATAAAACTGGCAGATTTTATTTTATAATATTAACTTATTGTTTATTGATCTAAGTATCACATGTGCAGAAAAAAAGCACTCTTGCTTGTATTATTAAGACAATCATACAGGGGCACTTTGCCCCTATATCTGGAATTTTAGGGTGTTTAAAACTGCATGCTCTGATATTACACATAAACACGCGAATCGACTTTCTCCTGCTGCAGATTTATTATGGTATTTTCTGCATGTCTTGATTGACAGGTGTCTCGTCCAATCAGCATTGTTACGCCACTAGGTGGCCACAAATTACTGTTAAAAATGTCTCCATCACTGAGTCATTCTTTTAGAAACAAGTGAAGTCTTTATGAATTCAACTTACAAAAATATTCTGTTTCACCTGTCTGGATCGTTCATGTGTTTGAGCATCTTATTTGTGTTGAATTAGTAATAACACAATAAGGTTCATTTGTTAACAAACATGAACTAACCATGAACAATACATTTGTTACTGTATTTGTTAATCTTTGTTAACCTTGGTTAATAAAAAATACAGCTGTTCATTTTACTTCATAGTGCATTAACTAATATTAACAAATAAAACTCTTGAGAATGTTTTTAAAAAATAATAGATGTTACTTTTGTCAAGGTCCAGCTGGTGGAATTATTTTATAAAAGGGAGTTTTAGGTAATTTACCTAATCCTCATTTACCTACTATACCTCATACCCCTAAGCAACAGTTATGATTAAAGGATAAAGAAAAGAGGACAGGATATGTCATGGTTAATCTGTACATCATTGTAATGTTCAATCATTGTTTAACACTTATTGCACTTTTTTCCAAGTCTTCATTTGTTTTGTTTTGTTTTTGTTGTTGTTTTTTTTAAAATATTGCAAAAAATATTGTATCATGGACTTTATATTGAGGTATTATTATACTGTGAGATTTTGATATTGTTACATCTCTATTCAATAGTAATCTGGATTTGTGCTAAAGTGAGATTGAACCATATTTTAGACCCAGTGGAAGTGAATGAAGACAAAAAGCAAAAGCCTTATCATTTCACAAATTAAAATGGAAACAGTCATTTCAAAGACTGAAAAGAATTTCACACAAATACAAGCTGGAAAAACTGGAGTCAAAGGATCTTTCACCTGCTCGGAGTGTGGAAAGAGTTACATATATACATCAGAGTTTAAGATACACATGAGAATTCACACTGGAGAAAAAACGTTCACATGTACTCAGTGTGAAAAGAGTTTTGCTCACAAATACACTCGTAGCAATCATCTGCACCATCACTACATACTTTGTATGTAGACTTTGTTACAAGAATAAAGAAACAAAACTAGTACTTTTTGAGTGGCTTAAGTCATGAGCACATTTTTTTCATGAACAGTTATGAAAAAAAAGGTTTCAACAATAAGCAATATCACATGAGCAACGTATATCACACGAGTGCTGTTTTGTCCCAAATAGCACAAGTGCAAATGTGATATTGATTTTATTCAACGAATAAATAAATCAATCAATAAATCAGACGTTAATATTTTGTTTATTTTTAGACACAGTATTGTCAGTTTTTGCTCAAACTTAATTAAAATGAAGTCAAGATTTATATTAAAGTCAGCAACATCAGTTACACAGAAGAGTTGGAGTCCAGAAGGTAAATACAATTACTAACTCCTTAGCAATTATTTTAAGTTTGAATCTTTTTCCTAAATCAAACATATCTGGGGAGATAAATATTGTTTGTATAATCTCAAACAGATTATACAAAGGTTGTATCTAATCTATGAAGATTAGATATTGTTTTCCGCCAGTAGAGGGCGCTTGTGTAACTGAAGTAATGACACACATCCGAGTCTAGGAGAAGAAGAGAAGTGAGCGAGGGAAGTGAACATAAACATGTGAAGTAGAACACAGCCGTTCATTCTGCGCTAAATCTGCTGTTTTCATACTGTAAGTACATTTATTTTATTTTTTTTAGGAGAAAATCTAAATCCAAACGACTAAACGAGTCAGTTAAGAATTTAGATTTAATGTTGTGTTAAATGTTTAATGTCAGTTAAGAATTAAGAATAATGTTGTGCATTACGGTCGTGAAACGTAAACTTTAATGTTTTTTCATACAATTTAGGAAGATTATAAGTTGTTTTCATTTATAAGTAATGAAAAAATTAGACCTAGTAAACTGAATTTTAAATGATGAATCAAATGTAATGTAAGAGCAACATCAGCCAGATGAGTTAGAATGTAAAGTAAGTAAAAAAAAAAAATCAAATAATCTTATTGTTTCTACCGTTAAAGAAACAAAAGTTGAGCGATTGTGAGTGTGATGAGCATCTGCTAAATGAGCAACAGCCATTCATTGGAGTTTAAATTCTGGGGAATATTCCCATATTCCCACAAGAGAAGCAGCAGCAAGCTGGAGAAACTACTGACATACTATTGTAAAGATGGAGTTTAAAGAAGAACCCTGCAGAATTAAAGATGAAGATACAGAGGAACAAATAGGTTTGTGTTTTCCTTCATTCTCTTTAAAAACTGATAAGGAACATTTAGATGAAAACTGAAATGTAACAATACATCTAATATTAGATATTATTAGACACAGTAGTAAACAAGATTTGTGCTAAATTAATAACTTTAACTAATTAATAACTAAATAACTAATTCTTTGTTTGTTGTCATTTGTCCTTTTTTATTTAAATTTAAAATGTTGATTTTAGACTTGATGGAAGTGAATGAAGACAAACAGCATCATTTGACAAATGAAGATGGAAAACTGACACATGAAAATGAAGACAAACATGTGTTTCAAAAACCTCATCATTTCAAAAATGAAGATGGAAATTTAATTTTTTCAAAGACTGAAGAGAATATCACACAAAATCAAGCTGGGAAATCTGGAGTCAAAAGAACTTTAACCTGCTCTGAGTGTGGAAAGAGTTTCATATATAAATCTTACCTTGACAGACACATGAGAATGCACACTGGAGAAAAACCGTTCACCTGCTCTGAGTGTGGAAAGAGTTACAAACATGAAGCACACCTTAAGGTACACATGATAATTCACACTGGAGAAAGGCCTTATACATGCACTCAGTGTGGAAAGACTTTCATTCACAAAGTGGACTTAAATGTGCACACAAGAATTCACACAGGAGAAAAAACTTTAACATGCACACAGTGTGAAAAGAGGTGCATTCACAAATCAAATCTTATAAGACACATGAGATCACACACTGGAGAGAAGCCTCATACATGTACTCAGTGTGGAAAGAGTTTCATTCAGAAGGGAAAATTTAATGATCACATGAGAATTCACACTGGAGAAAAACCGTTCACATGCACTCAGTGTGGAAAGAGTTTCAGATCCAAAAACCTTCTGAAAAATCATCTGCGCCGTCACGCTGGAGTGAGATCATTCAGCTGTGATCAGTGTGATAAAACATTTGTTTTTAAACAAAACTTAAGAGAACACCTTATAGTTCATACTGGTGTGAGGCCTCACTTTTGCTCTCTCTGTGGAAAGAGTTTTTCGCGACTGCAGATTTTAAAAGAGCATGAGCGTATTCATACAGGTGTGAGACCTTATATGTGCTTTGACTGCGGGAAGAGCTTCACTAAACCCAGTGTCTTAAAACAACACCAGAGAATTCATACTGGAGAGAAACCATACCAGTGCTTACACTGTGAAAAGAGTTTCACCCAATTAACCAATCTACAGAATCATAAGAAAAAATGTCCGAAGTTGTCTAATGGGGAAAGTTCATTTTTAGATCCATCACTTACAAATAATGCTCTTACAAGTAAATAATTTGACATACAGATTAATCAAAAGCTCTATATTTCGCTAAAATTAGTAGTGGAGTTTGATTGTCAAGAAGAGCTTTTGGGGAAGGTCAAAATAAGAGTAAAGAAAACTAGTGTGTTGTCTTAAAATTCAATGATTTGTGAAGGAATTTGTTTTGTTTCTTTGTTGGGTTCAGTTATTTTCATTAATTGTGCATGTGAGGCATTTGTGTAAAAGTGGCAACAACAGTCTATTAAATCATAATCCATATTTCAAACAACTTGTTTTAGGTGTGATGCATTGAGATATTAAAGACCTTTTTGCATTGAAATCACTGCACACTGAAAGTATGATAATAGAATTAACAAAATGTGATTATAAACAGCTCTGGAAAAAGTCGAGTGGTCTCTCTTTTCTTTTTTTTTTCAGAGCTGATATAGTGGTGTAAAGGTGCCCTAGAACTTTTTTTAAAAGATGTAATATAAGTCTAAGGTGTCCCCTGAATGTGTCTGTGAAGTTTCAGCTCAAAATACCCCATAGATTTTTTTTTTTATTCATTTTTTTAACTGCCTATTTTGGGCATCATTATAAATGAGCTGATTCAGGGTGTGTGGCCCTTTAAATCTCATGCTCCACGCCCCAAGAGCTCGCGCTTACCTTAAACAACATAAAAAAGTTCAAACAGCTAATATAACCCTCAAAATGGATCTTACAAAGTGTTCGTCATGCAGCATGTCTAATCGCGTAAGTACAGGTTTATTTGGATGTTTACATTTGGTTATGAATGAGTTTGATAGTGTCCGGGCTAACGGCTAATGCTACACTGTGAGAGATTTAAAAGAATGAAGTTGTGTTTATGCATTATACAGACTGCAAGTGTTTAAAAATGAAAATGCGACGGCTCTTGTCTCCATGAATACAGTAAGAAACGATGGTAACTTTAACCACATTTAACAGTACATTAGCAACATGCTAACGAAACATTTATTCTGACAATTCACAAATATCACTAAATATCACAAATATCACTAATTGCTCCAGCTGCCATTTTTCGCTATTGTCCTTGCTTGCTTACCTAGTCTGATGATTCAGCTGTGCACATCCAGACGTGTAATCCCTTTCATAATGTTGGGAACATGGGCTGGCATATGCAAATATTGGGGGCGTACATATTAATGATCCCGACTGTTACGTAACAGTCGGTATTATTGAGATTCGCCTGTTCTTTGAAGGTCTTTTAACAAATGAGATTTATATAAGAAGGAGGAAACAATGGAGTTTGAGACTCACTGTATGTCTTTTCCATGTACTGAACTCTTGTTATTTAACTATGCCAAGATAAATTCAATTTTTGAATCTAGGGCACCTTTAAATTAAATCAAGGGTTTTAACATTGTATTCAGCATTGCTAATGAACCAATAGTAGTAACAGCTCATTCTGTTTTATGTTTGAAGAGGCGATTTCTCTCATAAAATGGACTCTGACAAATACATCACTGAGAGAAGATAAAATTGCTCAGGAAAAATGAATGTGTTCTGTGTCTGTGGCAATTGAAGCAGTGATGTACTTGTTTTTACAGCTGCTATTTAGTATGAAAGAAGGTAAGATTATTTAAGTTCTTACACTGTGGTTTACACCTTGTATTTTGTAATGTTAACATGCATTCTCTGTAAAGCTGCTTTGAAACGATACGTATCGTGAAAAGCGTTATACAAATAAATTTGAATTGAATTGAATTATTTTGACAAGCAATTTGGTTTAAAAAAGTCATAAAATGGAACTCATGTTTCAAGCTGAATTTATGTCGTCTCAATTCTCTGAATAATTTGCATGAGCGTCTCTCTGTATGTAGTTATGGCAATAGTTTGGCAGCGCCACAGATGTTCCTCTATGGTGCCACTTGCTTTCATTTCAATCTGTTGAATCCTTCATGAATTAAATGTACACTATGTACATGTTTTTTGTTCAAAATGTACAAATATTTATATTTTTGCAAGTACATTATGAATCAATCTTCTAAACCATGTTGTTGTCTTATCACTATGGTACACCTAGGCACCTAATAAGTGTTTATATTCTGACTATTTTAGAGTAACCGACTCGAGTACCTGTGTTACTTGTCATCAGAAACAGATAGAAAGTAGCTCCGGCCACAGTGTTCTTTTGCAAGAGGCATTACATTTTGTTTATTAAGTGCCAAAAATTAAATAGTGTACCTTTAACTGATTTAATTCACTGTTTATCAGACTGTGGTTTTATTTTTATTATTGGAAATCCAAATCAGACAACTTGCATAGAGCTGCTTGGAGAGAACTGCAGTTCTGGAGGTAAATTTTTATCTTTTATAACTCTATAATATCTCACATTTTTAGTAATAATACCATCTAAATTTAAAAAGAAGCCAAGATTTATATTAAAATCAACAGCATCTGTAACATGCAACAGTTGAAGGATAAAGTAAATGCAATTGCAAACTTCTTTTGTAGATATTTGAAGTTTGAATCTTTATCTCAAATCAACATATTTGGGGAGATAAATATTGTTTGTATAATCTACGTAGTTTAATAGGGATTGGTTTTCGCCAGTAGAGGGCGCTCGTGCAACCGAAGCAATGACACACACCCGAGTTTATGAGAAGAAGAGAAGTGAGCGAGGGAAGGGAACATAAACATGTGAAGTGGAACACAGCCATTCGTTCATTCGCTCCAAATCTTATGTTTTTTCATACTGTGAGTACATTTATTTTATTGTTTATTAGGAAAAATCAAAATCCAAAAAGACATCGAGTCTTAATTTAGTGAATCATTAGTCGGATCAGGAATTAATTTGAAAAGAACCGACTGTTCATTACGCTCGTGAAACGTGAACTCATTACTGACTGGTTTTTCACATTACAATTTGTGAAGATTATGAGTTGTGTTTTCGTTTTTATGTCATGAAAAATGAAACAGAGTATTTAATCATAAATCATATGTAAGCAGAGCTCGATGACCCCCTTGTTGAGAAAATGACAGAAAGCATCCCTCTGTAAAACCAACCCCGTTACCATCCCTATTAGATTAACAGTGTTGAGTAGCTGTTATGTAAAACTTCTCATGCAAATGAAATATTAAAATTCTCTACCTATGATAATTAAAGGTGCAATATGTACGAATTTTGCATTAAAATACCCAAAAACCACTAGGCCAGTGTTATGTATTTTGTTACTTGAGTACTTACAATATCCCAAATGTTTCCAACTATTTGTAAATAGTGGGAAATTTTCAATTTTAACCAAGGGACATGTGAGGAGTCGCCTGTCAATTGCGTCATACCCGCGTTACCCTCGGTTTCCGGTTTTATTTTGTAGAAACCATGGAAACACCAAAGACGCTTTAATATTTACATATTTTAATAGGCAAGAGAACAACTGTTTTGATATATTTATTGTCAGAAAACTATTTATAGCTCAACACGTTTAGTCTTATTGTTCAAATCTAAGGTTCTTGATTTTTTTTTTCCACGAGTACCATGCTTTACCATGCCTCAGAGAAAAACACAATTTTGTCAAGTAGTTAACATAGCATAATCAGATGCAGCTTTATTTTTATTAAGAGTAATACAGCATTTTCTCCATCATACAGTTTGTTTTAAAATTAATTGCATGCCATTTATCAACACAAGCCATCCAGAATTTATTAATATTCTAAAATCGATCTATCTTACTGCAGTGTGTAAAAAGTGTCTCATAGCAGCCACCGAGCAAACACACAGAGTAATGTTCTAACATTTTCAACAGTAATGTATTTAATATGATAAACAGAGCTGCGTTACCTCATGCTCATGACCGGAAAAGCGGAAGCAGCGCCGGTGATTGTGGCATAATAAAAGTTCTGCTGCTCGTGAGGCTCAATCGCTCCAGCGGCCTCGTTCAGCTCCCACAATGCTCGGTCCTGCTCTGCTTCATACTACGGTAACGTTAATAATCGCATCCGTTAACATGATTTCTTCCAGAGTCCTATCCCAATTCTTTCCCACCAGCTGTGAAGACCACATGTCCCAAGATTCTGTGCTCAAACTTGGCGTCATCAAGCTACGCCTTTGTTTTGAATAGGCCTCTAGCGAAATCTAGTGGACAGAAAATTTTACATATTGCACCTTTAACAAACTGTTTGTTTGGTGTGAATAGCCTATGGGTGTGGGTAAAACGTCAAAGTATTGTCAGGTAATATATCACGGGCGTTATTTAACCCATGAATTCAAAAACGTTAAACATTTATTATTGTAACCATTTCAAATTTACTTAATTTGATGTATTAACTTTGTATTAAACTTTAAACTATGTTATAACCTAGTTTTGATTAAATGTTAAGATTGACACTCCATTGAAATTTATTATTATTAATAATATTATTATTATCTTTATTTTACTAGGAAAAAAGCACTTTGAGACTAAAAATCTCTTTTGCAAGAGCATCCTGGCCAAGATTGTCAGCAATACAACTCAAATGGGAAGATAACATACATCCATCCATCCATAAAACACAAACAAGTTAAAGAAAGAAAGCCCCTTAATTTAAATGCTGACAAAGGTTTCGAGGACTTTTTCCAGGACAGACAGACAGACAGACAGGTGTGTAGGATCTCCTACTTTAAACAGGAGAAGAATGAAGGCTGATTTCCATATAAGTGGAATTTTATTAATGACAAGAGAAAGGTTAAAAATATGCGGGGGGGAAGGGGGGGGGGGGGGGGGGGGGGGGGGGGGGGGGTGGGGTGGGGGGGGGGGGAGGGGGGCGGGGGGGGGGGGGGGGGGTGGCTGGGGGGGGGGTGTGGGCCGGGGGGGGGGCGGGTGGGGGGGGGGGGGGGGTGGGGGGGGGGTGGGGGGGGGGGGGGGGTGGGGGGGGGGTGGGGGGGGCGTGGAGGGGCAGGGTGGGGTGGGGGGGGGCGGGGGGGGGGGGGGTGTTGGGGGGGGGGGGGGGTGTGGGGGGGCGTAGGGGGGGCGGGGGGGGGGGGGGGGGGGGGGGGGGGGGGGGGGGTTTGCGGGGGGGGGGCGGGGGCGGGGGGGGGGGCGGGTGGGGGGGTGGGGGGGGGTAGGGTGGGAGGGTGGGTGGGGGGGGGGGTGGGGGAGAGGGGGGGGGGGTGGGGGGTGGGGGGGGGGGGAGCGGGGGGGGGGGGGGGGCGGGGTGTGGGGGGGGGTGTTGGGGGGGGTAGGGGGGGGGGCTGGGGGGTCGCAGGGGGGGGGGGGGGTGGGGGGGGGATGGGGGGGGAGGGGGGGGGGGGGGTGGGGGGGTAGGGGGGGGGGGGTGGTGGGGGGGGGGGTGGGGGGGTGCGGGGGTAGGGGTTGTGGGTTTGGGGGGGTGGGGGGGGGGGGGGGGGGGGGGGGGGGGTTGTGGGGGTGGGGGGGGGCGGGGCCGGGTAGGGGGGGTGGGGGGGTATTGGGTGGGGTGGTGGGGGGGGGGGGGGCGTGGGGGAGGGGGAGGGGGGGGGGGGGTGGGGGGTGGGGCGATGGAGGGGGAGGTGGGTGGGGGGGGTGTGTAGGGGGGGGGGTGGGGGGGGGGGGGGTTTTGGTGGGGAGGTGGTGGGGGTGGGTGGGGGGGGGGGGGTGGGGGGTGGGGGGCAGGGGGGGGGGGGGGGGAGGGGTGTGGTGGGGGTGGAGTGGGGGTTGGTGGGGGGTGGTGGGGGGCGGGGGGGCTGGCGTGGCTGGGGGGAGGGGGGGGGTGGGTGTGGGGGGGGCGGGCGGGGGTGGGGGGGGGGGAGGGGGGGGGGGGGTGGGGGGGGTGGTGCGGGGGGGGGGGGGGGCGGGTGGGGTGGGGCGGGGAGGGGGGGGCGGGGGGGCGGGGTGGGGTTGGGGGGGGGGGGTTGGGGGGGGGTGGCGGGGGGGGGGGGGGGGGGGGGAGGGGGCGGGGGGGGGGGGGGTTGGCCGGGGTGGCGGGGGGGCGGGGGGTGGGGCAGGGAGGGGGGGGGGGGGGGGTGGGGGGGGGGGGGGGGGGGGGCTGGGGGGGGGTGGGGGGGGGGGGGGGGGGTGTGTGGTTTTTCTGAGGGTGGGTGGGGGGTTTGGGGGGGGGGGGTGGGGGGGGGGGGGGGTTGGAGGGGGGGAGCGGGGGTGGGGGGGGGGGGGGTGGGGGGGGGGGGGGGGGGTGGGGGGGGGAGGGGGGAGGGGGGGGGGGCGTGGGGGAGTGAGGGCTGGGGGGGGTGGGGGGGGGGGGGGGGGGGGTGGGGGGGGGGGGGGGGGGGGGGGGGGGGTGGGGGTGTGGGGGGTGCGGGGGGGGGGGGGGGGGGTGTGGGGGGGGGGGAGGTGGGGGCGGTGGGGGGGGGGGTGGGGGCGGGGGGGGGGCGGGCGGGGAGGGGGGAGGGGGGGGGGGGGGTGGGGGGGGGGGGGGGGGGGGGGGGGGGGTGGGGGGGGGGGGGGTAGGTGGGAGGGGGGGGGGGGGGGGGGGGGGGTGGGCGGGGGGGGGCGTTGGGGGGGGGGGGGGGGGGGGGGGGGGGGGGGGGGGGGGGGGTGT
>JAOTNS010003631.1:477500-502660 GCA_028476615.1 Culter alburnus
AAGCAAGAGGAATTGCTCCAGGAGGAACAACTTGCATATTATTGTAAAGATGGAGAATGAGGAAGAACCCTGCAGAATGAGAGATGAAGATACACAGGAACAGACAGGTTGGTGTTCCCTTTCAAAGTGGAAATCAACAATGTGTCTTGGATTGACGCTATGGGGAAAGTCATCAGCGTGACCAATCTCTGAAACATGTTTGAACACACTCCAATTTCATTGGCTGACAACAGTCATTAGTGGAAGTATAAGAGGGTGTCCGTGATACACGTCATCATCTCTTTTGTCACTGCGGTGCAAGCAGTCTGACTGATGAGGAAGCTCAATATGCTCATCATGATGCATTCATGGTAAGGAGCATTGTTCTTCGATTCCTCCTGAGGGACAATAATTTAGTGTTTGCATGGGTGTGTTTGGCTCTCGAGGGAGTTGGAGGCACTCATAGCAATGCACTCATGATAGCAGACTCTGTTCTCGCTTGACTCTAAATAGAGTGATAATCTAACGTTTGATTGGATTGTGTTCGGCTCTCAAGGGAGTTGAATGTATTTTTTGTGATGCTGTTGCTCTGAGGAACTCCACCTATGCTCGGCTCTCTTGAGGGATGAGATTTGAGCACCTACTCTTTAACGTTTGTGCCTGAGGCAGATCTAGCCATCCATGCCACAAAGCACATGGCCAAAGAAATTGGGTGTTTAATGGTTGCTATAGTTGTCACGGAAATCCATCCTAGAAAAATGCTGAGGTCTGCTTTCATAGACCTTAGTGATAGGCACCAGAGTATGGATATTAAGAGCAGATTATTTTACAGATTATATTCTGGATTATTTTCCAGAATCGTTCAGCCCTATTTACAGGCACCCTCTTATATTTCCGGGTGCTCCGCTAATGATGTCACAGACGTTGCCAGCCAATGAAATTGGAGTGTGTTCACACGTGGTTCAGACACCGGTCACGTTGATGACTTTCCCCATAGCATCAATCCAAGTTGCAGTGTCTCATTCCCCCCTCTATGGGAAACATAGTTACAGTCGTAACCTGAGACGTATTCCTTAATTCTCTTTAATGACTGCTGAGGAGAATTAAGATGAATTGATTGTGGGAATTTAAAATGTTGATTTTAGACTCGATGAAAGTGAATGGAGACAAACACCATGGGTTTCATAAACCTCATCATTTCAAAAATGAAGATGGAAATGCAGTTGTTTCAAAGACTGAAGAGAATGTCACACAAAAACAAGCTGGAAAATCTGGAGTCAAAGAATTTTTCATCTGCAATGAGTGTGGAAAATGTTACATGCATAAATCAGACCTTCAGCGACACATGAGAATTCACACTGGAGAAAATCTGTTCACATGTATTCAGTGTGGAAAGAGTTTCATACATAAAAGACACCTAAATGAGCACATGAGAGTTCACACTGGAGAAAGACCGTTCACATGCACTCAGTGTGGAAAGAGTTTCAAACGCAAAAGCGTTCTCACCAGTCATATGCACTCTCACTCTGGAGTAAAATCATTCAGCTGTGATCAGTGTGATAAAACATTTGTTTTGGCATCAAGCTTAAGAGCACACCTTAAAGTTCATGTAGATGTGAAGCCACACATTTGTTCTCTCTGTGGAAAGAGTTTTTCAGAACTGCACTCTTTAAAACAGCATGAGCGTGTACATACTGGTGAGAGACCTCATATATGCTCTGACTGTGGGAAGACCTACACTACATCCAGTGCCTTAAAATCACACCAGAGAATTCATACTGGAGAGATGCCATACAAGTGCTCACACTGTGGAAAGAAGTTCTCTTATTCAAAATCTTTTGAAAGATCATGAGAGAGTTCATACTGGAGAGAAGCCGCACCAGTGCTCTTCATGTGGGAAGAGTTTCACCCAAATCTCTCATCTACAGACTCATAAGAAAAAGCATTGCCCAAAGTTGCCTCAATAAGCAAATGTTCATGTTCAGATCAATCACTCACTTTCAAGTGAATAATTTAACATTCAGATTAAAGATGCACTATGTATCCTTTTTTTGTTTAAAATGAACAAAATTTAAATAAAGAGTCAATACACCATCAATCCTTCTTTCAAAACATGACTTTGTCCTACCTTTATTCACTATGGTAAGCCTGTTGTGTTTATATATTAAACTGTATCTTGTCATATCTGTAAATAGAGAAAAGTTGCTCCAGCTACTTTGACCCGTGTGGGAGTGGCATAGGTTAGTTGTCACTATGAGCCAGAAAGGTTGAGCAGCTAAATCTCAAACCTCTGGGAAATCACCCATTTTAAACAAATGCCCAAAGGAGATTGTGCTGACAAAAAGAGAATGTGACAGAGCTTGCAATAAGACAAGAATCAAAATTAGCTTTTCGGAGATGGCGAGAACTGAGGGATTTGAAATGTTGGATTCTGGAATCTACTGCCGTGTCAATATATAACTTTTGAGTGTTTTTATAATCAAGTTATTAATCAACATTTATCCTTCTAAATATTAAATTGTTTTAATGACTTCTTCAACGTATGTTAAAGCATTAATTTTCATTTTCAAAAACTAGGTAATAATGATGAATATTGTACAACTTCAGTATGTTTTGGGAATATTTCCTGTAATAGTTAAAGCTCGGGCCAACTTCAGCCTTGAAGAAGCTGTGAATCCTGTGTGTCTTTGTATGTGCGCTAGTGTTCTGTGTCCAGGTCTTGTATTGGTACTGATGACAACTGGCATTCTGCCTGAGATCTGCAGATGCCTTGTCATGATGTAGAAGGACATCCTGTACCTAAATTCAGGTCCGAACGTCAGCATCGTGATGGATGGAGATATGCAGATATGATATATCTGACTATCTGTCCATGTGTTGGAGATTACTAATTTTGTCTATTTTTCTTAGCCAATCAGAATTGTTTAACCCAAGTAATAATGTAGTTCTTAGACTTTGTTAGAGTATAATTGCTGTGGAAATGTGAATGTACGCAGAGTGGCCTACGAACCTGTGAGACTTGAAGCTGTCTTCTGCTGATGAAATGGCAAACTATTCTTCAGTAAAATTTTCTTCCAATTGATTGCACTTCTGATTCCTGATCTCTTCTTTCATCATATCTGGTCTCGTGTCCTTAACTGTTAATCCCTAACACTGTAAAAGTGATGTGGAAAAGGTGAGTAAGGTATTTCATTGAACATATAAATTGCCATATGTAACTAACAGAGTTCATTGTAAAGCATCATCTATTGTGAAGGCTCATTATGGTTATTGTAGCACTGTGCTGGAATTTATTTTAAAGAAAGTACCGTTTATTAATGGGTAAAGCTAATGTCTTCAGCTAGTCAGGTCGAGATTCTTTTCATTTAAGCTGGTTATTTCTCTTAAGGGTAGTAGTGAATGTTTTATAAGCAGTTGGATAATCATATTCATCCGCATAGTCAAGTGGAGCCTAAGCGCAACCAAAACAGTGGTATTCTGCAAAATGCATGCAGTTTTCTCAAAAATTAGTGTTAAAGTGTACCTTTTAGCAAAATCTACAATTAGTTTCCATAGAGTTATTTAATCTAAGAGGGTAATTTGCTAAAATCAGTTTCATCATTTGACATGGACATTTTGGCAGGGTCATAGTAATTGAAGGGGTGTGGATTTATTCTTGTATTATATAATGAAATGGTAATGTTTCTTGTGTGGATGTTCTGTTCTGTTCCAGTGAAGTTCTGACAAAACTCAGATTTAAAGTAGAGGCATGCGACCATGCCAAAGTAATAGTCCCCAGGAGAATTCAACAGCAGCCAAGATGAGAAGAGTCCTTCAAAACATTGACTCACCTGTGACCCTTACTAAAGTTTCTTTTGTATATAGAACTTCAAAGATGATGTCTAAGTTAGTTAGAAGCTGCATCCTCTTGCTAATTTTCTATGGCCTATGGAAGTGCGGAGAACTTGGTCTTTAGTAAACTCTCTTTTAGCTTGTTGGACTTTAACTTTGACTCCTGGTCTTTATTGAGCTGGTTGATCCCTTTATGGGGTCTAACTAATTCCCCATAATGAATAAATGAAACCTGGCAAACACAATGTAGGATGCACAAACAACTGAATCATTTATTTCAGACATAACATACAACAAAGTCTAATTGTACTGCTATAAATGATGATATAGTCTTTAAGTTAAATCTTTGCGATCAGGCTTCATCAGTATTCTTTCAGCTTCTCTCTGAACTGCTGTGGGAATTGAAGAATTGCTAATTGCTGAAAATATAAAGCTAATTTCTAATATTAACAGCTTTTGAGGAGATAAATTCATTTGTTTGTCATTATTAAGAGTCTAGAAAGTGTTTGAACAAAAATCTTTTTTTTAATATTTTTTTTTTATAACATTCTGGGTATAACATTCTGGGAACAATTAAATTATTTATACATACTATTTGTAACCATTTCAAGTTTAGTTAATATTGTTATATAATTAAACTTATATGTTAAACTTTAAACTATATGATATATTATAAAGTATGTGCAAACTAGATTTGATTAAATTATAAGATTGATGTTCTAATGAAATACAATAGTCACAATTTATTATATTTCCTGTTCTAAAAATTTCTGTCATTGGTGTGCATTATGTATGCTTGTGGATTTAAACATGTGTACATTATGTTATTATTAGTTTTTTTTTTTTTTTTTTTTTTTTTATCTATTTACCTTTTTTTATTTTAAATTTCAGATAAATAGTGTTTGCAGATTACACCTGCAACTAGTCTATGAAGGTTAGATTTCCGCCAGTAGAGGGCGCTCAACCGCGAAGCAATTACACACGAGTCCAAGAGAAGAAGAGAAGTGAGCGAGCCAGCGAGGGAAGGGAACATAAACATGTGAAGTGGAACACAGCCGTTGATTCTGATCTAAATCTGCTGTTTTTTAAACTGTGAGTACCTTTATTTTATCATTAAGATAAAATCCAATCTAATCCAATCGACCAAACGAGTCAGTTCATTTAGTGAATTATTTAAAAAATGTATCGAAATGAACCGACTCTAGGCTTCATTACGCTCGTGAAACGTAAACTCTGGCTGGTTTTTCATATTCCTGAAGATTGTGATTTGTGTTTTCATCTTATGCAATGAACGAATGAAACCTAGTAAACAGTTTTCAATTCATGTAAATCATATCGAATGTAAGCAACATACAAATCAGCTAGAGGAGTTGAATTGTTTCTAAAAAAAGAAACTTGTTTAGGCAAAACACTTAAAGGCAGAGTAGGCGATTTGTTCCAGAACCAAATTTTTTTAATCAATACTAATTATTTGCATGTTTATGTGGCCGATAACCGATATACAGAATCAATATTTATTCATTCATTGCTTATTTCTGTTTTTGACAGTTATAACAACAGAACTGAACAAATCATTTTATTTAACAATATTATAATATGTTATAATATAAAATATATAAAACTGTGCAAAAGTGTCTTTTTTAAAACAAACTATTTGATAAGGTAAACAACCAGGTAATGAATATAGCATGTAAAGTCAAATTGGCACACATTTTTAATATCAATTCCAATCTTGTGTAGGGCTGTCAAAATGGCTGAAAAGCTAAATTCAAAATTCTTTCTGAAATATTTGCAAAATTCGAATTATATTCGAATTCTAAAGGCAATACTTAATAGAAATATACACCAAATCAAGCATCGCATCTTTTATTGAAATGAAATGACATTCACTTTTTTTTTCAAACAATTGTTTATAAATAAAAGATGTCATTAATGTGCATGCAAGGTAACAAAAAAGTGCATAAAAACTGTAAGTACATCACTAACCTGAGAAAAAACGCTTCAACAGACAGCGTAATGTTTGTACTACATGAACACAAAATAGGGACCTGCCATTCAGAAACAGTCTGCTCACTACACATCTACATATTGCTCGTCAAAACACCAGGAGGTGTTTTTTTTCTTTTTCTTTTTTTTTTTGACAATGTACAGCTGATGAAAACATGCGCTCAGCTCTGGGGTGTGTTTCCCAAAAGCATCGTTAGTCAACTATGGTCTTAAGTCCCACTGAACTCTCTTGGTAACGACGGAACTTGCGACCATAGTTCGCTTTGGGAAACGCACCCCTGACCGATGTGCCAGCCAGGTATGGTCAACTTATGTCTTTTCCAGCTGCCCAATATGTGTAAACACACCGCATGGTTTTTGCCACCAACTGAGAGGGTTTTCATCAGCGGGTAGCATAGTTTCTCTTTCATACATATCCATCTGCTCCAAAAGCTTGATGCCTTCTTCAGCACTGCTTAGGGTCTGACTGCATACGCAGTCGAACTTGTTGGCCATAGCAGACAGCGCAGTCTTTTTTTTCTTGTGTGAAGTTGCGTCAACATCAGCGTGCTCACTTTTTGACGACTCTATTATATTTATCACATTAATGCACCCCGCAGTACTGGATAACATAACAACAAACAAGCCGCGTCAGTTACGTCATCATGGCTTGCACACCTCTTGACACTGCTAAAATTCGAATGCACGGGTTTTACATTCGAATGTGCCTTTTTTTTTTTCTTTTTTTTTTAAAATTCGACGAATATTCAAATTTTTTTTTGACAGCCCTAATCTTGTGTGAGAACTTCGGTTCACTTGAGACCTTGCGTTATTTTCTTCTCGCTTCTCACGTTTGGTTGTGAAACATAGTTTGTGAACCATACAGAGGTATCGGCGATTCTTACTATTGTAAAGTCTACCCCAGATAGTCATGCATTGTGAAAAGAACAGTGATCTGACGAAAATTGTGCAGTGTGAACTCGGTAGAAGGCTATGCAGAGTTGTAGACAGACATCAGTCACAGAGCACCAAAAACAAACAGCAGCCACCGTTTACAATCCTCCTGAACCAAACAACAAGGATATTCTGCATTCATGCCATAACTACTGTAGTTTGAAAGAGATTAAAACCCTTGACATTATACTCTGAGCGGTTCGTTACTTGAATTTATTAGTTTAAGTTTTGTAACTGACTAGTCTTAAGTAAGAAACACACTTAAGACTTGCATGTATATATGATCCATTTGAAACAATGAATCAAACAGACAAATCCCATAATTAATGCTGTTAAAAATAAGTCATAAATCTGAAATGTTATAAGATCTGAATGCTTTATCACAAGGTGGCGATAGTGAAGCTTAAAATGTGAAGCAAGAAGAGTAGTAGTAGTAATGATGTCAACAAATCTAGAAGGAGGGGATCTGATGACATTGTGAATGGCTGTTTCATTATAGGGGCATAACTTGAGGTAGGGGGTGTAATTTGTTGGCACGTTTTGTAGCACTGAGGGACGCAGTCAGAAACACTTGCTGTTTTTGCTCCCTGCTGTACGCATTCATGTGTTTTGGAGGAGGTGTGGCTTTGGAGACGCTCTGAAGGGAGGGTGGATAACCCTTTCTGAAAATGACCCACCCTACCTTTAAAGATGGATAATCCAGAGTGATTGTAAGTGTGATGATAATCTGCTAAATGAGCAACAGTGACCATAATTCACACCTTCAGTCAGTGAAGCCACTCCCACAGCTATTCATGAGAGTTTAAATGCTGGGGAATATTCCCATCTTCCCACAGGAGAAGAAGAAGCAGCAAGCAGGAGGAATTACTCCAGGAGAAACTACTGACATACTATTGTAAAGATGGAGTTTCAGGAAGAACCCTGCAAAATAAAGGATGAAGATACAGAGGAAGAAATAGGTTAGTGTTTTCCTTCGTTCTCTTTAATGACCGATGAGGAACATTAAATCCCTAGGAATATTTTTACGTGTATGCTAGTGAATGCACACAGTAAAATGCACAACCTTGCAAAGTATACTTCATTTGACTTGTTACAACCCATGTTAAATATCTTTGTGTTCTTTCATGCTAGAGTTGTACAAATGAGGCTACTTTCTAACTTCTTTGCACAATCTCTCGTCTATGTAGGCCTCCATTGTTGCTGTAGCTTGCATGCGTTCCGGTCTGTTTTGTTAATGCAGTTTTTCTTTGACTACCTTGTGAATCGACGCCCCCAGGGCATGGTTGCCACCTTGTGGGTAAACTAATTACTGCAAAACAAATTATATGCTACCTGGGCGTACAAGTATGCACAGTAACAAAAATCAGGCGGTGCGCGTACAGTACACTCATACTCTTCTGATGATGAAATTCATGTCACGTGCACTGTACGCTGACCCTCGTGTACACGTAAAAAGTGAATTATACTTTGGGCTTTAGATGAAAACTGACATAAGAATACATCTAGAACTAGATACTAGTAGACGGAAGTAAATTAGATTTGTGCTAAATTAAGAATGAACTTTATTTCTTTGTTTCTCATTTGTTCTTTGTTAATTTCATTTAATATGTTTATTTTAGACCTGATGGAAGTAAATGAAGACAAACAGCATCATTTCACAAATGAAGATGGAAAACTGACATATAAAAATGAAGATGAACAACATCTGCTTCAAAATACTCATCATTTCAAAAATGAAGATGGAAATGCAGCCGTTTCAAATACTGAAGAGAATTTTACACAGAAACAAGCTGGAAAATCTCGAGTCAAAAAATCTTTAACCTGTTCTGAGTGTGGAATGATTTTCACTTATAAATCACACTTTAACAGACACATGAGAATTCACACTGGAGAAAAACCAGTCACCTGCTCTGAGTGTGGAAAGAGTTACAAACATAAAGGACACCTTAAGGTACACATGATAATTCACACTGAAGAGAGGCCTTATACATGCACTGAGTGTGGAAAGAGTTTCTGTCGCAAAAAGGACTTAAATGTCCATACGAGAAATCACAATGGAGAAAAAAAGTTCACATGCTCTGAGTGTGGAAAGAGTTGTAAGACTAAATCAAAGCTTAACGTACACACGAGAATTCACACTGGAGAAAAACTGTTCACGTGCACTCAATGTGGAAAGAGTTGTGTACAAAAAGCAAACCTTATAAGACACATGAGAATTCACACTGGAGAGAGGCCTTATACGTGCTCTCAGTGTGGAAACAGTTTCACATCCAAAACCGCTCTCAATGATCATCTGCACGTTCACTCTGGAGTGAAGTCATTCAGCTGTGATCAGTGTGATAAAACATTTTTTGCGAAATTAGGCTTAAGAAGACACCTTAAACTCCATGCAGCTGTGAAGCCTCACATTTGTTATTTTTGTGGAAAGTGTTTTACACGACTGCAACATTTAAAAGAGCATGAAAGTATTCATACTGGTGTAAAACCTTATATGTGCTCGGACTGTGGGAAGACCTTCATTACATCAGGTGCATTAAAAAAACACCAGAGAGTTCATACTGGAGAGAAACCATACAAGTGCTCTTCATGTGAGAAGAGTTACACCCGATTATTTAATCTATGGACTCATAAGAAAAAGTGTTGCCCAAAGTTGTCTAATTAGCAAATGTTCATGTTGGTATGCTGCCTGTTATTTTTTTAATTAAAAATAATAATAATCTGTTTTATGTGTAGCGTTATTGGATAATGTATTTCTTCTCTATCTATCTCTCTATCTATCTATCTATACTTCATAACTTTATGAAATTTATGTATAATTCATCAAATTCTAACATAACAGTGATTCTAAAAAGAAAGAAATTGTTAAATATTGAAACCGCCAGTAGGCGGCAGCGATTCGCTTTTTTATTGAGTGAGTCACTTAAATTGTTCATTCAGCCAATTCGTTCAAAAGTCAGATTAATTTAGGAAGAAAAAAACACCGATGTGAACACCTCTTCAAAAACAACGCGTCAATTCTACACGGACCGCAAGCGCTGTGATTGGTCTGCTAGAACCACTCCCTCGGGTCAAAAATCTGGCGCGGAGCACTCGGAGAAGAGCGAGTGCTTTCAACTTCCATAGGAATGAAAAACACTCTGTTTCAGGGGACACATGCAGTCATACTGCAACAAAAGTCATTACCTATTTGCCAATTTTCTGCCATTTCTATTTGTAAGCTTCTCTGACAACTTACATGACAAGCTGCTTCTTCTTTGGCTTTTGTTTTGATACTCAACATTACCGCAGACACTGCCTCCTAGTGGTCGCATGCACATCGATGCGACAACGACGCTGAAGTATAAATGAAAAAAGACGCATAGCCTACGGCGCAGTGGCTCCGGCGTAGGTCCGACGCAGAAGTATAAATCAGCCTTTACTAATCGGTTCAATGGAGGGGGAGTATTTTTTTGTCTAATTTATTATGACAAACTCATATTTGATTAGAAACTAAATTATTGTTACAAAATAAATGAATTCTACATATTTTTCATTTGATCTACTGTGATTTTCATGTTGAAATATGGGGGGGATTCCCCCCCCCCACAAACTATGCCCGTACGAACTGGCCCAATGGTTCGGAACGCATGTGATTCATGGATTAACGGCATTTAGCCATTAATATAGTGAAAGTTATTATTTGCACGTAATTGTGTTCTAACAATTTAAAACACTCAAGCTTTTTTAAACAATTCAAACGCAAGAAGAAATTTACAATCGACAGCATGTTTGTATTCCAATCTTAAGAAGTTTGAGCCATCATAAAAGAAAAAGACACCTGAAACAATTTAGTCCAAAAAGTAATGAAAATTAACTTATTTTGAGATTTTGGGTACTAGTTGAATCCATCCTTATTCTTGAAACTTTTTTTTTTTTTTATCAGACTGTGAGGACATTAATTTTATTTTTAGAGTTTTTAAGTTAAATCTTCATATCTCTTAATATCTCACATTTTTATTATTAATAGTTGTACCATCTAACTTTAAAATGAAGTCAAGATTTATATTAAAATGAACATCAATAACACAATTACAAACTTCTTAGCAGATATTTGAAGTTTGATTCTTTATCCCAAATCAAACATATTTGAGGGAAATAAATAGTGTTTGTATAATCTGCAACTAGTCTTTGAAGGTTAGATAGTTTAATAGGGATTAGTTTCCACCAGTAGAGGGCGCTCGTGCAACTGAAGCAATGACACACATCCGAGTCTAGGAGAAGAAGAGAAGTGAGCGAGGGAAGGGAACATAAACATGTGAAGTGGAACACAGCCGTTCATTCTGCTTTAAATCTGCTGTTTTTCAGACTGTGAGTACATTTATTTTATCATTTATTTTGAGAAATCTAAATCCAAGCGACTAAACGAGTCGGTTCATTCAATGAATCATTTAGAAATTAATCAAAATGAACCGACTGATGTTGTAAACGCTCGTGAAACGTAAACTCGCTACTGACTGGTTTTTCATATTACAGTTTGTGAATATTATGATTTGTGTTTTCATTTTATGTAATGAACGAATGAAACTTAGTAAACAGTTTTCAATTAATGTCAATCATATCTAATGTAAGCAACATACAAATCAGCTAGAGGAGTTGTTTGGGCAAAACACTTAAAGGCAGGGTAGGCGATTTGTTCCAAAAACAGTTTTTGTTAAAGGGGTCATGAACTGCGTTGGTTTATTGTTTTGTAATGTTTCCTGGGGTGCACTTATAATGTTAGTATGCTTTTTACATCCAAAATGGTCATAATTCAGGAATAAAAGGCATTTTTCCTACTCTGATTTTAGCCTCTGATTTGAAAGCTGTTTTAAGGGGCGTGTCTGCTGTGAGACGTTAGTGTCCGTTAATCACTGTTGTGATTGGCTAACATCTTGCATATGAAAAATATCCAAGTATTACTCTCTCTTTTAGCGAGTTTTTACTCTTACATCTCTAAGGTAACTAATCGTGAAAAGTGTTGCATTACATTTAGATCTATGGCATTATATTTAGATCGTGGCATGAAAGATTGCAGAGATGAACATTGTAGCCGATAGAATTAACACTGTTACTTACATGTTGTTGCGTTACTGTTGAGTCCAGGCACTGCACAATATTTTGTAATCCTCAACGGCATGTTTATTGCTTGGTAGCTCAATCTGGTTTAGCACCACATAAGCGTATGTTACTTTTGCATGTCATGCGTGAATCGGTGGGCGGGGCTAAACAGGCTGTAATGAAGTAGGCGTTGATTTTCTTCTGCAGAGGCGGTGCTTGCTGCCCTTTGACGTCATAGATCCCCACTTAGTAAATCCTGTCGTTTGCTGGGTCTGGTGTCAATTAAAGCTTTTACTGGACTAACAAGGAAGTTTTCAGCTCTAAAACTTACAGGATATTCTTAAAGTATGATGACCTCTTATATGTCAAAAGCTCAAGGAAAATTTGATTTCTCATGTCATGACCCCTTTAAGCTGGTTGAATGTGAAGATTGACCAGATTTTTTATAACCAATACAAATTATTTGCATGTTTATTTGCAAAATTTAGGAGCACCCAACTGAAATTAAGGAGCACCTGTTTAAAAGAGTTATTTTATTTTAAAACAACACCACTGTTTGTAGAGAAATTAAAATGTTACTGATGCAACAATCATGGCCGATTCTGATATATATATATATATATATCAGAAATTTTTTTAAACAAGCAAATTAGCAAAATCTTATACTGTGGCTGTTTTTTTTTTCTTTAAGCAAATTTATTTGTTGTTTATTTGCTCTATAACAGGCCAAACTGGTCTTACAAAAACAACCGTAACCATTTGAAATTAGAGGCAACCGCTGTATTTTAATCATGATCCAAACACAGATGCTACACACATGTAGGATGAGCGTTTGTTTTGTTTATGTCCTGTCAGTGTAAACATTTGAGATATTTTAAATATTTTAGATAGTCTGGGATACCCCAGATAGTCATGCAGTGTGAAAAGAACAGTGATCTGACCACTTTGAAAATCGTGCAGTGTGAACTCGGCAGAAGGCTATGCAGAGTTGTAGACAGACATCAGTCACAGAGCGCCAAAAATAAACAACAGCCACCATTTACAATCCCCCTGGACCAAAACAACAAGGATATGCTGCGTTCATGCCATAACTACTGTAATTTGGAAGAGATGAAAACCCTTGACGTTATACTCTAAGTGGTTATTTTGACAGTCGTTTAAATGGAAGTTTTGTAACTGACTAGTCGACTAGTCTAAAATAAGAAACGCCCTAAAGACTTGCATGTATATATGATCCATTTGAAACAATGAATCAATGCCATGCGATGGGCATTTGTTTGGTTTATGTGCTGAATATGGCTACGCATGGCTGCAGTGGAATTATGCCAGTATGACATGTCACAGCTTGCATAAAACTTTTCTGTTTTTTTTTCTTTTTTTTCTAATTCAAAATACTCCCATTTCTGAGCTCGCCCTGACTGACATGAAGAACATGCATGGGAGATCAGAGGTAAAATTAAAAGAGTATCTCTTAGCCTAAGGTATTATTTTCTGTAGTGTTTTATTTTAATGTGTTAATTAAAAAGCTTTTAAATATAAGTAACAAAGTTCAGGGAGGGAGGGGGGAACCAGCAACTGTAAATTCAAAAAACAAAATTAAATGGCAGGTGCATCATGGCCATATGGAAGAGGATTAGGGCCAAGCAATAATAAAAAAATAAAACCATCTCGAGATTAAAGTTGTTAAATTTCGAGAAAAAGGTCGAGATAAAATGTTGAGAATAAACTCATAAAATTACGAGAAAGAACTTGTTAAATTTTGAGAAAAAAGTCGAGATAAAATATTGAGAATAAACTTGTTAAATTACAGAAAAAACTTGTTAAATTTGAGAAAAAGTCGAGATAAATATTGAGAATAAACTGTTAATTACGAGAAAAACTTGTTAAATTTTGAGAAAAAAGTTGAGATAAATATTGAGAATAAACTCATTAAATTATGAGAAAAAAACTCGTTAAATTTCGAGAAAAAAGTCGAGATAAAATGTTGAGAATAAAGTCATTAAATTACGAGAAAAAAATCATTAAATTACGAGAACAAATTCGTTAAATTACGAGAACAAATTCGTTAAATTACGAGAATAAATTCGTTAATTTAATGACTTTATTCTCAACATTTTATCTCGACTTTTTTCTCGAAATTTAACGACATTTTTCTCATAATTTAACAAATTTGTTCTCGTAATCTAACGACTTTTTTCTCGTAATTTAATGACTTTATTCTCAACATTTTATCTCGACTTTTTTCTAGTAATTTAACGTTTATTCTCAACATTTTATCTTGACCTTTTTCTTGAAATTTAGCGAGGTTTTTTTTTCGTAATTTAATGAGTTTATTCTCAACATTTTATCTCAACATTTTTCTCGAAATTTAACGAGTTTTTTCTCGAAATTTAACAACTTTAATCTCGAGATGGTTTTATTTTTTTATTATTGCTTGGCCTTAATCCTCTTCCTTATGGCCAACTGCAGCACATACAAAACACAACTTAAATGTCCCAGGCCTGGTCCTCTCTCATTCTCCATTGTCATTACTCTTTTTATTTTTCCTACAACAAGTCATGCCTCCTGTGAAGAAACAACCGTGGATGTAATTGCCTAAAACAATCTTTTGAAGTAAATTATTTCATGTTTTATGCATGAAATGTTTGTAAGACTAACTTATTTTGCTTTTGAATCTTATGAAAAAAAAAATACATATATTGTAAAACATAAGTTAAATTATACAAACCCGATTCAAAAAATTTGGGACACTGTACAAATTGTGAATAAAAACAGTTCAATGCAATGATGATGCGGAAGTTTCAAATTTCAATATTTTATTCAGAATACAACATAGATGACATATCAAATGTTTAAACTGAGAAAATGTATCATTTTAAAGGCAAAATAAGTTCATTTTACATTCATGGCATCAACACATATCAAAACATTTGGGACAAGGCCATGTTTACCACTGTGTGGCATCCCCTCTTCTTTTTATAACAGTCTGCAAACGTCTGGTGACTGAGGAGACAAGTTGCTCAAGTTTAGGAATAGGAATGTTGTCCCATTCTTGTCTAATACAGGATTCTAGGTGCTCAACTATCTTAGGTCTTCTTTGTCGCATCTTCCTCTTTATGATGCGCCAAATGTCTTCTATGGGTGAAAGATCTGGACTGCAGGCTGGCCATTTCAGTACCCGGATCCTCCTTCTACGCAGCCATGATGTTGTAATTGATGCAGTATGTGGTCTGGCATTGTCATGTTGGAAAATGCAAGGTCTTCCCTGAAAGAGACGACGTGTGGATGGGAGCATATGTTGTTCTAGAACTTAGATATACCTTTCAGCATTGATGGTGCCTTTCCAGATGTGTAAGCTGCCCATGCCATATGCACTCATGCAACCCCATACCATCAGAAATGCAGGCTTCTGAACTGAGCGCTGATAACAACTTGGGTTGTCCTTGTCCTCTTTAGTCCGGATGACGTGGCGTCCCAGTTTTCCAAAAAGAACTTCAAATTTTGATTCGTCTGACCACAGAACAGTTTCCACTTTGCCACAGTCCATTTTAAATGAGCCTTGTCCCAGAGAAAACGCCTGCACTTCTGGATCATGTTTAGATATGGCTTCTTTTTTGACCTATAGAGTTTTAGCCGGCAACGGCGAATGGCACGGTGGATTGCCTTCACCGACACAGTTTTCTGGAAGTATTCCTGAGCCCATGTTGTGATTTCCATTACAGTAGCATTCCTGTATGTGATGCAGTGCCGTCTAAGGGCCCGAAGATCACGGGCATCCAGTATGGTTTTCTGGCCTTGACCCTTGCGCACAGAGATTGTTCCAGATTCTCTGAATCTTTGGATGATATTTTATGCACTGTAGATGATGATAACTTCAACAATCAGATTAATACACTGGACATTCACATAGTAATTCTAGCTAAAAACCTAAGCCCCAACCCCAGACCTTACCCTAAACCTACCCTTCCATAAAATCAAGATTTACTGTAGAGTTTAATATTTAAAATGCTTTAAAAACTGAGGAAAATGGTCTGGTGAAATGTTATGACCTTAACACTAGGTGGCAATAGTGAAGCTTAAAAAGCTAGGAAAGTGAAGCAGGAAGTGTAGTAGTAGTGATGACGTCAGCGAATCCAGAGGGAGGGGCTCTGATGACATTGCGAATGGCTGTTTCTTTATGGGGGTGTTACTTAAGGTAGGGGGTGTAATTTGTTAATTTGCTAGACTCTCCGACAATTACCTACCCTACACTTAAAGCTGGATAATTGAGAGTGATTGTAAGTGTGATGAGCAACAGCGACCATAATTCACACCTTCAGTTAATGAAGCCACTCCCACAGCTATTCATGAGTTTAAATGCTGGGGAATATTCTTCCCACAGGAGAAGAAGCAGCAAGCAGGAGGAATTACTGCAGAAGAAACTACTGATATATTGTAAAGATGGAGTTAAAGGAAGAACCCTGCAGAATAAAAGAAGAAGATACAGAGGAAAGAATAGGTTGGTGTTTTCCTTCCTTCTCTTTAATGACTGATGAGGAACAATAAAGCCCTGGGAATACTTAGGTTTTTTTATGCGTATGCTAATGAATGTGGACAGTCGAATGCACAGCCTTGCAAAGTATGCTTCATTTGACTCATCCGCATACACAGGCATTCAACATGCGCTGTTTTGATCAATCTGTCAGTATGAGTTACAACTTAAGTAAATATCTTTGTATTCTTTCATGCTAGAGTTGTACAAATTAGGCTACTTTCTAACCTCTTTGCACAATCTCTCGTCTATGTAGGCCTCCATTGTTGCTGTAGCTTGCATGCATTCCGGTCTGTTCTGTTAAAGGTGCCCTAGAATTGAAAATTGAATTTACCTCAGCATAGTTAAATAATTAGAGTTCTGTACATGGAAATGACATACAGTGAGCCTCAAACCCATTGTTTAGTCCTTCTTATGTAAATTTGATTTGTGCAAAACCTCTGAAGAACAGGTGAATCTCAACATAACACTGACTGTGACACAACAGTCGGGATCATTAATATGTACGCCCCCAAATTTTGCATATGCCAGTCCATGTTCAAGGCATTAGACAAGCCAGTATTAACATCTGGAGCTGCACAGAGCCGAATCAACAGACTTTATGCAGGTAAGCAAGCAAGGACAACAGCGAAAAATGGCAGATGGAGCAATAAAAACTGACATGATCCATGATCATGATATTTCTAGTGATATTTGTAAACTGTCTTTCTAAATATTTTGTTAGCATGTTGCTAATGTACTGTTAAATGTAGTTAAAGTTACCATTGTTTCTTACTGTATTCACGGAGACAAGAGCCGTTGTTATTTTCATTATTAAAAACTTGCAGTCTGTATAATTCATAAACACAACTTCATTCTTTATAAATCTCTCCAACAGTGTGTAATGTTAGCTTTAGCCACGGAGCACTATCAAACTCATTCAGAATCAAATGTAAACATCCAAATAAATACCATACTTTCATGATCTGATAGGCTGCATGATGAACATTTTGTAAAGATCCATTTTGAGGGTTATATTAGCTGTGTGGACTTTGTTTATGCAATGTATTATAGAGTTGTGAGCTTGGGGGCGGGGAGTGTGAGCATTTAAAGGGGACACGCACTGATTCGGCGCATTTATAATTATGCCCCAAAATAGGCAGTAAAAAAAACCTGAATAAAAAAAAATCTATGGGGTATTTTAAGCTGAAACTTCACAGACACATTCAGAGGACACCTTAGACTTATATTACATCTTGTGAAAAAGCATTCTAGGGCACCTTTAATGCAGTTTTTCTTTGACTGCCTTGTGAATCGACGCCCCTAGGGCATGGTTGCCACCTTCTCGGTGAACTATTTACTGCAAAACAAATTATATACTACCTGTGCGTACAAGAATGCACGGTTACAAAAATCAGGCGGTGCGCGTACAGTACACTCATACTCTTCTGATGATGAAATTCATGTCACGTGCACTGTACGCTGACCCTTGTGTACACGTAAAAAGTGAATTATACTTTGGGCTTTAGGTGAAAACTGACAAGAATACATCTAGAACTAGATACTAGTAGACAGAAGTAAACTAGATTTGTGCTAAATTAAGAATGAACTTTATTTCTTTGTTTCTCATTTGTCCTTTTTTTTTATTTAATTTAATATGCCGATTTTAGACTTGATGGAAGTAAATGAAGACAAACGGCATCATTTCACAAATGAAGATGGAAAACTGACATATAAAAATGAAGATGAACAACATCTGCTTCAAAATACTCATCATTTCAAAAATGAAGATGGAAATGCAGCCGTTTCAAAGACTGAAGAAAATTTTACACAGAAACAAGCTGGAAAATCTCAAGTCAAAAGATCTTTAACCTGTTCTGAGTGTGGAAAGATTTTCACATATAAATCACACTTTAACAGACACATGAGAATTCACACTGGAGAAAAACCTTTCACCTGCTCTGAGTGTGGAAAGAGTTACAAACATGAAGGACACCTTAAGGTACACATGATAATTCACACTGAAGAGAGGCCTTATACATGCGCTCAGTGTGGAAAGAGTTTCTGTCGCAAAGAGGACTTAAATGTCCATACGAGAAATCACAATGGAGAAAAAACTTTCACATGCTCTCAGTGTGGAAAGAGTTACATGACTAAATCAGAGCTTAACAGACACACAAGAATTCACACTGGAGAAAAACTATTTACATGCACTCAATGTGGAAAGAGTTGTGTACAAAAATCAAACCTTTTAAGACACATGAGAATTCACACTGGAGAGAGGCCTTATACGTGCTCTCAGTGTGGAAACAGTTTCACATCCAAAACTGCTCTCAATGATCATCTGCACTTTCACTCTGGAGTGAAGTCATTCAGCTGTGATCAGTGTGATAAAACATTTGTTGTGGAATCAGGCTTAAGAAGACACCTTAAACTCCATGCTGCTGTAAAGCCTCACATTTGTTATTTTTGTGGAAAGTGTTTTACACGACTGCAACATTTAAAAGAGCATGAAAGCATTCATACTGGTGTAAAACCTTATATGTGCTCTGACTGTGGGAAGACCTTCATTACATCAGGTGCATTAAAAAAACACCAGAGAATTCATACTGGAGAGAAGCCGTACAAGTGCTCACATTGTGGAAAGAGTTTTGCTCATTCAGGACACGTGAAAGATCATATGAGAGTTCATACTGGAGAGAAACCGCACCAGTGCTCTTCATGTGGGAAGAGTTTCACCCGATTATTTAATCTATGGACTCATAAGAA
The DNA here is from genome assembly GCA_028476615.1 of Culter alburnus. Classification (NCBI taxonomy): domain Eukaryota; kingdom Metazoa; phylum Chordata; class Actinopteri; order Cypriniformes; family Xenocyprididae; genus Culter; species Culter alburnus. Next base: position 496,606 of record JAOTNS010003631.1, read on the forward strand.
AAAGTGTTGCCCAAAGTTGTCTAATTAGCAAATGTTCATGTTTAGATCCATGACTTTTAAATAATTTTATATTTAGATTAAGCAAAAGAAGGAATTACCTTAAATAGAGTAATTTAAAATTAGTAGTGAAGTTTGATTGTTTGACAAGGGGAATCTTTGGGGAAGGTCAAAATTGTAGTGTATTGCATTCTAAGTAGGGGTGTAACTGATCACAGTCGATCCGTGATCCATATACGAACAGGCCCCATGGTTCGGAACGCATGTGATTCATGGATTAAAGGCATTTAGCCATTATATAGTGAAAGTTTATTATTTGCACGTAATTGTCTTACCAATTTAAAACACTCAAGCTTTTTTAAACAATTCAAATGCAAGAAGAGGCAAATTTCACAATCACACGTTTTCTGTGCACACACACTCAAAGCACGTGCGCTGCAGAGGCAACTTAAGTATTCTTGTATACAGTTGGTTATAAAGTCTTAAGTGAACCTAAACAGTTGAGAAAATTTGTCAGATGTGTTTCATCATATTGGTTCCGTGCATTCGGTTGTGCATTCCAGCCTGGTCTCATTGTTAATACGTAGCTATAAATACGTAACTTTCAAAGACACAAAATGTACATTTTTGTATGTTTAGAAAGGTGCTGAAACATCCAATTTTGATGTATTTATAGCACTAAAATGTAAAAATACTTACGTTTTTTCAGCAAAATAACGCAAAATATTTTTGAATCTTACATGTCATAAAGATATAAAGTTATGTATAATTTCCCTTTATTGAGAGAAACCTCTCAGATTTCATAAAAATATCTTAATTTGTGAAAGGCGAAAGTCTTACAGGTTTGGAATGACATAAGGGTGAGTAATTAATGACTTTTTAAAAAAGATTTTTAGGTGAACTAACTGTTTAAGTGTAACAGAGACGAATTTACAATTGATACATAAAGAAATGTAAAAAAACACAGGACTTTGCCTCTTGTTTGTGTGTGTGTGTGTGTATATATATATATATATATATATATATATATATATATATATACTGGCTATCGGCAGCTTTTTTTGCATTTATGTTCTTTATGGGAAAATGCTTATGCAATTAATCTCATTGGATCATATTCTGGTCTCATTTTCTTGCTAGTATAGTATGCATCATCAAATCTTTTATTAAAAAAACTAGTTTTTACCGAGCAAACAGCAGAAATGGCAACAAACTCTGAAAGACCATGCCTGGGATGAGGTTTAAGGTAATTTAGGCTCTTATATTATATGGTTATATGTTATTTTGACAAACAGTTTAGTCCAAAAAATAATGAAAATTAACTTATTTTGAGATTTTGGGTACTAGTTGAATCCATCCTGATTCTTGAAACAATTTGTTTATCAGACTGTGAGGACATTAATTTTATTTTTAGAGTTTTTAAGTTAAATCTTCATATCTCACATTTTTATTATTAATAGTTGTACCATCTAACTTTAAAATGAAGTCAAGATTTATATTAAAATGAACATCAGTAACACAATTACAAACTTCTTAGCAGATATTTGAAGTTTGATTCTTTATCGCAAATCAAACATATTTGGGGAGATAAATAGTGTTTGTATAATCTGCAACTAGTCTTCTTCTTCTTCTTCTTAATTTATTGGCGGTTGGCAGACCAGCTTTCGGTGCATTACCGCAACCAACTGAACTGGAGTGTGGAGCATCGATGGGAAATGAGAAAAAAACAAAAAAAAAAACTATATTCTTAAATCAATTCCTGTTTCCTTTAAAAACCTCAATATTGCATAGGAATTTGTCCAATTTTTTTTAGCCAGAATATTTTTTAATGATATTGTATTATGCTCCATTTCCCTCATCTTATCCTTTAACTCTTGTCTTTTATGTTTATATGCTATGCAATTTATGAGAACTGTTCAACTGTTTCTGGTTCATTACACTTATTGCACTTCCTGTAGGATGTTATTGATTTATGTAAACTATAATTTAACCCTGTGTGTCCTATGCGAAGTCTAAAAATTAATGATTCTTTCCTTCTTAATATTGAATTCCAATCTCCTTTTCCACTTATTTTCTGAATCTGAAACAGGTTCCCCTTCATCTCTCTTTCCAACGCTTCTGCCAGATGTCATGTGCCGCCCTACAATACATGTTTTGCTTCTGATTTACTCATATCAATGTGAATCTCTACATTTCTGCCTTTAAGTGAGTTCTTTGCCAGAAATACTACCACCAACATTGCCCTCAACCCCTACATGTGCCGAACCCAAAGATCTAATGTCATTTCTTATTATTTTATTTGCCTGTATAATGACTGTAAAATTTCAAATACAATATCTTGTCTTCTTAGAATGACCAGATTGTAAACTTTCCAGGGCTGCCAATCAGTACATATTCACTATAACTGCTATCTCCATACTCCACCCTGTAAAGCAGAGAATTGCAACTAATTCAACAGTGAATACTGATAAATCGGTTGTTCTCTTTTGATGGTACTCTGATATTTTGGAACAAATACAGCTGCTCCAGTTTTGCTTGAGATTGGATCTTTTGACCCGTCAGTAAAAATATGTATTATATCTCTATACTTCTTTACCATGTATTGCCGAACAACATATTCTTCTGATTTTTCTCATTCTCCTTTGTGTAACTGAATGTCTATATAGGGCATTGGAAACATCCATGGAGGAATAGCAGGCAATGACACAGTTTGGCTATAATTCCTCTGATCCATTCCCATTGATTGGGCTAATTGCATACCTATCCATCCTATACTGCGATTATTTCCTTGAGTATGTTCCCAGCACTCATGAAATACATATCTAGTACACTCTAAAATTGCTTGGTTAAAAACAACCCAGCATTTTTTAGAGTGCAGGGTGTGATTCCTTATGCCCTTTCAATGTTACCCAGTATACAATAGACACCTGTTGACGCTGATTACACTGATTCATTTATGATCCAATGCTTCCTGAAGCAATGTTTTGAAATCGGCCATCACTAATAAGTTTTTATTTTTTTTTTTTTTTTGGCGCACCAAAATATTCTCGTCGCTTTATAATATTAATATTGAACCACTGTGCTTACATGAACCGATTTAAATGTGTTTTTAGTACCTTTAAGGATCTTGAGAGAGGAAATGTCATTGCTTCCTATGGAGGCCTCACGGAGCCATCGGATTTCACTAAAATATCTTAATTTGTTGTTCCGAAAATTAACGAAGGTCTTACAGGTGGGAACGACATGAGGGTAAGTACTAATGACAGAATTTTCGTTTTTGGGTGAACTAACCCTTTAATAGGGATTGTTTCCGCCGTAAAAGCGCTCGTGCATTCCGAAGCAATAGCACACATTCGAGTCTAGGAGACGAAGAGAAGTGAGCGAGGGAGGAACATAAAACTTAGAAGTTAAAAACACAGTCGTTCATTCTCGCTAAATCTGCCGTGTTTTCAGACTGTGAGACATTATTTTATATTTTATTTGGAGAAATCTAATCCAAGCGACTAAACGAGTCGGTTCATTTAGTGAATCATTTAGCAATGAACCAAATGAGCCGCATGGTGCGTAAAAAGTATTAGTCATGAATGACCAAGACTGACGAGTTTGTGTATATTAATTGTATACCCCGCCGGTGCGAGACTCAAAGCGTTTATAGAGATTCCGAATAAACGAAGTACAGTAAGAGCAAAGAGTTAATAGAATAATCAATGTAGAGCTAAATTATTATACAAATGACCAACATCATTGACATCTTATCTAAATTCGAGGTCATAATACATGAGTCAGATAAAGTTTTACTTGGAATTAACTACTTTGCCACACTGAACGCCCGATCACATTCACACCGTCATTCAGTGAAGCCCACTCTCACAGCTTTCATTAGTGTTTAAATGCTGGTGAATATTTCCCATCTTTTACACGGGGGCTAGTCATTAGATTCTCCCCCCGGATTAATTCCTCCTTATTGCTACTGCTTCTTCTTCTTCTCCTGTGGAATAATGGGAATATTCCCCATGCATTTAAACCTAATGAAGGCGTGGGATGTCTCCACTGACTGAAGGTGTGAATTGTGATCGGTCGTTTCAGTGTGGCAAAGTAGTTTAATTCCAAGTAAACTTTTATCTGACTCCATTGTATTATGACCTCGAATTTAGATAAGAATGTCAACTGATTGTTGGTCATTTGTATAATAATTTAGCTCTACATTTGATTATTCTATTTAACTCTTTGCTCTTACTGTACTCGTTTATTCGGATTCTTATAACGCTTTGAGTCTCGCACCGGCCGGGTATACAATCTAATATACACAAACTCGTCAGTCTTGGTCATTATTCATGACTAATACTTTTACGCACCATGCGGCTCATTTTGATTCATTGCTAAATGATTCACTAAATGAACCGACTCGTTTAGTCGCTTGGATTTAGATTTCTCCAAATAAATTATAAAATAAATGTACTCACAGTCTGAAAAACGGCAGATTTAGCGCAGAATGAACGACTGTGTTTAACTTCTAATGTTTATGTTCCCTTCCCTCGCTCACTTCTCTTCTTCTCCTAGACTCGAATGTGTGCTATTGCTTCGGATGCACGAGCGCCCTCTACCGGCGGAAACCAATCCCTATTAAAGGGTTAGTTCACCCAAAAACGAAAATTCTGTCATTTATTACTTCCCTCATGTCGTTCCACACCTGTAAGAACCTTCGTTAATTTTCGGAACACAAATTAAGATATTTTAGTTGAAATCCGATGGCTCCGTGAGGCCTCCATAGGAAGCAATGACATTCTCTCCGTCAAGATTCCCTTAAAGTTACTAAAAACACATTTAAAATTCGTTCATGTAAGCACAGTGGTTCAATATTAATATTATAAGCGACGAAGAAATATTTTTGGTGCCCAAAAAAAAGAAAAAATAATAACAACAACTTATTTTAGTGATGGCCGATTTCAAACATGCTTCAGGAAGCATTGGATCATAATTACTCAGTGTAAGCAGCGCAACAGGTGTCTATTTTATACTGGGTGAACTTGAAAGGGCATAAGGAATCCCCCCTGCACTCTAAAAAATGCTGACATTTTTTTAACCAAGCCTTTTTAGAGTGTACTAGATATGTATTTCAGGAGTGCGGGGAACAGACTCAGGAATAAATCGCAGTAATGGATGGATAGGTTTGACAATTAGCCCCTCAATGGGAACGGATCAGAGGAAGTATAGGCCAAACTGTGTCTTTGCCTGCTATTCCTCCATGGATGTTTCCAATGCCCTAATTAGACATTCAGTTACACAAAGGAGAATGAGAAAATATCAGAAGAAATGCTGTTCGGCAATACATGGTAAAGAAGTATAGAGATATAATACATATTTTTACTGACTGTTCAAAAGATCCAATCTCAGGCAAAACTGGAGCAGCTGTATTTGTTCCAAAATATCAGAGTACCATCAAAAAGAGAACACAGATAATTTATCATATTCACTGTTGAATTAGTTGCAATTCTCTGCTTTACAGTGGGTGGAATTAATATTGAGATAGCATTATATGTACTGATTCTATGGCAGCCCTGGAAAGTTTACATCTGGTCATTCTGATAGAAGACAATATTTATTTGAAATTTTACATCATTAGACCAGGCCTCAATAATAATAAAATGACATTAGATTTCTTTGGGTTTCCGGCACATGTATGGGGGGTAGAGGGCACTGTGGTGGTAGATATTCTGTCAACGAACTCACTTAAAGGCAGAAATGTAAGAGGCACACTGATTATAGTAAATCAGAAGCAAAAACATTTTATCGAGGCCGGCACATGACTCTGGCAGCAAGCGTTTGGGAAAGAGAGATAGGGGAACACCTTTTCAGATTCAGAAAATAATTGTGAAAAGAGAATGGGAATTCAATATTAATATGAAAGAAAATCATGATTTTTAGACTTCGAAGGACACACCGGTTAATTATAGTGTTACATAAAATTCAATACACTCCTACCAGGGAAGTGCAATAAGTTGGAATGAAACCAAACAGTTTGGAACTGTTCTCATAAATTGCTGCATATAAAAATAAA